>LPNX010013374.1:4556-27741 GCA_001517045.1 Pseudotsuga menziesii
ACTCTCGGCCGCGAGTTTAGTTCAAACTCTCATCCAAGAGTTTTTTTTTAAAATACGGTGTGGTTATTGGTTCAAACTCTCGTCCTAGAGTTTTATTAAACTCTCGGCCGAGAGTTTGAACTCTCATAAACTCTCTTCCTAGAGTTTTTTAAACTATTGGCCTAGAGTTTGAGGCTAACCTTTTTCACGTTTTCATCTGCACGCCCTCTTTTTGTTTCACTCTGTTTGTCATAAAATTGTTCCCAACTTCACGTTTTCACCCAATGTATATATCTAATTTTCTTATAACCAAGTACATCTAGGATCTACTCAATTGTTTGCGAGAGCCTCCAAATATGAAGAAGAATAAGCTTAAGTTTTTTCATCATATGTGTGGCCATGGACTTACAATCCATCGTCCTCAATCTCTTCAGGATCTATACTATGAATTTCTTTAATTGAGGAAAATATCATCTAGTTTCTTCCACACCTTTAATCTGAAGAGTCATG
Organism: Pseudotsuga menziesii; assembly: GCA_001517045.1. NCBI lineage: Eukaryota > Viridiplantae > Streptophyta > Pinopsida > Pinales > Pinaceae > Pseudotsuga > Pseudotsuga menziesii. The sequence goes on from LPNX010013374.1 coordinate 5,046, forward strand.
CATAGATTCTTCAATATTGTACTCTACTTTCTTCTGTATATGATCACCATGTAAATATCCTCTTAGTAATAGGTTCGTCAACCAGTTCTACTAGTTCTTTAAGAGATAGTGAATCCAAGAACCCTTCTATCTTCTCCCTCTTCTCTTTCAGGATCTTCTATTGGAATTAATATGCATTCAATACTTATCATTCTTCAATTGTAGGTCATAGAATATCATCTTTCCCTATAAGATAATTTTAGCCCAATGGTTAGCAACATTGCATAATCATGGAATTCAATCATTCATGCAAACATTTTAATCAATGTTTCAACATAATCTCCATCCATATCTCATGGAATGTTATGAAGTACTATATACTACTTCCTCAATCATAATATGTACTACATGAGCTTTACTATTCACCAATAAAAGAAAACTATAACATATTCTCACCATGTTATACTATAACATACTTCCTAATTCTAGGAATACAATTCTACAAATAACTATAATAAAAAACATTTAAATATGATTTACAAAAGCAATAAAAATACAAATACTAATCTTTTTTTTTGCTACCTCTTGATCTATACTTACTTGCATATATTACTGTAGTCACTAGGTCTTCATACATCACCGATGACAATATCCTTGTAAGAAAAACAGGATCGCAGGCAATAACAATTATACAATTAAATAATTAAAAAAGATGCAAACACATTAAACACATTACAAGAGAGACACAAATATAACGTGGTTCACCTAATATGAGATACGTCCACACAGAAATTGCCAATCCTTTATTATTATACCATCGAACAAAATGAAGGGATACAACCTGCAGCAACCCCGTTGCACTTCCTCTTTGCACTCTCATAGTCTCTCTCACACAATCACATAGATTGCTTAAAATGTTGTAATACAATACCCAACTATATTAAAATGACTTGTAAAATGTTGTATTTCAGAGTCGTGACTTTGTTAATAATGGGTGATTTAAATGCCTATGCTATTTTGGCAACTCATGGTATTTTCCCATGGTATTCTGTTTATAAGAGGAAGGCCCCCCCGTTAGGTGCTGGGATCCAAACATGACTGGAATAACATCTCTGAATATGGAATATCCAGCTCCACCACAAACACTCTTCATCTAGAGATTAATAAAACATTGGTGCACTAAAGTATATACTCCTTTCGATGGTCATCATCTTCTTCGACAAATGAGTTCTTATGAGTAGTTTCATATTCTATAGGAGTACTTTTCCTCTTTCTTTGCTTGGTACTCCCTTGTATAATGGCCCTTCTTGTTGCAATTGCAATACATTATCTTCGACTTATCAAAGTCCTTGTTGTATTCCTTCTTCTTTATATGAGAAATATCCTTTTGATAGAAGTGTTTCTTTCCTCTTTTTATCCTTTCCATGAGAGAAAGGTTTTCGTATTTGATGAAAACAATATTGCTTTGGAATTTCCCTTCCTCTTGGAGGGAGTCATGCAAAAACCTCTCAAAGTTAGTTTGCACCTCTTGGACATTAACAATTTCCAAGAATGTCTCCATGTGGATTGGATACCAACAATAGTATTTTGAATGAGATCATGTTCATCCACTAGTACACCAATTCTAGTAAGTTGATATCTTATCTTCAGGGCAAGTGGGGACTCCACTTTTTATCTGGTCCCTTAATGGTACAACAAACATGTGGGGGCCAAATATTGACATACTGACAAACTAATAGAACTGAACACTTTATATTGTGGAGTGATTATGGAACCCATGAACCATTATTGCAACATGGAGTATTATCAAGACCCACATCCTTAATATAGTATATGAATTCTCAATTAACTTATTTTTAAAAACTTTCATTTTTAAGATACCCTCTAAGAAAAAATAGCCTGTTTATTTGTTTATAGATACACATGCCACTTTTTCCTTTCTTTTGTTGAAAATCAAAATATGAATTATGTCATTTGATTTAGAATTTTTAGAGTTAGTTAGAAACTTTTAATGGTTATTAGAAATAAAAATATACACTAACAATAATATAAAGCACATTAATGCATCATGATTCATATAATTAGAACTACTCTATTAAAGACTACTTTTTTCTAAAATAAACTAAGAAGGTTTTTGTATCCATGTCCTTGAAATTTCTAAAAGCATGCAAAACGTGCTAAATTGTTTTTAGCACCCTCATTGAATGAAAAAGACTAGATATCAAATAACATAATGTCTATATCACAATTCAAACATTCCTTGTACATATTATATACAATCATGATGAAAATGAAGTATCATGTTCCAACTAAATCGTATATTTATCATACATAAATAGATCCATTTATGGATGCTGATAGAAATTACAGATCAAAACCAATCACCAAAAAACATTTTACTTCTGAATGACCCTTACAAAAAAAATATCGTAAAACAAGTACCGAACCCAACAAATTTAGGTCACAAATAAATTTGACAAACTTGTCAATAGAAATTAAAAATATACCAAACATTAACTTATTAATACAAATAAAAGAATCTACCAGAATGCTTTGGACAAATATACAAGAATACAACCAAAATAATGACCATTTCACTGTCTCCCTGCCATTATAATGAGTGTCCATTCATTTATATTCAAAACATCCTCACCATCAATAGTAACACACATATAATATAAACCTATGCACTCTTATTAACGCTTTAGATCCAATAATAATTGTAGAGAAAGATCGTAATTAAAGCACATTTTCAACAATTGGTTCAAATTCAGTTTGAATATATAAAAACGATGTGGCATCTCTCCATTGAGAGTACCATCCACTAACAACATATAAATTTCATTCAATAGTTTAAACATGACAAGGAATAAAATAAACCATATCTTTTGAGCTCTATAACACTTTGACGAAACCAATATTGCTAGGATAGAATAAAACCCTAATAACAATGAATGATCCCTAAGAATCGTGAGTGCCCTAGAATTCAATAGGCCTCAAAAAGAATCCATGATAAAAGCATAATAAAAGTTAAATTTACAATATAATAATATATTATAACCGTGGACAAAAAGCATAAAAATAATACCACGTTAATTATTGGATAAAATTCGTGATGAAAGTTTGTATTCTCAGATAAATTGCATGTGCATGATACCCCTTCAAGACCTAAGCTTTTTGAAATGGAGATATTATACAAACATTAAAATGCCTAGAAAACTAAGAATGAAAAGTGGAATCGCATCAACCAGAACCTTCACCCTACAAGCACAATTCGATGTGGGGGAACCATGAACCTCTGTAGCCTTTATACAAAAATAAATAGCCCATTATTTTCCCTTCAATACTATCAATTGAGGGATCAAAGAAGGTATCACATGAAATTGACTAAAAATACAGGAAAATGGAACCATATTCCTAATTACAAGGAAAATGGAGGTTGAAATAACCCTTGGGAACCTCCATTACTGAAAATTTTGGGAGAAAGAATGATTTCACTAGAATTTTTTCTCTAGAAATTGGGGGTGAAAAATAGATTGGAGGGAGATTTTTCTAGGTCTAAATAGATTTTTCATTTTCCTCGTTAATATATAGGAGGATATTCATTTTGGATTTATTTTTTTCTAATAAGTTTTGGGTAAATATATTTTAGTTAAAAAAACCTTTCCATATAAGAAAATAACCCTCTAAATTTTTTTAACTCCATTAATTTATCCCATGGTCTATATATAACCCCTAAAATTATCCATGTCCACCACATTATATATGTAGCCATCTAGGTCATTTTTTTCTAGCATGTTTAGAACCTTGGCCTTCCAAGTGTTGAAATTTGATGTGCCTTGAATTTAGTCTTTTGGTCAACTGAGATCGATGCCCTTATCTTCAAGAACCATACTCAACTTTTTCAGGATCTATGTAGATCAAACTTGCTTGTCAAAATGTATATCCTTCATGCCATGAGCTCTGATACCATGTTGAATTATTGTGCAAATATGTTGAGATTTTATCTTTAGTTCTTTAAGTTCAAAAATATTGAATACTTGAAAAATAATGAACCATTCATACACATAAAATGATTCAACCATACATAGGATGTACCCTGGGGAGAACCCTTAAAACCATGAGGATGAAAACCCTAACAAATATTCAAAGTATAATTATGGTAGATAATAGAGAATGTATTTTAGAAAAGCAGAATGCTTTTCACGCCCTAGGTGCAAGATAAGAGAGAAAAAACACCACAAGTGTAGATACAAAGAAACATAAAACAGTGATCAACCAGATGAACTTTACAATGTGTCCAACATGTTTATAACTTGCCAAAAATTGTCTCATGCAAGAGGTAGTGAATCACTGCATGGGAAATTAGGCTCCCATGAAAACTATAATGAATGCTCTTCCTGGAGAATTCATATACACCTCGGTTTATTTAATACCGCATACACAATGCACAATTCCTTTCTCTTTAACATTCAATCATGCTTTGTTGACCTAAGAATGAACTCACCTCTTAACTGGATGTAGGGTTCTTTAGTTCATATGCTAACTTAAGTGTCATAATGCAATAGTTGTAACTCAAGTGTCATAAATTAAGTGTCGAATTTTAACTTAGGTTTCATCTTTTAGTTTAACTAAAGTGTCATCTTTTAGTTTAACTAAATTGCTTTTCAAACACTTTAGTTAACTACTTCTTTTTTATTAACACATTAGTTAACTATTCTAAACTAAAATCATGTTAATTGATTTTATTGAAGTGATCACTATGAGTTTCCTTTATTTAAATCATGCATACATTGTTACTTTAATTGAATCTTTAACTAAGGCATACATTGTTAATTTAACTAAATATTTTAATTGAAGTTTATAACAAAAAGTTAAAATGAATTCTTCTCATGAGAAATTCAAATTCATTTTTCTCTATATGCATTTATCTTTATCTCTTATCTTTTTTTCAAGGTTGATATGTGTTAACTTAAATTTATCTATCATATCAAATAATACTAAGTATATCTTATATATGTTCTGATCATAGTATATTGCTCTTCATATGAAATGATCATATCCTAAAGTAATTCACTCGATATGTGGTCAATCTCTAGATGATACTTAATAAAAATAGGGGACTGTAATAATACTTCATTCAACATTAATTATTTGACATCCACAACATCACCTCTATACTCGAGGTTCACCTGAACACATAAGGATCCGACTTGACACAAAGATCCTAAGAAATGTCCAACAATATTGTACAACATCGTTCCTTTGAGGTATCAAAGAATTCACCTGAACACATGAGTAATAACCTTTTATATTCAAGTCTTATTCATTCTTCAGTCCAAACCAAGGTTTATACTCCAAGTTTCCTAAGTCCTACGCAAACACCCTACCTCAACACATGAGGCTCAATCCTAGATACATAATATTGGCTTGGAGAATGACTCGTGATGTTGTTACTTTAACACATACCACCATATATAACATTGTAGGAATACATTGGGCCATCACTTAGTGACACTATGTCATAGCACATCAATTAAAGGGTTATTAAAGGATTCAATTAATTTCACTAGAAATTGATAAATACCTACCATAATCTTGTTGTTGATCCACCCTCACAATATATCTTTTGAATGAAAGAAAACTATTATTTTACTATGTATCCCCTATTTTTACTGGATATCCCTTTCTATACCCCCCCCCCAAACCTTAATAGCTATAAACCCTCCATAACTTGTATCCCCTCCCCATCAATACATACAATATATTGGCTTTATTTTTCACAATTTAAAAACCCCATTTTATAAATGAACAAGATGAGATATTGGTCAATAAGGTGAATCCCTCATGTTGGAACCAAAATCCCCATGTAGAAATAACAACCTCCTAATTTCTCCTATCTTAAAAGTGTTTCTTCTATGGAACCCATGCCATGTTGTTTATTTCCTTCATCCCATTGTTCCATAGGGTTCTCTTGCTCCAATTATTTCACATACACTAGCATTAGATTTAACATCGTGTGGATATCCTTCTCCACTTATTCATTCAATGGATGTAAGTTAAATTTTATCTCATCATTCTCAAACTAGGATATATTTTTCTCCCGTCACACATAACCCTTCTATCAAAATGCCCCAACATCCCCAACAAAAACGTGACAAGCATCCATGGGAAAAACATGAAATACAATGATATCACTATAATTCCCAATATAATATTAGATAATCACTACTCCTTTATAGAGACCATATTCTCATTTTGTAACCATGACACTGTAGGATTCTTAATGAGGTGTTCATTTCAATTTCAATTTGTGAACAACTTAAAATTATACCCCAATTATACATCTCAAAGGATATTTATATAGCTCATGTCAAGGATCCTATTTCCAACAGAGGTACTTGTGATAGGTTTTATGATTGATTATGTTTAAGCTTTACTTTCCCACAAGAAAAAATTATAAAATGAGGGGCTCATGATTGCATTTTCCTATTAAATTTTGAATATAGGCTGAAAAGGTAGGCTTCTACTTCGCATGTATAGCTGAAGTTTTATTATGTTTCCATACCTTGGATTTGAGTGTTGTCACACAAGTTAATGCTTTTATGCCTTCCTTTCATGCATACCTATATTGATTTCCAAGAATGGACTCCATCGGAAAATGCCTACTTATTTTTTTTATCCTAGAAGGGCTTCTTACAGTTGGCCCTTCATTTCCCCGACCTACAAAACTTGTAGCTGATTTCCTCAAGGTACAAAGCCAAGTCCACACTAGTTCAACATTAGTTCTCTTTTCAACATTTTTAACCCTCCAACATCAAACTATATGCATATTATTGCATCTTCTTGAGGCAATTACTAGTTTAAAACTTTCACCAATAATTTTGCTAATATAGACCTAAAATGACATTTTTGTTGGAGTGATGAATGTCACTCACAAACAATGAACATAGTGACAACTCATAATACTTCTACCATTAAGGAAAGAATGAATTAGTAAAATAATTATAATATCAAAATAATTTATATTTACCAGAAGTGTCATTTTTACTATGAAATACTTGACTAACTGCATAGGTATAGACAAGTCATAGAATTACTCACCGTAATTGTATTACATATTGATTCATTGAAGAAAATTCAAAGGCCAGACCTTGATAAATTCAATTTGAACAGAACATTCAAAGGTTGTATGACATTCATAAACACGTTATCTTGGGTTTTTTATAGCATTGGGTAGTAGCATGGAAGCTCATCAATTTTATAATGGGAAGTGAAATTATCATGAGAGAGAAACTCCCTCATTTTTTATCTTCTTTGTATCTCCTCCTTGTGTCGCTGCCGTAGATAATAAATCCGGGCGATGGGGCAGACGCAACCTCTGACATCCTAGTGTTATGTGCCTCTCTCATTGGTAATGAGACCAGGATTTATAGGGGTAGTATATTCAAATTTATATTTTTCAATCTCAACAACAATGTTCAAGACTGGTATCTCGGTATTTTCTATGCCAAGGATTCACAAATGACAATCGTTTGGGTGGACAACATGGAGTAGCCACTGCAGAACGCATCCAATGTTCTTAATGTCACAGACGAGCGGAGTCTCCTCATGTCTTATGGAAGTTTCATAGTCTTGTCATCGAAGGGAAACTAGAAAAATAATTATTCTATTGTGATAATGGATTCTGGTAACTTGATCGTGTTGAGTGTTGAGAATATCTCTGAAGTCATTTCGCAGTAACCACCAAAGGCTCTTGTCATGGAGAATCTCTTGGAATCCGATTCTAGATCCCTTCACCTTTCAGATGGATCCAAGCAGAGCTGATCAGTTCATGCAAATGTGGAAGTATCACACCACATACTCTTTGGAATGGAAAATATTTCTACAATGTTGTGGACATGAACTCGACCAACTGGTATGATATTACCTATTTCAGAAATTTATGGTACAAGTATCTCAATATTTCTCGAGGGAGTGGTATCACATCTTTGTTGCGTTTAGTTATGGAAAATTGAGGATAACTTCAAGTGTACATGATGCTGGAAAATATGGAATGGAGAATGGTATGGCCACATACTTTCACCCAATGTGATGTGTATTCTCAATGCAGACCTTATTAGCCAAAATCGAGACACTAAACTTGAGTGTACCGCTCAATTATTAAAAAATTAATGCCGACCTCTTTTTCTTTTCAAGTGAAACTTGTTTAACTCCCGACTAGACAAGTTTATCAAATTTGGTTGGCCTTTTAGACCCGACTATTTTTCTTCTTCAATATTTTTACTTATCGGTTCTACCGACAATTTTTACATCGACCACTTGTCGGTTTCGGTAACCGACAAGTTTTCAGTTTCGGTAACCAAAAACTTGTCAGTTTGACCTCTTCAACCACTCGTCAGCTTCACCACTTCGACCACTAGTCGACTTGATCACTTTGACCACTAGCTACTTTACTCAGCTGAACTTGTCTTTGGTTTTAGTCATAAATTTAGAAATGATACTTCTTAGTCTAAAAAACTTAAGAAATTACAAATGTTTTTCACCTGTTAGTAAGATGAAGTAAAAACCGACACATTAACAATTCTCGAGAAATTATACAAACATATACCCAAATATTTAGGAAGACTTTAGTCGACCACTCTGCCATAAAACCTGGAACTTTCACAAAGTGAGAAATTTATGGATTCTTGTTCTTTCAAATAACCATAATTGTAAACAAAATTTACACAAGTAACTCTGGAAAGAATGTGTGGCTAAATAAACATGCATTCAACCATAAACTATTTCATATATATAACTTGTCCATAATTAAAAAAGGTAATACCAACTTATTGATCGAAACTTGTCGGTTCACCGACTGATCCTTTTACAAAGCTTCGACTCTTCAACAAAATCACATACACAGAAGCTTGAGCTTCAACTTCACTTTCTCTCTTTTTCTCACCCTAAATTCTATTCTCTCTTATGTCTAAATGTATAACTTGATTTACAATTTTCTTCTACTATTTATAGGAAACTTGGGAATTGCTTCTACGTGAATATACAGACTTTCCATTAACGGTTGTAATAAATATCTCCCTACAAACTTAGCTTCAGAAATTAATTCAACTCGTTTACATTGTCAAATCGTGGAGTCTTCACTCTTGTCAGAATGACCGACAAGATCTTGAGTGATACGGACTCTGACAGAGTCGGCTGAGATCAGATACGCATATGTGATTAATTAATATTTCCAACACTCCCCAGTAATTATGAGTAGATGGGGATTTTTGAAACAAAAATTTACAAAATGTTTCAGAGCTTAGACATTCTAAGTGCATGAAAGAGTTCACTGTGCAGAAATTGTTAGTCCAAGATAACTATGCAGATATTGGAATGTGTCCTTTTCCAATGTTTTTGTGAAGATGTCTGGAAGTTGATCTTCATACCTGCAAAATTCCAAACAAATTTCTTTGTTTTTCACCAACCCTCTTATGAAATGAAACCTTATGTCAATGTGCTTGGCTCTCTTGTGAAACACATGATTCTTGGATAATGCTATGGCTGAATTGTTTTCACAGAATATGGTTGTCGGTTCTTGATGGTTTTGTGACAAGTATTTTAACACTCTCTTCATCTAGACAGCTTGACATGTAGCACTTGTAGTTGCAACATACTCTGCTTCTACTGAAGACAGAGTCACTATGGGTTGCTTCTTTGAAGCCCATGAAACAACACATGTACCAAAATGAAATATGTACCTAGATGTGCTCTTCCTGTCATCTATGCTGCCTCCATTGTCACTTTCAGTGTATCCAATGAGTTTAAATTTTTTTGAGGTTGAATCCATAATACTAAGGTATTTTGTGCCACTTACATACCTCAAAATTATTTTATCTGCTTGCCAATGAGAGTCTTTTGGTGACTCCATGAATCTTGAGATTGGACCTACTCCATACATAATGTCTAGTCTTGTTGCTATTAAATACATAAGGCTTCCAACAAGCCTTTTGAACAGCGTAGGATCTACAGTTGATCCTTCATCATCCTTACTCAATTTTAAACCCATTATTACTGGTGTTAGGGTTGTCTTGCAATTAGACATCTTAAATCTTTTTAAAACTTCACTTGCATACTTTGACTGTGATATAAAAATACCACTTTCATACTGTTGAACTTCAATCCCCAGAAAAAAATTCATAAGCCCTAGATCAGTCATTTCAAATTCACTTTCCATGACTGCTTTAAAATATGCTATGCCAAAATCACCAGTAAATATTAAATCGTCTACATACAGGAATACAACTAACATCTTACCTTGCTCATTCACTTTGGTGTACAATGTTGGTTCACTTTCACTTCTCTGAAATCCATTTTTAGTGAGATAGGAATCAATCCGGCTGTACCAAGCTCTAGGAGCTTGCTTCAAACCATTTAATTCCTTTTTCAACCTGTACACTTTATGCTCTTGAGATGGAACTTCATATCCTTGTGGTTGTTCCACATACTTCCTCTTCTATATAACCATTCAAAAATTTCAACTTGACATCCATTTGATAAACATGCCATTTGTTTTATGCAACAATGGCCAAGTTTGTTCTGACTATATCCATACGTGCAGCAAGTGCAAACATTTCATTGAAGTCTATGCCGGGTTTTTGTGTGAACCCTATTGCTACCATTATTTCCTTGTGCTTCTCCACATTCCCATCAACATCTTGCTTGGTCTTGTAAATCCATTTGACACTGATTACATCTTTTTATTTTGGTTCATCAACCAGTTCCCATGTCTTGTTCTTATCAATGCATTCTATTTCTTCATCCATTGCTTCTTCCCACACTTCTTCTTTAACAACTTCTTCAAATGTTAGTGGATCATATATAGGATAAAATAATGCAAACAGAGAGAATGAATTTGGTGTACCAACTTCATAGATCTCACGCATAATTCTTGTCTTCATCGGTTCTGTCGATGTCGACCCTAACGAAATGCTTAATGGAGTTTGTTGTCCACTTGGTGTGCGTGTCGGTGTAGCTTGAACTACCACTTGTGTCAATGATCCTTGTTCTAAACCATGTCGCGGTGTCATGGGAGCTGATGGTACTGCAACCTGTTGACATACATGTGGTGTTTGAACCACTTCCTCTTCCATGTCATCATTGTTGACATTCGACACAATCTTGACATTTGTGTTGACAGTTCCATCCCATGATTCATTCTCGATAAATTGAACATCTCGACTGATTATCAATTTCCTTTTGATGGGATCATACAACTTGTATTCTTTTGTGTCTTCAAAATAGCTGACAAAAATACATTTATGTCCCTTCTTGTCTAGCTTCCTTCTCAGCTCATCGAGAACATGATCATATGCAACACAACCAAAAAAATTTAAATGAGAAACATTATGATTCATACCTATCCATGCTTCTTGAGGAACTTTGTTCTCCACACTCTTTGTCGGACACCGGTTCATAATGTAAACAGCAGTTACGACTGCTTCACCCCAATATTCATTTGGCAAATGCTTGGTTGCCAACATATTGCGTTCCATATCCATGATGGTTCTGTTCTTTCTTTTGGCAATACCGTTCTGCTGAGGTGTATACTGTGTAGTGAATTTCTTCTGTATGCCATGAGTCTTGCAAAAAATTATAAATTCATTTGAAACATATTCACCTCCTCTGTCGGTCCTTAAGATCTTGATGCGGTGTCCACTCTGGTTCTCCACGAGTGCCTTGAATTGCTGAAAATAACTAAATGCATCAGATTTATGTTTCAGAAAATATACCCATGTTTTTCTTGAGTAGTCATCAATAAAATTTAGAAAATAATTGCATCCACCAATGGATGATGTCTACACTGAACCACAAATATCATAGTGCACAATTTCAAGTGGTGTGCGTGCTCTATAGGACTTGTCGACTGGAAAAGTATATCTGTGCTGCTTTCCAAAAATGCATCCTTCACAAACCCTTTATGGTATGTCGATCAATCGAAATCCTTTCACCTATTATTTGTGTGCAGTACCTTCAGCCCACCAAAATTCAAAAGTCCAAATATGAAATTCCACAGCTAGGATTCATCCTCAACTTCTGTCTGAAATGCAACCTGCAAATTAGTGCTGCCATTTTATTTCTTGTCGAGGAGATTAACCGTTTATTTACTTTATTCCTTGAATGCAGCTCCTTTTTTTTCTTCCCTTTCATGTCGGGAACTATCCTCAATGAAAAAAAGCGATTGCTTGTCACTTGCACTTTTCCTATCAACTGGTCACTTGGACGCCTGCCTTTAATCACATAGTGATCATCTTCTATGTAGACTTTGTAGCCTTTTTGTATCAGCTATCCAATTCTCAAAACATTATGTTTCAAACCTTCCACATGATAGACATCAGGGATATACTTACTCTCCCCTGTTTGGTTAGAATACCGACAGTACCCTTTCCCAAAATAGTAATTTGGACATCATTTCCAAGTGTAAAATCAGTTTGAACTTAATTATCTAGACTGTAAAACAAGTTTAAATTACCAGTCATATGATTGTTGCAACCTGAATCTAAGTACCATATGTGATGTGGACTTTCTTGAACAACATTGCATTCAATTGGAGATGTCAATGCCATTAACATTGCACTTGTCGGAGTGCTGGTGTTGGTCGACTGACTTCGTATTTTCCTTCCTTGGTCATATTGCTTCTTCCTACATTCATCTGCATAATGACAAAATTTCTTACAATAATGACATAAAAAATTTTATTTATCAAACTTCTGGCCACTTGGCTGACTTGGATTCTGATACTCTGATGTACCACTAACATTTGCAAGACTTTTGCCTCTTCCTCCTCTAGAATAAATTCTTCCTCTGCCTCTGGATTTTTTTCTACCCCTCCCTCTACCATGACTTATTGATGACTTTGTTGCGAATGAACCTTTCAATGATGTTTGTGTTCTTCTAAGTTTTTGTTCATGATTGATGAGTGAATCTTGCAGCTCATCAATAGTAAACATCGACATGCCTGTGTGTTCTTCCAAGGTCACAACCAAGTTTTCAAATCTTAGGGGAAGACTTTTGAGAATTTTTTCAATAACTCTTTGGTATTCTATATCTTCTCCATGAGATTTCAGTTGGTTTATCAAACCAACAACTCTGGTGTAGAATGAGTCTACAGTCTCTCAATCGTTCATGGACATAGATTCTAAATCTCTTCTCTGAATTTGCAACTTGGAATTATTTACCTTTCCCAAGCCTTGATAGGCGGTCTCCAATGTATCCCATGCTTTCTTAGCATTAACTATTACTGATTCTCTTGGGAGTATGCTTTCATGCATGGATTGATGTATGTAAAACAAATATTTTCCATCTTTCTTCCTCTCTTCCCTCAAGGCATCTTTCTCAGCTTGTGTGAGATTTTTATATGATGTCATATCAGTTGGTTGTGCATGACCATGCTGGACTATCCCCCAGACATATTGACCTATCAACAAGGAGTTCATTGTTAGAGACCAATATTCATAATTCTTTCCTGTAAAAATTGGAGTTTGCTATGAACCAGAAGTGGAAGCCATTTCTAATTTTTTATTTTCCTTAGAAAATTAGTTTTCCACCTTTTAAGACAAGATTTCTTTCCTAAACCTTTCTCTGATACCAGTTAGCCAAAACTGAGCCGACTAAACTTGATTTTACTGCTCAGTTATTAAAAATTTCACGCCGACCTCTTTTTCTTTTTCTTGTTGGGTGAAACTTGTCTAACTATCGACCAGACAAGTTTATCAAATTTACTCGGCCTTTTAGACCCAACTATTTTTCCTCTTCAAGCTTTTTACTTGTCAGTTTTATCGATAGTTATTACTTTGACCACTTATTGGTTTCGGTAACTGCCAACTTGTCAGTTTGACCTCTTTGACCGCTAGTTGGCTTGACCACTTCAACCACTAGTCGGTTTACTCAACCGACCTTGTCAGTTCACTTAAGTTTGGTTTGGTTTTAGTCAGAATTTACAAATTATACTTCTTAGTCTAAAAGACTTAAGAAATTACAAATTTTTTTCACCTGTGACTAAGATGAAGTAAAAATTGACACATTAACAATTCAGGAGAACTTATAAAAACATATACCCAAATATTTAGGAATAGTTGAGTCGACCACTCTGCCATAAAACCTGGAACTTTCATGGAGTGAGAAATTTATGCATTCTTGTTCTTTCACTCAACCGTAATTGTAAACAAAATTTACACAAGTAACTCTGGAAAGAATGTGCAGCTAAATAAACATGCATTTAACCATAAACTATTTCATATATATAACTTGTCCGGAATTAACAAAGGTAATACAAACTTGTCGATCCAAACTTGTTGACTCACCAACTGATCCTTTTACAAAGATTCAGCTCTTCGACATAATCACATACACAGAAGCTTGAGCTTCAACTTCACTTTCTCTCTTTTTCTCACCCTGAGTTCTATTGTCTCTTGTGTCTAAATGTCTAACTTGATTTACAATTTTCTTCTACTATTTATAGGAAACCTAGAAATCGCTTCTACATGAATATACAGACTTGCCATTAATGGCTGTAATAACTATCTCCCTACAAACTTAGATTCAAAAATTAATTCAACTTGTTTACATTGTCGAATTGTAGAGTCTTCAAGATAACTTCAAGTGTACATGATGCTGGAAAATACGAAATGGAGAATGGTATGGCAACATACTTTCACCCAATGTGATGTGTATTCTCAATGCAGACCTTATTAGCCAAAACTGAGATGACTAAACTTGATTTTACCGCTCAATTATTAAAAATTTCATGTCAACCTCTTTTTCTTTTTCTTGTCACGTGAAACTTGTCTAACTCCCGACTAGACAAGTTTATCAAATTCGGTTAGCCTTTTACACCCGACTATTTTTCTTCTTCAATATTTTTTCTTGTCAATTCTACCAACAATTTTTACTTCGACCACTTGTCAGTTTCGGTAATCGACAAGTTTTCAGTTTCGGTAACGAACAACTTGTCGGTTTGACCTCTTCAACCATTAGTCAGCTTCTCCAGTTCGACCACTAGTTGGATTGATCACTTTGACCACTAGCTGCTTTACTCAGCCGACCTTGTCCATTCACTTACTTTGGTTTGGTTTTAGTCGTAAATTTCGAAATGATACTTCTTAGTTTAAAAAACTTGAGAAATTACAAATGTTTTTCACCTGTCAGTAAGATGAAGTAAACACCGACACATTAACAATTCTGGAGAACTTATAAAACCATATACCCAAATATTTAGGAAGACTTTAGTCGACCACTCTGTCGTAAAACCTGGAACTTTCACGGCATGAGAAATTTATGGATTCATGTTCTTTCAAATAACCATAATTTTAAACAACATTTATGCAAGTAACTCTGGAAAGAATGTGCAACTAAATAAACATGCATTCAACCATAAACTATTTCATATATATAACTTGTCCATAATTAACAAAGGTAATACAAAATTATCAATCCAAACTTGTCGGCTCATCGACTGATCCTTTTATAGAGCTTCGAATCTTCAATAGAATCACATACACAGAAGCTTGAGCTTCAACTTCACTTTCTCTCTTTTTCTCACACTGAGTTCTGCTATCTCTTGTGTCTAAATGTCTAACTTGATTTACAATTTTCTTCTACTATTTATAGGAAACCTGGAAATTGCTTCTACATGAATCTACAGACTTGCCATTAATGGTTTTAATAAATATCTACCTACAAACTTAGCTTCATAAATTAATTCGACCGGTTTACATTGTCGAATAGTGGATTCTTCACTCTTGTCGGAATGACCAACAAGATCTTGACTAATATGGACTTTGACAGAGTCGGTTGAGATCAGATACAGATATGTAATTAATTAATATTTCCAACACTCCCCCTTAATTATGAGCAGATGGGGATATTTAAAACAAAAATTTACAAAATGTTTTAGAGCTTAGAATTGCTCTATGCATGACAGAGTTCACTATGCAGAAATTGTTAGTCCAAGATAACCACGCAGATACTGGAATGTTTTTTTTTCCAATGGTTTTGTAAATACGTCTGCAAGTTGATCTTTATACCTACAAAATTCCAAACAAATTTCTTTGTTTTTCACCAACTCTCTTATGAAATGAAACCTTATGTCGATGTGCTTGGATCTCCTATGAAACAGAAGATTCTTGGATAATGCAATGGCTGAATTGTTTTCATAGAATATGGTTGTCGGTTCTTGATGGTTCTGTGACAAGTCTTTTAACACTCTCTTCATCCAGACAGCTTGACATGTAGCACTTGTAGCTAAAACATACTCTGCTTCTGTTGAAGACAGAGTTACTATGGGTTGTTTCTTTGAAGCCTGTGAAACAACACCTGTACCAAAATGACATGTGTACCCAGATGTGCTCTTCATGTCATCTATGTTTCCTCCATTGTCACTGTCAGTGTATCCAATGAGTTTAAAATTTTCTAAGGTTGAATACATAATACCAAGGCATTTTTTTCCACATACATACCTCATAATTCTTTTACCTGCTTACCAATGAGAGTATTTTGGTGACTCCATGAATCTTCAGTTTATACCTACTCCATACATAATGTCTAGTCTTGTCACTGTTAAATACATAAGGCTTCCAACAATCCTTTTGAAAAGTGGAGGATCTACAGTTGATCCTTCATCATCCTTGCTCAATTTTAAACCTATTATTACTGGTGTTGGGGTTGTCTTTCAATTAGACATGTTAAATATTTTTAAAACTTCACTTGCATACTTTGAATGTGATATAAAAATACCACTTTCATACTATTGAACTTCAATGCCCAGAAAAAAATTCATAAGCCCCAGATTAGTCATTTCAAATTCACTTTCCATGACTGCTTTAAAATATGTTATGCCAAAATCACCAGTAAATATTAAATCATCTACATACAGGAATACAATTAACATCTTACCTTGGTCATTCACTTTGGTGTACAATGTCGGTTCACTTTCACTTCTGCAAAATCCATTTTCAGTGAGATAGGAATCAATCAGAGTGTACCAAGCTCTAGGAGCTTGCTTCAAACCATATAATTCCTTTTTCAGCCTGTACACTTTATGCTCTTCACCTGAAAATTCATATCCTTGTGGTTGTTCCACATATACTTCCTCTTCTAGATAACCATTCAAAAATTCCAACTTGACATCCATTTGATAAACATGCCATTTGTTTTATGCAGCAATGGCCAAGTTTGTTCTTACTGTATCCATACGTGCAACAAGTGCAAAAGTTTCATTGAAGTCTATGCTGGGTTGCTGTGTGAACCCTATTGCTACCATTCTTTCCTTGTTCTTCTCCACATTCCCATCTACATCTTCCTTGGTCTTGTAAATCCATTTGACACTGATTACAACTTTGTATTTTGGTTCATCATCCAGTTTCCATGCCTTGTTCTTCTCAATGCATTCTATTTCTTCATCCATGGCTTGTGCCCACACTTCTTCTTTAACAACTTCTTCAAATGTTAGTGGACCATATATAGGAGAAAATACTGCAAAGAGAGAGAATGAATTTGGTGTAACTTCATATATCTCATGCAGACTTCTTGTCTTCATTGGTTCTCTCGATGTCAACCTTGACGAAATCCTTAATGGAGTTTGTTGTCCACTTGGTGTGCATATCAGTGTAGCTTGAGATGCCACTTGTGTCGATGATCCTTGTGCTAAACCATGTCGCGGTGTCATGGGAGCTGATGGTGCTGCGACCTGTTGACATATATGTGGTGTTTGAACCACTTCCTCTTCCATGTCATCATTGTTGACATTAAATACAATCTTGACATTTGTGTCGACAATTCCATCCCATGATTCATTCTTGACAAATTGAACATCCCGACTGATTATCAATTTCCTTTTGATGAGATCATACAACTTGTATGCTTTTGTGTCTTCAAAATAGCCTACCAAAACACATGTATGTCCTTTCTTGTCTAGCTTTCTTCTCAGCTCATCTAGAACATGAGCATATGAAACACAACCAAAAACTCTTAAATGAGAAACATTATGATTCATACCTGTCCATGCTTCTTGAGAAAATTTATTCTCCACACTTTTTTTTGGACATCGGTTCATAATGTAAACAGTAGTTGTGACTGCTTCACCCCAATATTCATTTGGAAAATGCTTAGCTTCCAACATGTTGCGTTACATCTCCATGATGGTTCTATTTTTTCTTTCGGCAATACCGTTCTGCTAAGGTGTATACCGTGTAGTGAATTTCTTCTGTATGCCATGAGTCATGCAAAAATTTAAAAATTCATTTGAAACATATTCACCTCTTCTGTCGGTCCTTAAGATCTTGATGTGGTGTCCACTCTGGTTCTCCATGAGTTCCTTGAATTGCTGAAAATAACTAAATGCATCAGATTTATGTTTCAGAAAATATAACCATGTTTTTCTTGATTAGTCATCAATAAAATTTAGAAAATAATTGCAGCCACCGATGGATGATGTCTACACTGAACCACAAATATCAGAGTGCACAATTTCAAGTGGTGTGCGTGCTTTATAGGACTTGTCGACTGGAAAAGTATCTCTGTGCTGCTTTCCAAAAATGCAGCCTTCAAAAACCCTTTATGGTATGTCAATCAATGGAAATCCTTTCACCATATTATTTTTCTGCAGTACCTTCATCCCACCAAAATTCATATGTCCAAATCTGAAATGCCACAACCAGGATTCATCCTGAACTTCTGTTTGAAATGCAATCTGCAAATTAGCACTTCCATTTTGTTTCTTATAGAGGAGATCGACTGTTTCTTTACTTTCTTCCTTGAATGCAACTCCTTTTTTTTCTTCCCTTTCATGTCGGGAACTATCTCAATGGAAACAAGCAATTTCTTGTCACTGGCACTTTTCGTATTAGCTGGTCGCTTGGACGCTTGCCTTTAATCACACAGTGATCATCTTCTATGTAGACTTTGTAGCCTTTTTGTATCAGTTGTCCAATTCTCAAAAAATTATGTTTCAAACCTTCCACATGATAGACATCAGGGATAAACTTACTCTCCCCCTGTTTGGTTGGAATATCGACAATACCCTTTCCCAAAATAGTAAGTTGGACATTGTTTCCAACTGTAACATCAGTTTGAACTTAATTATCTAGACTGTAAAACAAATTTAAATTACCAGTCATATGATTGTTGTATCCTGAATCTAAGTACCATATGTCATGTGGACTTTCTTGAACAACATTGCATTCAATTGTAGATGTCAATGCCATTAACATTGCACTTGTTGGAGTACTGGTGTTGGTCGACTGACTTGGGATTTTCCTTCCTTGGTCATATTGCTTCTTCCTGCATCCATATGCATAATGAACAAATTTCTTACAATAATGACATTGAATTTTTTATTTATCAAACTTCTGGCCAGTTGGATGACTTGGATTCTGATACTCTCCTCTACCGCCGACATTTGCAGGACTTCTACCTCTTCCTCTAGAATAAATTCTTCCTATGCCTTTGGATTTGTTTCTACCCTTGCCTCTACTATGACTTATTGATGACTTTGTTGCGAATGAACCTTCCAATGATGTTTGTGTTCTTCTGAGTTTGTGTTCATGATTGATGAGTGAATCTTGCGGCTCATCAATAGTAAACATCGACATGTCTGTGTGTTCTTCCAAGGTCACAACCAAGTTTTCAAATATTAGGGGAAGACTTCTAAGAATTTTTTCAACAACTCTTTGGTATTCTATATCTTCTCCATGAGATTTCAATTGGTTTATCAAACCAGCAACTCTGGTGTAGAATGAGTCTACAGTCTCTAAATCGTTCATGGATAGAGATTCAAAATCTCTTCTCTGAATCTACAACTTGGAATTAACTATTGTTGATACTCTTGGGAGTATGCTTTCATGCATGGATTCATGTTGTTAGGAACCTATGTCAACCCCCCTCTTTATTTTGTTGGTATATTTTGTCGGATGCATATGGTTTGTAAGTCGTTCAATTAGTATGATGTATTATCCCACATTCATGGGGAGTAAGTAATAGTTGTTAAGTCATCTAGTTAATAGGTTGCATTATCCCACATCTATGTGGAGTAATAGTTGTTTAGATTAGACTTAGTATATAAGTATGTGTTGAGGCTATTGAAAGCACCAAAGAGTTATTTTGTATTGAGCTTGCTCAAAGGAGGTTGCCCCCTCAAAGTGGCCCCCGATCAATAAAATATCTTTTGTGCTCCAATTTTTTTGCATTCTCATTGTTTATTGTAGGAGGTTTGCTACATCTGGTATCAGAGCACTTTCCTTGGCACAAGTGGGAAATTGTTTTTCCTTTTCAAAAAAAAAAGAGGGCAAAATTGAACGGCAAATTTTAGATCAATTTTCGAAACTTTATGCCCAGAATCAAAAGAAACAGGTTGCATATCTGAATTCCTCTTTCAAAAATATGCAGTTTCAAAATAACAATCATCTCATTTGGAGTTCTAAAAGTGGAGATATCGTGGATTTAAAATCAGCAATTTTTTAGAATTTTGGGGATGGCCACGGAAATTGCAGAGCAAAAAGCTTTTGACCGAGTGCTCGGATTTCTATTCCAATTTCGTGGGTAGAAGCAGAGTGGTTGTTCCAGTTCCAAAAATAGGCTATAATAGTGATTCTGAGCAATATTATAGATTGGTTTATACTCATTTTAAAAGTTTGTCTCAAAACCCTAGCTCTAGTTACGGGTTTTTGAGCATTGGGTGGAATTTCTGCTAGATTTTTTTCTAGCACTGTGATTATTATAGTAGTTCTTCTTCTTGCAGTAGTATTTTTCATTCGGATTAGGGAATAAACCCTATCTGCTTAACTGTGGGAAGTACTTGGGCATAGCCCTAAAACTCATTGTGAGGAGTACCACAGGAACCCCGAAGTAGCTGGCCATTAAGAGGACCTGCCAAGCGAAAAGAGAAATGACCCCCACCAGATAGACTAGATTCCCATCCATGAGGAAAACCAAAGAGTTTCCGTTTTTGGCCAAGCAGTTAGTAGTTTTACGTGTGCTGTGAAGTGAGGGGTACTGCCCCAATACTCAAGCCTGAGACAGCCTTGGTGGCCGAGTGACTACCTTTGAACCAATAGGAAGCCGATTATACCTGGGGTCCATTTCTATTTACAGTTGATAACGTGCATAGTTTCAGAATTATCACAAATCATTTACTCCATTTCTTGTTGATACAACGCACCTTCTAGCACCGCCACAGATCAGTTCTTCAGAAAAATAAATAAATAAATAAATAAATAAATAATAATAATTTTCTGTTTTTTAGCCATATCTTCCTTGATTTAGCTCTGTTTTCCTTGAAATTTGACTGTTACCCCCGTGCTACCATTCTACATATTCCTTCATTGAGGCCCTTATCCCCAATTTCACTTCCTCAAGGCTGAAATCCTACATTTTTCAATTTTTAAAGTTTGTCGTATGTTACGGAGAGAAATTCCTATGGCTTGGGGTACCACAACAGACAGCTAGACTCCAGAAATCAATCTTTCCCAATATGCAATGGAAATTAAAAACATCTAACACTAAAGGATCGAACCTCATACCTTATTCCGGACGGTTGAAGTAGATCCTCGTTGAGCTTTCCAATCTTCAGCTTGAATTGTTATAGCACGTCCTCAACAACAAGTAAACAATACAAGCATACTATATTTCATGGTGTTAGATCTATTCTAGAATATATAATCAATAATGTATAAGCATTTGACATATTCCAATGGATGCAACATTCATTCAAATACACATTACTGGATAGGAAAAGATATTTCTATTAATATGAATCAGAGATTACAAGTGACAACCTCTGACGACACGTCTGCGAACCGGAGAAACTGAATCCCCCACTTGGGCCTCCACCACCTCAATCCTCCATCACTCCGATAGCAAGCTCACTAACAAAGGAAAGCTTGGGAAGAACACAACAGTGCTCCAAAGGGACAAAATGATGCAGACTCAAGTATAGTTCTGGCAATAATGGACTATAGTTTCGGTACTCTCAATTCTCTCTTATGCTTTCAATGTCTCAATGGTTCCTTATATAGCTTTCCAAAGTGATATTGAAAGGTCGAATCCATGCGATCTCAAGGCATATTGAAGGCCAGGATTCATATGAGTCGGATTCAAGGCAAGGAACGGTCCAACAGTTTTGGATTATGCACACATCCCAATGTACGCGACTATAGAGGGAATATCCGCGTATGTACGTGGTTATCGGGGAAAAGGCCACGTATATCGTTTTTCTAATGTTTTTAGGGATGGTCAATGATACATCAAAAGACAATAAATGGTCCATAGGGAATAATGAGTCTGCAGCGGGATAGGGGAAGGCCATACAATGTGTGATTCACCTAGTGTGGTGAAATCCGCTATAACAGATGCCCCCTAATGTATGAGATTAGAGGAGTTATACGATGGCCGAAATACATTATAAGTCCATCCCAGAAGTGAAGTGATGAAGGTACCCAAATGGAAGACCAGCCACCCAATCAGCATAATACCATAATACAAATCTACATATAACTGCAAGTACATAGAGCAGTCTCGGATACATAAGAGTACAATGGCCATGAATAGGCATGAAACATGATAGAACATATGTGGTCATGGCCATGTACAATATACATAGATCAGAATCTCCATGATGAAGATATACAAAGTACAATGATCTCCACATAGGCTGAAGATATATAACAAATCAAGATCTCCA
>LPNX010013378.1:0-17667 GCA_001517045.1 Pseudotsuga menziesii
ACATAAAAAAGTAAATAATTTTGATATGGAACATTGTACGTTCTAATGGAAGTCATGGTTCCCACAATTGTGCATGAGCAAAGGATAATGGTACTAAAAATAAACAAAAAAAATAATTAAAGTAAGCATATTAGTATGAGTGCATAACATGTAACCTACATTGTAGAAAAAAGAAGCATGTAATATGCATACATTCCCTTTGAAGGTTTAGAAAATCATGTGATTTCAACCCCAACAAATGTCCTTCTATGGTGGAGTAGCATTGTAGAGTTTATTTGTATAAATAAGGAACCTTCACACCCAGTATAACATCCTTTTTTTAGAGAGAGATAATAAAATCTATGGACATGACCTTCTTTACAATATCAAGAGGGACTAGTCTCTCCTTTACTTTCTTGTATGTTATCCATTGTTTGAAAAATATTGAACATTAAATCAATGATATTAGTAAAACAAAATGAATTTAGTATGTTCACACATCAAATAAACCATTTATTAGAAGGATGGAAAAATTCTTCCAATACACATGCAGCCAACCACTTTAGAAAAAAAGTCAAACTAAGTAAGAAAGTTGCAATAATAATCAATTGAAAATACAAAATTATAATTAGTCAATGAGTGGTCAATGGTCTACACAAGTTATAGTTTATTAATAACTCATCACCAAAGACATACTATTCATTTCATGCACACCAACAAATCTTAATGCATTCATTTTATTTAAGTTCTCTTTGTTATTGAAGTGTTCCTCAAATTAGAAATTTTCACTAAACAATTAGAACCTATGATTGTTTATCAACCCTACAATGTTTCCATGAGTGTCAGGATGGCCATTGGTATATAACAAGATCTTCCTATCAAAGTTTATGGAACCATAATAATTGATGCACATAATATACATGCAAATTCTAAGTATGTATTGAACAATATTCAAATAACCAAATTGACTATAAAGAGGGCCATAAAACAACTTAAGAAATACTAATTATTTGGATGGAATGAACAAATGTGTATAAGTATAACCAACAAAAAATTTAAAACATTTAGTTTAGATTTGGAAACCATATAATTATTGTACCACACAAGGAGAATTTGGTCCCAACATCAGGCACATGTAGGGAATATGACCAAGTTTTATAAAAAACATGATTGTAATAGGTTTGGTAATAGGTTTGGGAAGAGAGAAGTCCTTGCTGCCCTAAAACTAATGTTGGAAACAATGCTTCTCGAAGGAAGAAGTAAGGGTTGCATAACATTTACTCATAAGAGACTCTACGAATGGTGTTGAACTAAAGTGTAGTTTGAAAAAGAGCAGCTGAAATATGCATATGATGAGATCAATTCCAGTTGTTAACCCATATTATACCAAGAATGCCATTATTTTTCTATATCTCCGAGGTGTTGAAACCATGGATTTTTTTCTTTCTCCAAGTTCACCTTAAACCTATGGGAGTTATCTTAGAAAGATCATAGGATGTTTTGCTATTTCTAAAATCCTTTCATTAAGTGAGACAATAAAAGATGCCTTAAGGTAGAAATATTATTCTTTGGGGACATAGAAACAAAAATACACTAACTTCATCTAGGAAATAACATTAGCATGAAGTAGTAAAAGTATGCATCATTTGAAAACACAAACTAACCTTGCACGTTTAAAATCTGAACTATGTAGATCTAGAAATGGATTGTTCACCAGTAGGAGACGGAAATAATAAACAGCTCCAACAATCACCTGAAAACAGTGCTGCAACAATGGCAAGTGTGAAGAAAATATCGTTAAGGTCTTCGTTTTTATAGAACTCTTAGACGTCGCTATAGCGACGGCAAACATTGACTTTTGCGCCCTAGGTCAACTTGACCATTGTAAAAATGCAAACATTGACTTTTGTGCCCTAGGTGTCGTCGCTATAGCGACGGTCAAGCGTGGATACAGCGACGTCCAAGGCTTTAGGCATGGATACAGCGACGGCTTCAGAATTGTGTTTCAGGAAGTGAACCCAGCAATACCTGGAAAAGTCATCAATGAAAGTCAATGCATATTTGGCCTGACTCATGGACATATGAGGGAATGGGCCAGCAACATCACTGTGGATCAGCTCGAGGGGTGCAGAGGTTCTCTCATGACTAGCTCTCTCAAATTTATGCTCTGGGTGTTTTCCTAGGATACAACCTTGGCAGACTCCTTTGGAAAATTTTATCTTGGGAAACCCTATGACCATCACTTTTTCACTAAGATCAGAAAGATACTTGTAATTTAGGTGGCCAAATATTTCATGCCAAAGCTTGCTGGCTTCATTAGCATGAATCAGAAGAGAAGAGGGGTTTGAGTAGGGTAGGAAGTGTGAGAACATGTATACCTTTTGAGCATGATTTGCAACTCCTTTTGCAATGAATCTACCACTTGAGATCTCTATGATCTCAAATTCATCAAGGAAGAATATGACTTTCTTAGGAGACCCAATGTGGGTCATCTGGTACACTGACAAGAGGTTGGAGGCAAGACCAAGCACATACAAGAAATTGCTGAACTGACCATGATCAAGATCAATCCTCCCTTTGCCCAAACATTCAGTGAGAGAGTCATCTCCCAGTACTATAGGTGGTCCTTTCGACATATCAAGTGAGGAGAAGGCCTCCTTGGTCGAAACCATGTGTCTTGAAGCTCCAGAATCAATGATAAAATTGGGTGAGCTTGATGTGCCAGCAACCAATGCATAAACTCTCTCTCTGTCATCTGAACTTGATCCTCCTTCTCTCTTCTTTGAGCTTTCTGGAAGGGAGATGACATTCTTCTCTAGGAGTTGGGTCAACATGTCTATTTGCTTCTTCATACAAGAGATTTCAGTGTGATTGCCCTTATTGCAGTATGCGCACTTGCTCATTTCACCTTTGTTTTTCTTCTTCTGGTAGTTCTTCTTGGAACCTTGTGGCTCCTCCGGAGACTGTTTCTTGTCTCTCTTTTGCTCAGGTGGATTTTTATCTTTATTTTTGCTTTCTGAATCCACCTTTGAATCTCCAGCAATCAAAGCTTGATCTTTGGATGGTTTGATGGTGCCCATCATCACCAGCTTATCCTATTCTTGTGTGAGAGATTCCATGAAATCTGCAAGGCTAGGCATCTTCCAGCTTCGAGCTGTCAGTTTTGTGGCATAGAAGTTCAAAACAAACACTGAGTAGTTAGGGCCTAGCTTCGAGAGGATGGCCAGGACAAGCTTATCATCTTTCTTTTCGATCCCACACTGTTTCAGCTACAAAACTAGTGCTTTGAACTTGGAGAAATATAGCTGCAGGGATTCAAAGCTATTTGGACTCAGAGAAATCAGCTCATTTTCGATTTGATGTCCCCTCATCTCATCTGTATTTCCAAAAAGATCAGAAAACTTCTCCCATACTTCATTTGGTGATGTCAATCCATCAAGATGGAAAAGGAGGTCTCTGGAAATACTCAAACACAGGAGACCATAGGCCTCATCCCTCCTGTTGTGCCATTTTATCTTCTCTGCAGCTGCATTGGGCTCTGCTTCTATTGCCATAGTCACCCTGTAGAGGCCTTTCGTTCTCAACAGTATCTCCATCTATGCTTTCCATTCAAAGAAATTTAAGGGAGTCAAGATAGTTTTCTGTGATTGATCCATAGCTTAGAAAATATGTCCCGGATGTCAGTAGAAGGCTCCCAGTCACTAATGTCGAACCTGCAAAACAATTTTGAAGGAGAGAAATCGATATACAATGGCTCTGATACCATGTGGAAATTGAACCCAGTGATTGATTAATTTTACTCACAACAATTAACAATTGATCATGCAAAATCACTCACAAAAGAGGCTGAAATTGGAGCTGAACACTAAACTGTATTAACACAGTGTACAATAGCCAACCCTGTAACATAATAGGTTGCTGAATAAATAATAGACATCATGGATTTGAATGCATGAGGAGCAATTCGAATCTAGCATAAAGCAGGCTTACTAAAAATAAGCAAATCCCCCATAGGTGTAAAAAGCTGATCCCAAATCTGTCATGGAGCTCACAAATTGGAAAAATGGCTTAGGTAAGATAAAGAGTGGTGGAATGGCAGCTCATACATTCTTTTTCAAGGAGAAAAGAGTGGAGAATGAAGAGGACAAAAAACTAGTTCACCTCACCTAGTCTAGCTTTTCCATTTGCCTTAAAACACTGAAAAAGTAGGGAATAAAGCAGAAAAAGCAGAAGGGTGCCTAGGAGGCCAGGAATAAAGCAGATTTGATTCCTTGGGCTTTCCCATGCGCTACATGAGTCAAATAAGGCAAGTTTGACCACTATGGATAGGTAAAAGACAACTTGCACAAGGTGGGACACATGAACTAGGCTAATAAGACAAAAATAATTAAATTAATGTCTAAGTGGGTAAACTATGGGTTGATTATTCTAACAGATTCATCTCCCAATGATTGTGTTTTTTCACTATATACTGACTTGTCTTTAAGCAGCTCTTTCTCACTTCTTTCAAATGGTTATAATTGTGATTTAAAATAATATTTTCAGGATTATATGTATGTCATGACACCATCCATACCATCTACCATAAGTCTGAATACTCCTAAGACTATATAAACCCCAAGTTCACTAGTTGATTCCTCATTGGTTTCTTATGCAGTGTTACATATATCAAATGGTTTCAAGTCTTTCCTATTTTTCACTGGTTGGTTATAATGACCTTAGTAATCATTGGAATTATATTACACATATTTGGATATGTTCTAAGAACTTATGGTTCAAATCTCAAGTCCATCCATCATTCTTATTTTTACACTCATCAGTTTTCCCCAGTTGCTCATACTTTTCCTAGTCTAGCCCTATATCCTCATGGAGACACTGAATCCTTTGTCGTTTCTGTTCCATATGATAATATTTATTATATATCATATTATTTTCATCCTCATATTAGATATGGAAATGTAGTACATCATATTGGAAGAAATATATGTGATCCACATCACATATATTGATTGCGTTACTAAATGTCTTACTAATTGTGTTACTGATTGTAGCTATACAAGGAATTGATTGCATTACTGATTGTCTTAATTTTTGTACTCTTTGGGAATGAGTATGCACATATCTATTTTCCTTTTCATATATTGCAAAATCGTTGAAACCCGGGGTGGATTTCCAAGAATATCGTTACTATAGAGACACAGTTTCGTGGAAACATTACTGTTCAACTTGCGAATTTCGTCGAAAGTGATTGGTTTTCCACAGTTTTGCATGGAAGAAATTTCTGTTCAAATTCCAAAATTCGTTGATAGAGAGACCAGAGTTTGTCGAATGTGTTCCATGGTTTTGGGTGGAAACAAATTTTTTCCTAACAGTTTTTAGCCATATGTTCGGTGTTATAGGGACGACAACGTTGTCGATAGAGAGATGAATGCATGGAAGAAAATTCTATTCAAATTCCAGAACTCATCGATAGAGAGACAAACATTTGTCGAAAGTATTCCACGGTTTGGTGTGGAAACGAAAATTTTCCTAATAGTTTTTTGCCATATTTTCATCGTTATAGGGACGACAATTGTGTCGATAGAGCGACAAAACTTAGAAAATGAATTAAAAAAAAAAAATTCAAGGCCATCATATAGAAGAAACGTAACGGCCAGTTTTTGTCTCTATATCGACGTTTTGTAAATTTTATCGTTATATCCACTAAATAAGTCCCAGAGAAGGCCAAGCCTGCAATTTCTGGAAGAGATGAAAATGAAAAACCGGTCCTTCTTATGCAACCACCTCAAGCATGGCCAAAATCAGTCAAAGTTATTACCAAATATGCCCAAAAGAAAAAAAAATTCCCTTGAGCACATCATAGGAAAGAGACATGTTCATCAACAAAAAGTTGAAAACTTATTTCTATTCTTTTACTATGCATGATCTCATATAACAAAAATTCAACATAGAACACCTTTTGGCATTGATCAGAAGTAGGTTGCGCAGTTGAGCATGCAATTTGTAGTTTAGAAACCATATCATAATTGCCTTGGATACACTCCTCATGAAATATCATCACTTTCTCTACTACATGCGAAGAGCTACTAGTGATAACTCATCATACTACAAAAAACATAAGGTGCATTGAATTCGTCTTTATTGAAAAATAAATAAATAACTCAACCCCTAAAGAAAGAGAGTAGTTGTTCACCTGGAAAATCTGTGTAGGATCTTTGTAGTGCCAACTGGTGGTAAGTTGTTTTGATTTTGCTCATTATTGGAAGAGGTGAATATGAAAAGTTGATCCTTCTTATGCAACCACCTCAAGCATGGCCAAAATTGCTCAAGTTAGTATCAAATATGCCCATAAGATAAAAACAGCCCCCTAAGCACATGATGGGAAAGAGACATGTTAGTCAACAAAAAATTGACAACTTATTTCTATTCTATTACTAGGAATGACCTCATGTAGCAAAAAATTCATCATAAATTACCTTTTGGCACTGATAAGTATGTTGCACAATTGAGCATTCAATTTGTAGTTTAGAAACCATATCATAATTTCCTTGGAGACACTCCTATAATAGCATGACTTTATCTACTACCTTTGAAGATCTAGACATATGAATTTATGTTCCACATATGTGCCATGAAAGAACTAAAAGTTTATCATCATAGTAATCAGAACGTGTAAAATAGTGCAACCAATAACCGGTGTTAATCATTTAAAGTGCCATTTAGCATATTATTTCCAAATATGTGTATGTGTTAGCATAGATATAAAATACTAACTTAATGAAAATTTAGTGCCAAGATAACCATAATGTTATTATCATTCACTCGATCCTGTATGTAAGCTCTGAAATATAAAATCATCAAGACCCTTACCATCACCCAGCTCTCAATAGCAATAATTAGTACTAAGAAAATCCAAAACAATACTCAGTAAAATAATGTCAGAATTATATCACTATGCATTCAGAGATGTAAGGTTCCAGATCTCAGTAAAAAATCAGACATACATTTACCCAAAAAACTAATGCAAATAGGGCAGAAAACTAATCAAATCAATAAGATATATTTTACAAAATACACCACCATATAAATAGTTTGAAATACTAACTTGTTTTCTGTTTTAAGTGTGTACAGAAGGAAGCTAGGGAATATGAGGTATGCAATACATATTGCATACCTGTTTTTGATAAACTAGAGGGCTCGGATTGTGGGAGAAGCAGGTCTACTTTTTTAGGGTTTTACACATAAATTCTTTTTTTAGGGCTTTCTTTTTTGATAAAATAAAAGTTACAAAAACACATAAAAATTAAGTCTTAACCTAGGGTTTCATCATGCTGAAATTATAGGAAGAAGGGCCTAAAAAAGCCTAATTTCTTGTACATGAATTTTCTTCTATTTTTCTACGTTACTGAGAAGCATTTTTTTTTTTGTAGAAGGTTGTCTCCTAGTTTGGATGATAGTCTAAAAGTAGTTATTTACTATTGGTTGTATCTTTTGCATCTTAATAGAATGAAATAGAATTTAAGGATAAAGACCACGTAAAAACCCTTACCGTGTCATTGTCCTTTCACCAGATCCATTTGCCCATACAACTTGATAAGAGTTGTCCACGAGATACATTTCCATCACCAAGACCTGCATAAAGCATCAAAGACAGAATTTTTATATGAGTAAATAATATATAAGCAAATAAACGGTCATTTAAATCCTACTACAAAGTCCTGTAGAAATCAATGAACCGTGAAATGTTAAATTTATTAACAATTTTTTAAGAAATAGACATGCATTTAAAAATTTACAACCATTTTTAATACATAGTAATAAAAGAGTATTTATACCTTATTGAGCTCCTCTCTATTTCGAGAACAGATTTATATTCCCTAATGAACAGGGCCAACCACGTGAAGGTGGAAGCTTATATGGGCCCTCCCCCCCCTCACATAGCTCTCAATTTCCCATACCCAATAAATGATGTTGTTTACATAGAAAACATTTAAACATTCATGCATAACTGGGTTAGTCATCAAAACACATAAACATAAAAATATTGAAGCATAATGAGGTAATTCATATAAACAATGTTTTAGACTAACAACATCAATATACATCCAAATACAAGTCATGAATTTATACATCTACTTTTTATTTGATTTCTGTTTTTTTGCATTGAAATAACTGACGATAATTGGGATATTATCATCATCATTTGGTGGATTATCTACAAAGCCATGTCCTTCTAGTGTTTGTGCTTCCATGCCCTCATGTATCATACTTCTTGTACGTCGTTGAGTAGGGCGTGGAGGCAGTTCTGAAGGGGCATGAACTACAATAATGAAAATAGGCATATCAATATATTGAAATTAATAGTTCATCATTTTGATTAAAATTACAATATTGCTCTTTACATGTTTGTGTAGCTGTGACAGCTGGTGTGTTAATTGTTTCTCTACTTGCTAACTCCTCTTGCAGTTCACCCTCTTGAGCTTCACGGTATTCGATTGAAAGAAGAAAATTTATAAGTATACGTCAGGAAATAAATATCTATAATCACTGTAGATATTTCTATTTACAAAGCACACATACCAGAATGGCCACTCTGCTCCCGATTATCAAGAGACATGCACACCCCAACATCAGCTGCTATGTATTGAGTACCGCTGGATTCAGTGCTGCGGTTTCACTGTTGCTTAAAAGAAAACATAAATATTTAGTTATGGGTGGTTTAATAAAAACTGAATAGACTTTAATAGTATAATTTAATGATGTCCTTATTCATTTTATTTACCTGCATCTGCATCATTGGGGAGATTGGAGTCTACCCCAAGCTTTTCCGATATTCAATGACACTTTTAAAGCCATACTTGAAACCAAGCTTTAGGTCTTCCTCGGTGGCAGCATCTTGGAACGTATTTCCCTGCAATGCATAACACATATAATGTTCCCTCTATCAAAAACAAATATTTGTTCACTACTTTCAAATAGATATTCCCCACAATTAATCATTTAATTCTTATGATTCGGGCTCTTATTTTTCTATAGCCACCCTGGCCCAGTCTATGTTTCCCGTGCTTTTCCACTCTAGCCTTGGTTGCTTTGGAGGTGTCCGGTAGCCTATATATGAAAATTTTGAAAAACGTTAGATATCAGAATTCTTGCTTAAAACAAAAAAGAAAAAAATAAATGAGCATATTTCACTAAAAAGATGATATGTGTTGTACCCTACTTTTCCAGGTCGTGGTTGTTTTCCTTGTCTTTTTAGCAAACCTTCCATTCTTTCTTCAGAACCATGGGAGGGCACTCATGCTTGAGTTCAAGTTGCAATTTATCCCTATATTGGGCCGTGGTATATTTTAAATTCTCGTCGGCTAACTTTGCAACCACTTTCTTGTTGAATGTATTTCCAAACAAGTTTACCATGTGGTCTATCAATACATATCTCTTTGCACAATCTTGGCTATTCCACTGTGTGCGAATGATGGGGCCAAATAGCTGCAATGCTTTGTCATTCAAATTCCTGTAAAAAACATTGTTTCCTGCAGAAACGTGTAATCCATTCATTTATAATAATTTCAGCGTATGTCCATTTCAATTTCATGATTAGAATGAATAAATTAATTAATAAATACCTGCAATATTTTGAATCTTGATCGGAACACAAGCATCATCCACCAGAAAGGTGAGATCTAGTGAACTGGTGCTTTTCACTCATGCTGCTCCAGGAAACATTTCCTGGTCATCTACAGTAGGTTCATCTCCAGAGTCATGTGGAGTCCTAGGCTTCGTCTCATCATGCTCCGACATGTCATGCTGATCCAAATCGGTGCCCTCGTTAATGGATTCGAGGCCAACTGGAGGATTGTCAAAATGCCTCATTGGTACATTGCTTTGTCGTCATTGTTGTTGCATTGGAGAATGACTGCTACCTATACCTGACTCCAAACTTATCATTTCTTCTACAATTACTTCAGACTATTATTTATAGATAAAATTCTATATTGTTGCACTGCTTCTTACATTTTTTTATATTAAGAAAGGTAATTGTGACTCCAAACTTACCTTTTCTTGGATAATTATGTTTTGCAAAGGTACACATCACTTTCCTCATCTTGTAGGGATTAAAAAGGGCAGTTGAAATGATGCTGGTATGTTCATATTCCTCTCTGATTTTTTTAAGTGTGGATTTGGTCCATAATACTTTATTTAAATTGATCGTAATGATTTTGAGCCCTAGATTTCCTATATCTGTTGTACATGTTTAGATCCTTAGCCTGCATGTTCAAGTCATTGGGTTCATTTTGAAGTCAATATAACTTTCTGGCAAGTTAATGATATCTCTACTACATGAGCTTGGAAAGATGTAAAAGTAGAACCAACCTTATGAAATAGTATTGGATGGATTTTGATAAAGTTAATGAACCTGTGATGGAAATACTTTGTTTGTTATGATTAGTTCTCCAAATCAATCATGTCAGAGGAGGGGAATCCTTTTATAGTAATGGATTCAAACCACCCTTTACTAGAACAAGGCTTCATTTCTTTCCCAATTGTATATACATAAATTGTATTCAAACAATTATTTCAACCTCTTTATCTTTAATAACCTCTATCTTTTGTATAAGTTGTGTAGTTTGATGGAACGGTGCCTGAATTATCATAAGAACTTGTCATTAATACTTAGGAATATATATATTCCAGTAACCCCAAGAAAAGAATAAGGACTGGTGATGAGGATGAATTCACATTGCTGAAA
This sequence comes from Pseudotsuga menziesii, assembly GCA_001517045.1. NCBI lineage: Eukaryota > Viridiplantae > Streptophyta > Pinopsida > Pinales > Pinaceae > Pseudotsuga > Pseudotsuga menziesii. The sequence continues at coordinate 10,727 of LPNX010013378.1, forward strand.
ATAAAAAATAAATTGTCTTACCATAACTATTCAAAGTTAGCTCGTCGAAGTGAATATAGAATAGTTTGGAGTAGCTTTGTTTATCAAAGAATTTTCGAAGGGTGTCCTGTTTTATGTTGCTTGGATTAACTTGGATTAAGAGGGAAAAATACATACAAGCTTCATTTCTTCCCAAATTTATGTGCAGGTGTGTATGGATTGCATGGGATAAAACAGGCTGGAAATCTGCCCGGGATGGAACTCTGCCCGGGCTGGAAATCTACCCCACTTATTGGAACCCTACCCTTGTTGGAAACTTGCCCTAGCTGGAACTCTGCTCTGGTTGGAACTCTGCCCCGGTTGGAACTCTACCCAGCTGGAACTTTGACTAGGTTGGAACTCTGCCTCAGCTGGAACTTTTCCCTGGTGGAACTCTGCTCCAACTAGAACTCTGCCTTGGTGGAACTTTGCCTCGAGTGAAAACTTGCCCCTGAACTTGCATGTTTTCGTTGTTGAACTTTCCTTCTTTGCAAAGGCCATATATAAGTACACTGTATGTGACAACATTAGGGCTAACAACTGTTAAAGTTCGTGGAAATGAAAGACCCCTTATCAAGTAGGATGGTACCATATTCAGTTAACTAGGGTGGAGTAAGACCCTATAAGGTACCCTAGGGCCCCTAGTTGTCTCCTAGCATGTAGGGTTCCTGGTTTGGTGTGTCCATTCTCTGCCCTAGCTAGAACAATGTCTCGGCTGGACCTCCTCCCTGAATGGAACTCTGCCTCGACTGGAACTTTGCCCCAACTGGAACTTTTCCATGGTTGGAACTTTGCCTCGGCTGGAACTCTGCTTCGGCTGGAACTCTACCTTGGCTAGATTTCTTTGTCTTGCAGAACCCATATACTAGGTATTATACGTAAGAATATTAGGTGCTTGTTGTTTGCTCATCATTTGGATGAAATGCTCGACCTCAACCTCAATGGTGGTATTTCTGCCTCGGCTGGAACTTTGCGAAGACATATATTTGATGGCATAATGGAAATTCTTGAGTTTCTATTTTGTCAATTTATTCTTGGTATCTGGTTGATATTTTTGGTTCGTTGATCTCTTTCTTGTTTTACTTATATGGTGGTTTGAAACCTCATTCATGGCCCATGAAGAACCCTAGAAGCTTCAATGAAAGCCTATAGCCCTTGATTTCCTCCCCTAGTATGGTCAAATCCTTGAAGCCTTGTAAGACATATCATAATGATCCCGCAAGAGGTCCCTCTGTGGAATTGGAACCTAAATGTTGTCCCTTATTTCTCTAGATTTTTCCTGGGTGGAATTCAAAGATGCCTTCATGACTTCCTTTATGAATATTCATAGACCCTGGAGAAATTCCCTTTGAACTTAATTGCCACCAGCACAGAGACTTGACTAATCTCTGCCCTTTCTCACTAGCTATTCACTATGCAATAATCTAGTGGCTAGGAATACCCTAAAACCACACTAGGATCTAGTAATAGGAACGCCTATATTATACAAAAAGGTATAGTAGCATTATGAATATGCAGTTGGAAAAATTAAGAAATGCCATAATCAAATGGTTATTTCTGTTTCTCTTATCTATTCTAGCCTAAGAATTTTATATTGTAATGTTTTAAAAATATGTTAATATTCAAATATCTAAATAAGGTCGGATCCATTCAAACTACTTTATTAGGTCTCCCGAATCATAAACAATGTTGGGATTATTAGTATTTTCTTGGAATTACAAATGATGCAATCTTGGTGTTAATATTGTTCATTTCCCCAATTCTTAAAGGGTTCTAGCCCAATGGAAGAGTGCTTGCTTTACAAGCAGGAGGTTGAAGGTTTGATTCCTTCATGCATAATGATATTGTAGTATTGATATTTTAAATAAATATGTTTTATTATGATTCATTATGGGAATATGTCGAGCAAATTTGTCTTCTAAAAGGGCTGAGGTGTATTCCTTTCAACATACAAATGGATGTATTGATGCCTTTAGTGAATTTATGGTTATAGAAATCTACATCAACTTTTGAACATATTGAGCTCTAGATTCGTGGTTGAATTTTAATTTTTCTGTACTTATCTATTATTATTTGGGTTTTGCTGCATTAGTAGTTCTAACCAAAGTTGTATATCTTTGTTAATCCAGAGTATAGTCAAGGATTACAGTTACTTCCAATCCGATGCAGGCCTGAATTGCAGCATAGAATATTTGTTCATGACAATAACAACGGAAGTGGTCCTTGATATCCTCCATTCTAATGAGTGGTTTGAAGGCCTTAACTTCAACAACCCTTCTTATTACGACACTTCAAGCATCCATGAGAGCATGGATGAGGAATTTTTCAAGACAGATACGGACGAAGATCAATACAAGAAATTGGAATATTTTGCACCATGGACGGAATACTAGGCCATGTTATTGAGCTAGCAGATAGATATTTGGAATCTTCACAGTTCCACATTGGTAATGTTGGATGGGAAAAGTTCCAGCTAGGGAAGAGTTCCAACAGAGGCACAATTCCAGCCAGGGCAAAGTTCCAAATATTCTTCTTTTACTTGAATGTAGATTGTGTATACAATTGGAGTCTTATATATAGCTAATTTCTAACTTCAAATTGTATTTCACTTTAATGTTGATAATTCTTGTTTCATCCTATTTTGGGTAATTTGAATATTTTTTTTAGACTTCTAAATACATGAGTTTACTGCTTGTACTTTGGAATGGTCCTACAAAATAGACATGATGCTAGGAGATGGATATCAATAAAGAGCTTGAAATGGAGATATTTAAGTAGTTGTGTGATAGGTTGTATTATATTAGCATTTTTCTAAAGGAAGCCACTTGACCCATTATGATTATTTGTTTGAAGAATAACAATGAGGATACCCTCTAAACATGTGTTCAATATTTATATTTAACCATTTCTTCATGAATGTTGTGTTTGTTAAAATATTGTAACTTCGAAAGATATTCTATTTGTATTATTGATTTTCTTAAACTATTTTTTTCTATTTTTGTACTTTTAAATACCTCTAAAGTTACAATCTCTCTACAATGCATATTTTTACAAGCTTCAGTACACCATTACAATTCCATGGATGAGGCCTTCGTGGGTTTTAAGTGTTCTCTCAAACTTCTCCAACAACTCGAACTTGAATATGGTTTTCTTCCTCTTGTCTACAAAATATATACTCGATGCCATGAAAGGAGGCCAAAGAACATCCTGGGCACAATAACATCCCCAAAAACATGAATTCTAGGCAAATATCACCATCAAACAACAGTCTTTTGAGTTCTGGGCATAACTTCAACCCTAAAGAAATTACGTGGGTGAATAACAGCCTTAAAAATCCCATTCCAGACCTTAAAACAACATAAGAAATAAAGCTAGACGAGTTTTGAATATTTCTAGGTATATTGTAGCCCTAAAAAGGTAATGAACAACCACCTTAATGATCAGATCTGGTAGGAGAACATTGTAGCGGCAACACACCTACATCATCCTCTTGCATTAAGGAAACTACAACATCACTTTGAATTCATGGAAGTCAGCCTTTGGATAGAAATTAATAGGTCTTTGACTTGTTTGGAGCGTTGCCTTTATGGATTCTGTGGAATTGTTGAACCAGCAATCATATAATCAAAGCTATGGGAAAGCCTATTGATGAAAAATTCCCTCCTTTGGGTGCCTTACCTCTGCATTAACCTTGTATGGATGGTCCATTCAAGCCCAGTCATAGGGGCAGCAACCTTATGGAACATAGTTCAGCTATAGAGAGACCTATTTCACACGTTCCTCATGTGGGGTACTTTCATGGTTTGATTGCGTAATGCAGCTGTGGAGCTATAACTCTTGGAGAGCATTCAGTGGTTTGAGCCCTATTGGAATCTTTGTTGAAGAGGTCAGCTCAGAGATGATGCAACCGACCCTCTAAAAAGGACTTTTCAAATACTTATTGCTTCAATATATATATCTTTGGGTTGATTTATGGAAGATTGAGTGGATGTCTTGCTTGGAAATTTCTAGGTTGGACATATCATTCCTTGTGGATAAATCTACCTTGAAGTAATTCTCTTGAAACTTTAGCTTGTATGATTTGTGGACAAACTAGTGTAGAGAACCCATGAGATTGAAGGTTATTGTTGATATGTGGACATAATTTGATTGGATTCATTTCCTTTGGACACCATTGGATTGCTTTATGGGCATATTTTGGTTGCATGAAGGCTTCTAACTTCCTTGTTGACTTGGCTTGTTGAAGAAGTCTTCGTGAAGAGACCTGTGGAGGCCATGTGGCTTCATCTTTGGGTTTGATCCCTTGCTTAATGGAAGAGCCTCCTCATTTTGGGGCCTCAAATATCTCTTGTGTGGCTTTGACCACTTTATTTTATTTCTTTATTAAGAGTTTGTTAGAAGTAAGTTGTCCTTTTGTATTATTTTAACCCGCCCTAGGCTATATCTAAGGAAAAAATGAATACTTTATTGTTATGGAAGTTTGAGGTTCTCCTATATAAAGAGAGCCACTTCCTCATTTGAACTCATGGTTGGATTTTTTGAGCTTTCTCTCTTTGGAGCCAATTTTGTCTCAGGGTTTCTCTCTTGTTAATGTGTGGCATTTATATTGCAATTGTGCTTATCTATTGGAGATCGTATTTGCTAGCATGGTCCTTTGCTGGAGAAGGGACAAAAGAGACAAGAGAAGGGGTGAAAAAGACGTGAGAAGAAGGGAGGCCAAGAGATTAGAGAAGAGAAAGAGGGGATTGGAAAAGAGAAAGAGTCAAAGGATGGAAGGAAGATAGAGGAAAGAAAAAAAAGTAGAGAAAAATAGAGAGAAATAGAAGGCAAGAAATGGACGAGAACAAAGAAGAGGAAATACGATATTTAGGCAAAGAAAAAACAAATGTGTCAACAAAAAATGCAGAGATAAAATTTATTATGATTTCTGGAAAATTTTCTAGTGTATGCATTATGTAATCCTAGTTGAGAATGAGACCAGGTGGTATAGAATTTCATAATTGAGAAGAAGGGGCTTTGAGAACCCAATGACATCTATAGATTTTGAATTCCCATTGAATCCTTTGAAATCTTGTATAATTTTGTGGTATAGTGAAAGGCCAATTGAGCCAATTAAATGCAGAAATTCACCTCTGCCTGCATTTAAATTTTTGTGTCTGAGTGTTTAATTTACTTCAAATTTGTGTCTCTATACGTTTCAGAGCATGTTGAGCTATTTTGTGTCTTTGTGTTGGGGTTTGAATTTGAATGTTGTAGAGGACTGAGATCCCCTTTACATCACACTACCCCTTGCAACTCTTTGAACATAAGGGATTCATGCCTTGGGCCAACTACATCAACAACATCAAACATTGATTGAAAACTAGATTGGATTTTCATATGCTCAAAGTTATGTCCTCCAAAAAAAGCATTTCCCCGCAACCTTTTCTACTTCTTTCTTCTCATGTTTTCAACCATCGACCGGATAGAAGGTCGTGTCCCATCTCCAATCTTTGGAACAAATATGGGGAGGTCCTCACATAAGGTGAACCCATGGAGTCCCTCTTACTACCCCCAATCTCAGAATCTGTGGCTCTTGAGGATCCAACTATTTCAGTGGTGGCAATTTCAAGTTTGAGAGTTGTTGAATCTTCCTTGTTTTTATCCTTTTCAGTATTAGCTTGATATGCACCTCGCATATCTTTTGGAGTTGACTTTGTTCAAATTTCAACCTCCTTAGGATTCTAGCAAGGTGGCATTTTAACCAACCCCTCCTATCATGGTATTCTAGCCGAGGGCAGAGTTCCAGTCGGAGCAAAGTTCCAATGGGACAAAGTTCTAGCCGCGGCAAAGTTCCAATGGGGCAGAGTTCCAGCCAAGGAAACGTTCTAGTTGGGGTAGAGTTCCAACCGGGGTAGATTCCCAACCGGGATAGAGTTCTAGCTAGGGCAGAGTTCCAACAAGGGCAGGGTTCCAACAAGGGCAGGGTTCTTGTGAGGTTCTTGTTCCTTCCAATAAATTTCATCCATTGTCGAACTTACTTCCTATTTAGATATTTGGAATAATCACAATTCTACATTGGTAATGTTGAATGGGATAAGTTCTAGTCGGGGCACAGTTTGAGCTAGGGAAAAGTTCCAACTGGGGCATAGTTCCAATCAGGGCATAGTTCCAGCCGAGAGCAAAGTTCCATTCGAAGCAGAGTTCTAGCAGGGAAAAGTTCTAGCTAGGGTAGAGTTCCAGTGGGGTAGAGTTCCAGCCAAGGCAGAGTTCCAACTGGGGCAAAGTTCCAGCTGGGGCTAAGTTATAGTTGGGGCACAGTTCCTGTCAAAACCCCAAAAATTTCAAAAAATTTAAAATTTTTCGAATAACATATAATCCAAATAAATGCAGATATTAACTGTTTGATTAGTTTATGTTACTAGAATGGTAACTGGATGATATTTACTTGTGCTTAACTTATATGATGAGTTTCTTGTTAGTTACTGATTTTTTTTTATTTACAACTGCAAGGGGAACATGCCATGACAGACTGGGCTTACTTAGCTTCCGAGCTAATACAGCAGTTTTTCTTTCTCTTACAGATATACAGGTAAAGTTCGGGTCGCTATTAACAGATCTTTTAAAGTATTAGATAACCATTTGCTGTACCAATTCATTCAGTAAAATTATATATATGCATGCTAGCCAGTTTATCAAGCTTTTACAAGTAAAGCTTTTCCTATAATTCTCCTTAAGATCTTACTGATAGAAAGTTAGAATTACCAGAGAAAAAGATAGCTATTTTCCTTTAAATTAACAGAATTAAGTATCCCTATGGAGTACTGGATCATTATTGAGTTTACTATAATACAATCATAATATTTCTTATCTAGTACAGTAATTAAAACTGGGTTACCATGTTCATACTCAAAAATTACTTATCTGTTGTTACTGCATCATGC
>LPNX010013378.1:17894-29003 GCA_001517045.1 Pseudotsuga menziesii
ACATCAATCCCCTAAGTCTATAATACCTCAAGACCTAATCTTGAGCGATAACTATAATGCATGGTTCCAATATTTATATGGCAAAGTTTTGATATTTAATATGCAAGGTTTTAAAGTATAAAACAAAATTTTAGGAGCATTATACTAACGTTCATGACTGTGGAATACATGGCAGGTAAACCATAATATAGCGACTAAAAGGAATTATCCAAGCAATGATTTATTTGGAAACAAACGATGGCAGCTCACCATGGAACATTAGCGTTTGACCCACCACCGTATGCAAATTATTAAAACACCTACGTGGTCACTCCAGAACCAAGCACTGGTGGTATAAATCGTTGACTTAACCCTACTTTTATCATTTCTCTTTGCTTCGGCCCTTGGCCGCTCTGCAAACCCTCCTGGTCATTTTGCATTCACGTTCTTTGTTATCCATTCTCTTGCTGCTCCAGCTCTTCGCTAGTCCATCAACTGCAATGTGTAGGTAGGTTATGGTATAAAACATCTTGCTGCTCGTCTCTGCGATACCTCCATTATTACTTCGGGCTCTTGGACAGAGATAAACCTTACCTGTCTTCGTTCCAAGGAAATGACTCTCCCCTCCAGGTAGCGTGGCTACGCTATTTGAAACCTGTGCGTTATTTGTAAGAAGAGACAAAGCAGTTATAGGGTTTGTCTTGCCCACCGTTAGTTGGGTTTCTTAAGCTGTTAGCGGTCGAGAGTTTGTAATGATGCTCCTTTGCCATCAGTTAACAGATTTTGGCTCAAGCCGGTCGCGGCATCACTACGAGAGATGTTCCACTGCTCAGGTATATATATATATATATATATATATATATATATATATATTTGTTTTCCTTCGATATTAAGGTTAGTATTTAACTTAATATTTTTCTCTTACAATACTCTAGTAACTAACAGTCGGCTGTTAAACTTGTTTTGCAGGTATATCTTCTCTCCTTCTCTGCAAACAAACAAATGAGGATTATGGCAATACGGCCATGGTAAGCCCTGGTCTCTCCATGGCTTGTTCACTCTGTGTGAGTCTTTTAAGAAATGTGTTGGTTTGGCCATTACGACACTGTTGACCTTCAAGGTTTTTAGTTGTTTGTTTATAATGTTAAGCCTCAGGGTTTATACCCTAGCTCTCTCACTAAGAGCTCTCCGGCTTCGACCGCGAGTGTAAATCTTACTTGTGATTTATTACTGTGTTTACAAAACTGGACAGGCTGTAAGCCGTCGCATAAACTTCTTTGTAAAGCTGTGGGTAATATTACTGTACTGTTTTTATTTATTTGCAGTCAATATGTTTGTGTATTTTTGTAAGGATTAGGGTGTTTACCCTGGGCTATTATACCCGTAAATAGTTACTGCACTTTTCTTCTGTAATCTTTTCTTGTTTACACCAAGGAAGTTTTTAAAAAAAAAACTTATTATGTTTAATTTTTATTCCTATAAACATAACTGTCAGCAAAATATTATTAATTTTACCCTTAAATGATTTACTTGTACATAAATCGGACTTTGTAGGGTTTAACCCTAAATTAGCAGTGAAGGATAATAACATTATGCTTACTTCTTAATGTTAAAAACTTTGAGAAGACATCCATCATAAAAACGGTTACTAATAAAGTCTAGAACATTTTAAACTCGACTATCGAGCAATGTACTGTTTTGTTAATTCTTTTACTTTACAATAATAACTGGGTTTATAACTATTGGTAACTTCTTTATAACTTATTGTTGGAGTTATGTAACATGATTTATTTGTTCTGGGTTATCTTCTTAAATTATAAATACAGGGTTTACACCCTTATACCAATATCATAGTTGTAGATACTACTTCCTTACATTATTTTTGGTTAGGTTATAATATTGTAATTTATCTTATTATAAAAGAATTCTGTAAATAGAGTACTTTCCAGCTTATTGTTTAATAAATTTGTTATTAAGTTTTTCCATACAGACTTTATACTCTGAATTCTATTTATTACAAACTGTAAATGCAATTGTAATCCTTTTGAATTAAAAAGGCCTGTTGTATTCTTATGAGATATTATTATTGTCTTTAAGTAATGTTTATTTACTTTATGATACACAGTGTATGACTAGTTCATACATAACTTTATTTATTTACACCTTAGCATAAATAAACTAAGTTTTTAATTGTATAATAATATATTACTTTGAATGTTACTTTTATAATGTATAAATATAGATACATTATTGGTAATACAATAATAATATTACTTCTTCTCAATGTTGCTACGATTGTTATTTTAATGTTATTTATCCAATGTTTGATTTGGGTTCTTTATTTAGCTATAATGCCTGAATATTTCTTTATAATACTTATTTAATAATAAAGTATATTTTCATATACATATCTATATAAATTCATGTGAATATGATAGCATTTATTTACCATATAAAAAAAATAGAATAACAGTTTTGAAATATGCTTAAACTTAACTAAAATAAAAGAGTATACAGTAATCAATTAATTGCATTCTTAAATATGAAGCAGACTAATACCAATAGGATTTATTTATAAAATCATCCAGTAAGTGATTAAATCCTACTAACAGTATTGTCTCTTCAATAATAAGGATTAAATTATTTTTAAACTGGAAAATAGCATTTATAAGACTTAAACAGCAGAATGATTAATCTATCTTTTCTTTATTGCGGCTAGTGTTTACAGGAAAAATAAAGATATAGTACTAGGAAGTAGTTTTTAGAACTTATAAGAAAATAACTTATAAAATTTCTGAAGTACTTGTGGTTACTGAAAGTAACTAATAAGTAACTCGGTTCAGAAGGATATTACTTCACAATACCGAGGTACTGTGCTGGAGTACGATCTGGTGATACCAGATGTGGAAAAACACAGTAACTATTAATAGATTTAACTACTGATATTCTGATATACTATATTTACTAAAACTAACTAACTCCTCAGACATATAAAATAACATAACATGCATCCATTCATACTCAGTAAACATAAGAAATAAGTGATAGAACATGTTTAAAGCTGTGGACAACAACAGCAATGGGAGGCCGTTCCTCCCTACCAACTCCTAAAGAGCGCTCAGACAGCGACTTCTCAGGACTCCCGAGCTTGCTCTGGTCTCCCTGGCTAGAACTAGGTGCAGCAAAGTCAGATACCAGTCTTCAAACTCAGTATTAACTCAGAACTATCAGTCAGTTCTCTCAGCTCAAAAGGCTATAATAAAATCAAGTTACTGTAGCAATCCTCCTAACACAACTTTCTTACTGTATTTCCCTCTTCCTCAATGAATTTCCTGAATAACATTCCCCCTGAATGAATTCTCTCTAGAAAATATATGAGCAGCCTCAGCTCTCTTCATTGAGTACTTTTAAAAGATTGCCTAGGTCTTTGTTGGGTTAACTGTCATTTAATGAGCCACCTGCTCTGATTCCACTTTCTTGGGGAATCATGACCCCAAATATAGGGAATTTACCACCTGCAACTTAGGAAGTGTTTGAGGATGCTGCCACTTGTCTTTTGCCTTTCCACCTAGTTCCATCCACTAGTTTGATCAGTAACCTCTTTTAACAGCTCTCCCTTGCTGTTGTCTCCATAATTTATTTATTAATAATAAAATATTCTGAATTACACTCCATCACTATTGACTCTGCTGAGTCATCAATCCCTACTTAGGATTAAGTTTAACATAATGTCTCAGAAATATAATAAAACAATTTACATAATTTTACAAAATTGGGGTATGTGACATACACACCCCCTTAAAATGTAACATCGTCCTCGATGTTACTTATTCATCATCCTCTGCAACCTCCTGGAACAGATTCAGGTATGCTTCCCGCATCTTACTTTCCAGTTCCCAGGTAGCTTCTTCAGGACTAAGGTGCTTCCATTGCACCTTCAGCTATCCAATTGTGCAGTTTCGCAGAGTAATTTCCCTCCTCCCAAGGATACAATCTGGTTCCACCAGAACTTCCCCTTCTTGTTCTACCTGTACAACGTTCCAATCAATCACATGAGTAGCATCATGAACATACTTTTTCAGAACAGAAATATGAAAAACATTGTGCACTTTTAAATTAGGTGGTAATGCTAGCTGATATGCAACTTGACCAATTCTAGATAAAATTTCGAATGGACCACAATAACGTGGCGCTAATTTTGCACAACTCCCTAGTCTTAGGGAGCTCTTCTTTGGTCTTACCTTTATGAACACGTGCTCACCCACCTGGAACTCTTTAGGAGTTCTTTTTAAATCCGCTTGGCTCTTTTGCCGATCCTGGGCAACCTTCAAGTTCTCCTGCACTTGTTTTACAATCTGTTCCATTTCTTTTAATAATTCGGGTCCCAACACTAATCTATCTACTGGATTATTCTAGGAGATAGGAGTGTTACATTTACGCCCATACAGAATTTCAAAAGGACTGAACTTAGCTGATGATTGATAGTTGTTGTTGTATGCAAATTCTGCTAAATGCAAATAATCCTCCCACTTTCCTGGTTGATCCTTAACGTACATTCTTAACAGATCTTCCAACACCTGATTAACTCTTTCAGTCTGTCCGTCCGTCTGAGGATGGAAAGAAGTGCTGAAATTCAGTGTTTTGTTTAATCCCTTAAACAAGGATTTCCAGAAATTCCCTGTGAATTTAGGATCCCTGTCTGAAATAATAACCTTCGGTACACCATGTAGCCAAAAAATTTGCTTTAGAAATATGTCAGCTATATTTGCAGCCTTATAAGTGGTTTTAACAGGAATAAAATGTGCTGCTTTACTTAATTTATCCACTACCACCATAATTGAATCATTCTGATTTCGATTTCTGGGCAATCCAGTAATGAAATCTAAACTGATTATTTCACATTTCCAACTAGGAATAGGCAAAGGTTGCAGTAGCCCAGCTGGATGTTGATGTTCTGTCTTCACTTGTTGACAGTCCAAACATCTAGCTATATACTCAGCTACTTCAGATTTCATATTAGGCCAGAAATAATATTTTCTCAACATGGTGACAGTTTTCTGGTAGCCTGGATGCCCTGAGTAAGGGGTTTTATGAACTTCATCCAGAATCAGCAATTTTACTTTCGGCACATTAGGCACATACAATCTGTCTTTAAACAATAAAAATCCATCTTTATTTAGACTATAACCCTTAATTAAACTTTCTGTGGGTTCTTCTTTAGCTGTAACTTGTAATTTTTGATAAATTTCATCCAATTTTATCCCTTCAATTAGCTATTCATTTAAATCAGAATTATAAGTATTGATTGCTGTTGTAAAATTTAATTTTGCATTTCTGCTCAGAGCATCAGCTACTTTATTTTCTTTTCCTTTTATGTGTTGAATTTCGAATTCGTATTCACTTAAGAAGGCTAACCATCTTGCTTGCCTTGCATTTAAGTTAGGCTGATCTAAAAGGTATTTCAGACCCTTATTATCAGTCATTAAAGTAAACTTTCTTCCTATTAAGTGGTGTCGCCACATTTTTAAGGCATGAATAACAGCATCGAGCTCTAAATCATAAGTGGCATAATTCTTTTCATGGATCTTTAGCTTCCTGGACTCATAGGCAATGACATGCCCATCCTGAGTCAGCACTCCGCCTAAACCATCATTACAAGCATCGGTGCAAACCACAAAATCCTTATTGGGATCCGCTATTCTTAGAATAGGTGCAGTTGTTAATAAAGTTTTTAGTTTCTTAAAGCTTTCTTCGCATTTTAAGTTCCAATCGAATTTCTTGCCTTTCTTTTGCAAAGAAGTGATTGGGTTGGCTATTTTTGAAAAGCCTTCTATGAATCTCCGGTAATAACCGGTGATTCCCATGAAAGACCTAACATCTGTTACGTCTTTTGGTACAAGCCAATCTTCGATTTCCCTGATCTTTTCAGGATCAACTGAAATCCCTTCCTTAGTCACCATGTGACCTAAGTATTGGATTTCATCCCTGAAGAAATCGCACTTACTGAACTTCGCAAAGAGTTGTTGCTCTCGCAATTCTTGTAAGACTATCTGTAAATGTTCCTTATGTTCCTCTTCATTTTTAGAATAGATTAAAATGTCATCGATGAATACGACAACAAACTTATCTAAATATTTATGCATTATGTTATTTATTAGACACATAAAGACAGTTGGGGCATTAGTAAGCCCAAATGGCATTACGACAAATTCGTAATGTCCATACCTTGTTCTGAAAGCTGTCTTGAATATGTCCTCTTCTTTAATTCTCACCTGATGATAGCATGATCTCAGGTCTATCTTAGAGAACACCGTGGCTCCACACAGCTAATCAAATAGATCATCTATGCGAGGCAACGGATATCTGCTTTTAATTGTCATTTTATTTAGTTGACGGTAATATATGCAAAGTCGCATAGTCCCGTCATTCTTTTTAACAAAGATTACTAGTGCTCCCCAAGGGGACACACTAGGACAAATGTATTTCTTATCTATTAATTCCTTTAACTGTGATTTTAATTCGTTAAGTTCCAGGATATTCATATGATATGGAGCCTTCGAGCTAAGTACAGCACCTGGTACCAGCTCTATTGTGAAATCCAGTTCCCTCCTAGGAGGTAATCCTAGAATTTCCTCCGGAAAAACATCAATAAATTCATTTAACACAGGAATATCCTCTATTTTTATTTTATCTTTTTCAACTTTATTTGCCTCATCTGTAATGATTATAGCATAGGCATTACATCCTTTCTTGACTACTCTTTTGAGCTGTAAGGCAGAAATCTGCCTAACTACAGTTTTCCTAGGAACACCCTTAACTGTTACTGGTGGTTCATTATTATTTACACACGTAAATGTTTTATCAAAACAGTTTAAAACTACTTTGTGTTGTTCTAACCAGTCCATACCAATAAGTATGTCATAAGAGCCAAGTGGTAGAACATTTAATTTAACAGTAGTTTTAAAATCATTCATATCTAAAGCACATTCCTTAACATAACAATTTACCTTCCTTTTTGCCCCTGTGGCTAGTTGAACTAGCCAGGAGTTATCAAACTTTTCAACAGTCAGATTACACTTTTCTACTATCTGCGGTGAAATATAACTAAGACTTGCACCTGGATCTATTAGAATAGTTACAGGAGTTTTATTAACCATACCTTCTACTTCCACCATGGAAGTTTGATAATCAGCTTAGCGATTCTCCAACACTGCATTGATTCGGGGCATAGTCCTTGCAAAGTCTCCAACAGTCATTCATTAGAGAAATTTTGGGGTCTAAAATGGGCCTCCTAAGGAAAATAATAAAATAATAGTTAAAATAATAAAATAATGCTTAAAATAATAAAATAATATTAATTAATTTTGGAGGAAGAAAGAAAAAAACTACTTTTTGTGTTCGTATTTTCGACATATCTCCCTATGTTTTTACATCATCATCACGTTTTTTCAGGTATTTCTTGTTTTTGGGGTAGCGGGGTCCGTCAAAAGTATGCAGTGTGGGAACTCGTTGGATGCGGAATCAAATTCCGCATCCAATGAGCTCTCCCGATCGAAATTTGAGTAAAAACACAATGAGATATGTCGAAAATACGAACAAAAAAAGTAGTTTTTTTAATGACAAATATGCCAATTCAACCATTATGGTTGACTTATTTTATTGAAATTCTATTGGTTCTTGAATTCCAACTCACAAAAACTTATTTTGGCACGTTTTCTTATAAGGCCCATTTTAGACCCCAAATTTCCTCTAATGTCATCTTGTATTGTATGAATATTGTTGTTTGGCTTCTTCTGATTTGGGCAAACTGAAGCATAGTGTGGGCCATTGCATTCCCAACACTTAACAGGTTCCTTCCGTTTGAAATTCTTAGTGAAATTTCCATGATTGTTAGAAGCCTCCTTGCTGCCCTTGAAGTTATTGGAATTATTTGAAGCACCATTTTTGTTTCCTTGGAAGTTCTTACCATTAGAATGGTTTCTGTTCTTGTTATTCCTGAAATTTTTCTGGGGTACAAACTCTTTTTTCTTGAACTCATGTTGATTACTATTCTTTTTAACCTTCCAGCTGGCTATTCCTTCTTTCTTTTTATTCTGTTCAAAACAGAAATTAGCCTTTCACATGGCTTCTTCCAGAGTTTTGGGGTTATCATATTCGATTCTGTCTTTTATATGATATGGCAGGCAACTGAGAAACCGATGTACTTTAGGTTTCTCATCAACTACATACGGCACATACCTTAACAGACTTAAGAACTTACTGTTTAAGTCTTTCATAGTCATGGACCCAAGCTTTAACGCATAAAATTCCTTGGCCCTTTCTTCATAGTATTGTTCAGACAGAAACTTCTTCTTGAAGTACCTTTTAAAAGTACTCCAATTGACCTCTTTTTCTTTGATCCCCTTGACCCTTTTCAAATCTTGCCACCATATATCTGCCTTTCTTGAAAGGTTATATATGGCCATTCTCACCTTCAGCTGATTTGAATAATTATAAATCTCAAAGTATTTTCTCATCCCGGATAACCAGGATTCTGCCTCTTCTCCTTTTTCAGTTTCTCCATTGAAAGTTGGGGGTTTTATTTTCTTGAACTCCCCAGAAATTTCTTCATAAGGCCTGTACTTTTTCTTCCTTTTATACAACTCAGCCTCACTACTATCACTAGTAGTGTAATAGCTTTGTTGTTCCTTACTTTCTTCTGATGATGAACTGCTATCAGGTTTAGCTAGTTTCATCTTTTTGGACCCTTTTTGATGGCTAGCTTCTTCAGATTCAGACCTTCTGTTTCTCCCTTCCGTCTGAAATTTTTCTATCAGAATTTGATTTAACTCCTCTTGAGTCTTCAGAATCCGTTCATTATTTTTCTTGACTGATTCTATTTCAGTCTTTAAATTCTTTATGGTCTGCATCAGCTCTGAGGAGCGAGCAGTTACTTCCTCTATCACAGGTTCTCTAGACATCTGTCTTGTCTCAGTGTTTAGAGATTCTTCCTCAGCATATTCTCCTAGGTTCTCCATACCTGCCTGTTAGATTCAGAAAAAAAGAAATTTTTCTGCTTTTTACATAAAACAAAATACAAGTTAGTACATTATTTTTTTACTGTTCTACGGAAACTAATTGGGCCACATCAAAGCCTAGTGTTTGAACCATGCTCTGATACCACATGTCAAAACCCCAAAAATTTCGAAAAATTTAAAATTTTTTGACTAACATATAATCCAAATAAATGCAGATATTAACTGTTTGATTAGTTTATGTTACTAGAATGGTAACTGGATGATCTTTACTTGTGCTTAACTTATATGATGAGTTTCTTGTCAGTTACTGATTGTTTTCTGTTTACAACCGCAAGGGGAACATGCTATGACAGATTGGGCTTACTTAGCTTCCGAGCTAATACAACAGTTTTTCTTTCTCTTACAGATATACAGGTAAAGTTCGGGTCGCTGCTAACAGATATTTTAAAGTATTAGATAACCATTTGCTGTACCAATTCATTCAGTAAAAGTATATATATGCATGCTAGCCAGTTTATCAAGCTTTTACAGGTAAAGCTTTTCCTATAATTCGCCTTAAGGTCTTACTGATAGAAAGTTAGAATTACCAGAGAAAAAGATAGCTATTTTCCTTTATAATAACAGAATTAAGTATCCCTATGGAGTACTGGATCATTATTGATTTTACTATAATACAATCATAATATTTCTTATCTAGTACAGTAATTAAAACTGGGTTACCATGTTCATACTCAAAAATTACTTATCTGTTGTTACTGCATCATGCTAAGTTTAAAATTCAGAATATGTTTTGATTTGCAATATAAAGGATCTGGAGTTAGGTAATCTATATATACTCTTCTTCCCTCCAGCAATTATAGGATTTACTGCTTGGTATAAGTCTTCTCTTAAACATTTAAGAGTTTGCACTATCTGGAAAACTATCTCTATTTCCATGATCAATAATTAAATAAATCCTATTAGTACTTTTAGAATTAATTCTAGATTATCATAATCAACTTAATATGAGTTTCCAGATTTAAACTCTCATCAAGAATGGTGATAACCTTTTACCTAAACTGCTAGTCATACCTTTACTTAACAAACCTTGTAAATCTTTGTGCTTGAAAGATGACAAAAGCCTAAATGCTACCGTAAAGAATCTAAGGCCTACTAAGAGATTGTTATTATAATGATAATAACAAGTAAAAAGGACTAGACTAACCTTACTCCACCTTGGTAGGTTTTATAGTTTGAGTCCTATAAATCAAAGTCATGTAAAGAGAAAATGACAAGTCAAAAATACCATCTATGCAAGCTATAGTAAAAGGCATTATAGTAGTAAAACTTCAAACCACTATACCTAACATCACTTTACTATCTTAAGGACTTAAAGGAAATGATAAAACTCTTGTTTTCACTTGAGACTAGGGTAAATAGTAATATAATGATAAGTTTAATGAAGAACTTATGACTTAACACTATACCCATCTCCTTCACTATCATAAATAAACTTCAATCCCCTAAGTCTATAATACTTCAAGACCTAATCTTGAGCGATAACTATAATGCATGGTTCCAATATTTATATGGCAAAGTTTTGATATTTAATATGCAAGGTTTTAAAGTATAAAACAAAATTTTAGGAGCATTATACTAACGTTCATGACTGTGGAATACATGCCAGGTAAACCATAATATAGCGACCAAAAGGAATTATCCAAGCAATGATTTATTTGGAAACAAACGATGGCAGCTCACCGTGGAACATTAGCGTTTGACCCACCGTATGCAAATTATTAAAACACCTACGTGGTCACTCCAGAACCAAGCACTAGTGGTATAAATCGTTGACTTAACCCTACTTTTATCATTTCTCTTTGCTTCGGCCCTTGGCCGCTCTGCAAACCCTCCTGGTCATTTTGCATTCACGTTCTTTGTTATCCATTCTCTTGCTGCTCCAGCTCTTTGCTAGTCCATCAACTGCACTGTGTAGGTAGGTTATGGTATAAAATATCTTGCTGCTCGTCTCTGTGATACCTCCATTATTACTTCGGGCTCTTGGACAGAGATAAACCTTACCTGTCTTCGTTCCAAGGAAATGACTCTCCCCTCCAGGTAGCGTGGCTACGCT
>LPNX010013405.1:9746-28667 GCA_001517045.1 Pseudotsuga menziesii
AGTGTCAAAGGTACGCCAAAGTGTTTTTCCACGTGATGCTCCTACATACATGGGGATATCTTTAACAGGTGGAAGTTGACCAAGGTCACCTACGAGGATGATAGAGCGACCTCCAAAAGGGGAAGTTCGATGGGAAGGGAATGCTTCCCGAAGGCGAGAGTCAATGTTGGATAAGAGCTTTGGTCCAATGAAACTCATCTCATCAATTAGCACATAACGTATATGGAGGAGTCATTCTTGAAGGTTTGCAAGGGCTTGGCCCTCAAGAGGAAGCATAGTATTTATTGGTATCCGAAGGGCAGAATGTATTGGAAGGGCATTTATGTTAAATGTCGCGACGCCAGTTGGAGCAAGCAGGAGAAGAGGGGATGAGTTATTTAGAGATGATGAAGAGAAGGCAGCTTGCAAGCATCCAATTAAGTAGGATTTTCCTGTGCCTGCAGTTCCTTGGATGATCATATGTAATGGTTTTGTGGTAGTGTGTTGGGTGGAGTGGGACATAATAATTTCAAAGGCTTTGCGTTGTGTTGGAGAAAAGCAATTAGGCAAAGCAGGAGTTGAAAAAGGTTGTAGTTTTGCTTGGTTTGATGAGCGGTTCAAGTCAAGAAACGAGATGGCTGAGTTTTGCAAGTGTAAAGGTATCTGCGTGTGGCACCAATTGTGATTGGTGTCAAAGTCACGATGACCAAGCATGTCAAGATCATCAAGTTGTAGGTTGTTCCTAGGGTGGAGTTGAGAGAGGAGTTCCCATTCTGACAGGTTGATAGAGGAAGCATGATGATCTTCATAAGGGGGGGGGTGTATCAACAGAAATAGTTGGAGGGGGTGAAGGTTCTCGGTCAACATGCCAGGGATTGTAGCTCCCACGGAAGGATTCCCATGTAGAGACAATTTCCAAGTCAGAGGAGCCAATATCTTTTGGCACATTGCGGAAAGGTTTGTACAGTAAGAGTTCACTCCAACAAAAATCAACATAAAGAGGAGAGGTGGAAGGAGGGATGGCAAGGAAACGTGGAAGGACACGCATGATCTTGGCCGGTTTGTGCAGCTTCCATTGATTTTTTTTCCTACGTGCAGAAAAGGACCAAGAACGGGAAGCTTCGAGAAGGGGAAGGTGTTCAAGCGAAGCAGGTCTTTGCATGTATGCGGAAATGAAGTTGGTTGGCGGGGGGGGTGTTGGGGACGTCTAGCAAGAAACATTTGAAAACGGTCTGGGAGGTGTTCAGGGAAATAAATGTATGATTGCAAAGAGTCAAGGGAAGTTTTTGTAGCATATGGTAGGTTTCTTGTGCTCCAATGTCTCGATCAGCCACAGTTTCAGACAAAAGTTTCCAGATAGGTAGTAAGATTCCCTCTTCTGCAGGGGCAGCATGTGCAATACGTGTTAGAATGTCATGGTAGCTCTCAGATTTGTTCTCTGCTTTTGAAGCATACTTTGAAATGTATGAGAGGACAGCATGGCGCGAGAGCACTGGCTGGAAATCAACATTAGCTCTCCATACTGAGAGCATAGGAGGGTTGTGTACGTTTAGAAGCGCATCATTTCTAGCGGGGCTATATTTTTTTTGGCCAGAGCTGTCAATGAACATAGAAGATGTTTCCTGTAGGTCAACGGGGAAACCATAGAGGCAAACGAGGTTTGTGCCTTTTTTGCGAAGATGAGAGAATTCATTGCATTTTGTGTGGCGTTGCACAGAATTGACAAGGGTTTCATAGTCATCATTATGGTTTCCTTCACGTATGGAGGATGCTGCAAGTGTGCAAGGGTCTTGGTGAGATGCTCGATGGAAGGCAGAGACACGAAGGTGCGCGGGACGAGGGTTCCATGCTATTAAGAAGCTGTCAAAGTATGTTTTTGCACTATTAACAGCAAGGGGATCATTCCAATCAAGGCTGTCCATATTGGGTGCGTCCTCCAACCAAAGGAATCCATGTATATGAGTAGAACCTCGGTTTTTCCATTCATACCTGTATTAAGAAGGGAAGCAAAAACAAAACACAAAGTTAAGGAAAATTTCAAAATGCGAAGTAGTAAAACAAAATAAAATGCAAAGAGTGAGAGGAACAAACCTGCACCAGTAATCTTTTGTCTTGAATGTGTGTAGTAGGACCTCTTCAAGGAAGATGGCGAATCTATGGTGCATATATAGAGACATAGTATGTGGATTGGTTATAATGTTTTCAATTCTCCATTGGAATTGTGAAGGCAATGAAGTTGGAGGCTGTGAAGGCATGAGCATGTGAAGGTCATGCCATTTGGTGTTCGCTACACTGAGGGTTAAAAAAAAGGTTGGGCTACCAAGCTGGGTGATCATATCACACAACTCGCCTCTCATTTTGCTCCAGAAAGAGAGGGTGCCACATAGAGTAGAGCCAAATCGCATGGCATGATCAGCAACACGAGAGTATTGTAGATGGTTGAGTTGTGTGCGCAAAGCTGAGACAGTTGCAGGGAGTGTGTCTGCTAGGTTGCGTTTAACAAAAACAGCTGCGGTAGCTTGGCTACGATGGCGCATCATAAGGTTGTACAAGTAGTAGCAGAAGCGAGGGTGTTGGGAAAACCTATTATCATGGAATCGAATAAGGTGCAAAGCATATTCTTGCATGGAGACTTCGTAAAGATGAGGTTGTTTTAGCATGGGAACCCCTGTGGGAAATAGCATTGGGAATGCCATTGAGAGGATCCCTTCTATATTGTATTCATTTATTGGAGAAGACCAATGGGGGGCCAATCAATTGATGTTGAAGGGGTGGTAGGGGTTGTAGATGCAAACCGCCTAATTTCTTCAGTCTCAGTGCGAGAATCTGGGAGTGAAAAAACAAAGGAGGAGGTTTCAATGCTTGTTGGAATTGGCATTGAAGGTGTTGCATCATCAGTAGTGGGTGAGGGTAGTTGGAGGTCAGGCCCAGGGGTTGTGGCATGGTGAAGAAGGGAGGACACATCTGTGGGTTCAAGTGGCAAAGCATGTAATGCTTGGAGGTCAAGGTGGACATCCTTGTAATACAGGTCATTGGAGATTTTGAATTCCAATGCAGCTAGAACATTTGAACGGCTAACAATGAATTCATAAGGCTTGTTTGCAGCATTGAATTTCCGAACAACAAGGATGTACAAATTTGTTAAGAGACGTGGAAGAGAGGTGGCTATTGTGGAGATATCTTGTGGGAAGCTAATAGTATGGCTAGAGTATTTGTATTGGCCACCACGTGCATGTGTAACTTGAAGTATTGGATTGACTCGGGCAATTAGCATTTCTTCTATTTGAGTCAGGCGTGCAAGTTCAATCGGTTGGTTTCCAGGATCCATGTTGTCATCTATGGAGAAGCGATGGCCATGTCGCTCATTACTACATCGAGAGCATGTATAGATTCCACTTGAGAAATTTGTTTTCATTTTTGGATATGATTCCTTGCATATGGAGCAAACATGAAGTGGGTGGAGGCGAGAAAGTCGATTAAGAAAGCAAGTGTGACCATCTGGAAAGGGGGTGGTTGGAGGCGGGGGTGTAGTGGATGTGTGCATTGGGGTAGGGTTGATTGAAGCATTGATGTTTCCACTCCTAGATTTATAAGTAAGACATCTATGTGCATTTTGGCGGTCCTTTGTTTGGCTATAAAGAATCCTTCTACGTGCATTTATTTCGTCACGTGTAGTATTGGGCAACATGGGTTGTTGAAGAGGAGTTTTCCTTAAACCTGGAGAAGACATTGATGGAAATTTCAAATGTTATAAATGTGTAATTGCAAGAAAAAGTTGAGGCATGTACATTAAAATCAAGATATGCAAAGTATAGATAAGAAGGTACGTCTACGTATACAAAATAACACATTGCGAAAGTTTTTGCAAGACATAACGTAAAAAGTAGTTTTTGTGATGTATGTGGAGCATTTATGTATGTGAAAAGCAACCAAGGAGCAACATAGTAGGAAAAAGAAATGCACATATATGATCAGTGTACCATTTCTGAAGGTGATGGGTTTCCTCAATATCTGGATTGATAAGGATGGTACTACTGGGAACACTTCCAATTGTTTTAACATTGTAATCTGTAAGATGGCCACCCTTTATTGCAAGTATAGGTGGTGGGTCGGAGGAGTATAGTGAAGCGACATGTGAACCCTCAGTGTGGCAATGATGACCCCAAAGTGTGACATCAATGCTAAAACAGGATGTGTCTCTGAGGCAAACGGTTCTCCTACTTGTTTCAGAACTGTCTTTTTTCCGAATTGCAGATGCAGGCGAGACAGAGCTAACAAGGCCAAGTAGGTCAACCATGGAATTTGAAGGTAAACTTTGGAGGTCATTGATTGTTTTAAAGTGGAAGGAATGTAAAGGAATGGAGGGGAATGCATCGAGGCAAGGGTGGATGGTTGACATAGATGAAAGGACAATCTCAAGATGGTTGTTCAAATGGTTATATGAAGGGTTAGTTGTTTTGATTGTGGCATTCAAGATAGTGTACACTGTCCTAATTTCAACAAGGGAATAGAAGGTGTCAACAAAGTTGTTAAAGGTAGAGACATAGATCTCTTCTCCAGAACAATCAATAAGGTCAAAGCCAAATAGTTTCCCTGGGCCGCGTTGGTTGGTGTATTCATGGATGGGTGTCTTGGCAAGCACACGACCTTGGATGCACCATTTTTTATAGTTGGGATTGAGTGCTTTGAATGGAATTACAGTTATTGGCATGGGTATTGGTGTATCTAATGCTTGGGATGAGTGAACATTGCTTTCTTCTATGGGGTGGCTGGATTGGCTACTTGATGAACAAATTGGAATGCCAAAGCTAGTCGGTAGTAAAAGAGGAACAAGGCTCCCAACAAGGGCAAGGTTATGGTGGACTAGTTCAAGATCGAGTATTGTAATAGTCTTGTAGGAGAAAAAGGCAAGAATTAGTAAAGGTATTATAAAATTGATGATGTTGGTGGTAGGTAAAAATGTAGAAGCTAAGCTACCTAAGAGCGGGGTTAAAATAATGGCGAGAAAAGTACGTGTTATTATGGATGATGGTGCAGGTGCACTTGGCAAACTTGATGACAGAGCCTTCTTGGAGTTCTCCATTTGATTAGAGGGAGTTGAAGGTAGTTGGGAGAAAAGTCTGGTGCGTGTTGCTACCATCTGAAATAGTAATTCGGAAACGTGGAGTAGTTGCATTTGTTGGTCTGAATGGCTGGAGTGAAAAAACCTGTAGAAGTGGTTGAAGATGTACAAAATTAGACAACAAAGAAGATATCGCATTTTCTGTCAAGGGTGCCTCCATTATGCGGGGAAAACACTAAGAGCAAGAGGAAACAAACGTGTAAGTATATGAATTTTTTTGTTTTGTGTATATATACATATATGTAGATATATATACTATTGCACGAGTGACATACAAGGATGCGATACGTATATTGAAACTGTAGCAGGAAGAAGAGTAGAATGTAGAATAGTGGCATATATATACTTTTTTTAATATAATGTGAGAAAAAACATGCAATGGAACTATGCAAATTTAGGTTGTAAATGCTTAAAGTGTATTATAGGCATGATCTAGCAAGGAATTTATTGGATACTTTGGGCCTTCTCGACATATCCCTTTTGTTCAATTGACTATCTCATTACGATCCCGATTCTATGTTTTATTGAGTCCAAATCTCGTCGCTTCAATACACCCTTCGTTATACTTTTCTGATGCAACACAGTCTATTTGTCCTCTAATCTTCCATATCTAGATTTGTATTCTTTTCCATCAGTGTATAGGGAGGAGATTCAAACCAATGATGTGATGTGCAAGTGAACAAAGGGCTTGACTATCTTCTCTGTTTGAATGCAGGTATTTTTTTTCCTTGTGTGTCATCACTGTATAATTATGTGTTATTCAAAAGATTGACTATCATGTGTTATTCAAAAAAGTGAATAGAAATTATATAATTAGTTCAAATATAGGAAACTACTCTTGACATGCTTCTTGATCTAATACTTGTAATATAAGACAATAATCATAATACTAAATTGGAATAATACTAAAAGCAGATACATTTGGGGATCTCTCTGATAGATGTAAAGTCAGATATTTCTAGCCACCCAACCAAAACAGGGACAGAAAAGCATAAAGCATGGCAAGGACAGATTTGTATCATCATTCCTGTAGCAACAGGTCAGGAAATCTAGCTGAAACAATTCGTGAGAGACCAAGAAACATATGAATCAGGAGCATAACAAGAAGGCTGATAGGCACATCCATGACAGCAAAAGAATCATTCATTCAAACTGAATGCTTGTGCCTCAAAAAGAGAGTGAAAGGGAAAAGCCCGGCACAAGCCAAAATAACTGAAATATCCCATGATCAATGAGCATACAATCTAAAGATCCAGAAAATTCCCCATGCCCCAGGGCCAACGAAAGAGCCTGTTTGAAGAGACTGTCATCCTGCTAGTTATGCTCGCGGTAGATATGATGGATGGTCACTAAAGGGACATGATGCAGCAGAGAAAGAATGTCATCACACCAATGACTAAGAAGTGGGGTGTTCAATGAAGCAATTCTCTTCACCCAAGAGATGATAAGCTGTGAATCCCCAAATCCAGATAACAGAGGGATCCCCAAATGAATGGCAACGAAAAGAAGTGACCAAATAGGCAAAAGCTCTAATTTGGTGCTGGTGCATCTATTATCCTAGGTTAAGAGCTTGTTGGCTATTTATAACAATAACATAATAAAATGTTTTTAATTGCATAAAATAAGCATAATTTTTTTTAATTCCATGAATAAGCAAAGTTATTTTATAAGATCTTGTTGGCTATCTATAACCAAAACATAATAAAAGTTTTATAATTCCATAAAATAAGCATAAAAAGTCTTAATTCCATTCATAAGCAAAGTTATTTTATTTGTGAAATGTACCAAAACAATCCTCAATAACTACTTCAGATTTGCATCATAACTTCATACCAAATTTACCCTTTCAAATATGTGTATTGAAGAGAAGGATCTTCTTTGGAAAGGAGTGCCACATTTTTTTTTTGTTACATTCCTCTCTAAGATCACCATCAGAATGCAGAAGAATTTCGCAAATGCATACACATGTGCGGATCTCTCTGATAGCTGTAAAGTCGGAGATTTCCAGCCGGCCAACCAAAACGGGGACAGAAAAGCATAAAGTGTGGCAAGTGCAGACTTGTATCATCATTCCTGTAGCAAAAGGTCAGGAAATATAGCTGAAATATTTCGTGAGAGACCAAGAAACATATGAATCCGGAGCATAACAAGAAGGCTAATAGGAACATCCATGACAGCAAAAGAACCATTCATTCAAACTGAATGCTTGTGCCTCATAAAGAGAGTGAAAGGGCAAAGCCCGGCACAAGACAAAATAACTGAAATATCCCATGATCAATGATCATACCATCTAAAGATGCAAAAAATTCCCCATGCCCCGGGGCGAACATAAGAGCCTGTATGGAGAGACCGTCAGCTTGCTAGTTATGCCCATGGTAGATATGATTGATGGTCACTAAAGGGACATGATGCAGCAGAGAAAGAATGTCATCACACCAATGAATCAGAAGTGGGGTGTTTATTGAAGAAGTTCTCTTCACCCAAGAGATGATAACCTGTGAATCCCCAAATCCAGATAAGAGAGGGATCCCCAAATGAATGGCAACCAAAAGAAGTGACCAAATAGGCAAAAGTTCTAATTTGGTGCTGGTGCATCTATTATCCTAGGTTAAGAGCTTGTTGGCTATTTATAACGATAACATAATAAAATGTTTTTAATTGCATAAAATAAGCATAATTTTTTTTAATTCCATGCATAAGCAAAGTTATTTTATAAGAGCTTGTTGGCTATTTATAACCATAACATAATAAAAGTTTTTTAATTCCATAAAAGAAGCATAAATTTTTTTAATTCCATGCATAAGCAAAGTTATTTTATTTGTGAAATGTACCAAAAAAATCCTCAATAACTACTTCAGATTTGCATCATAACTTCATACTAAACTTACCCTTCAACAAACTTTCAAATATGTGTATTGAAGAGAAGGATCTTCTTTGGAAAGGAGTGCCACATTTTTTTTTGTTACATTCCTCTCTAAGATCACCATCAGAATGCAGAAGAATTCCGCAAATGCTTACACATGTGCGGATCTCTCTGATAGCTGTAAAGTCGGAGATTTCCAGCCGGCCAACCAAAACGGGGACAAAAAAGCATAAAGTGTGGCAAGGGCAGACTTGTATCATCATTCCTGTAGCATCAGGTCAGGAAATCTAGCTGAAAAAGTTTGTGAGAGACCAAGAAACATATGAATCAGGAGCATAACAAGAAGGCTGATAGGCACATCCATGAAAGAAAAAGAACCATTCATTCAAACTAAATGCTTGTGCCTCATAAAGAGAGTGAAAGGGAAAAGCCCAGCACAAGCCAAAATAACTGAAATATCCCATGATCAATGATCATACCATCTAAAGATGCAGAAAATTCTCCATGCCCCGGGGCCAACATAAGATCCTGTATGGAGAGACCGTCAGCCTGCTAGTTATGCCCACGGTAGATATGATTGATGGTCACTAAAGGGACATGATGCAGCAGAGAAAGAATGTCATCACACCAATGACTTAGAAGTGGGGTGTTCAATGAAGAAGTTCTCTTCACCCAAGAAATGATAACCTGTGAATCCCCAAATCCAGATAAGAGAGGGATCCCCAAATGAATGGCAACCAAAAGAAGTGACCAAATAGGAAAAAGCTCTAATTTGGTGCTGGTGCATCTATTATCCTAGGTTAAGAGCTTGTTGGCTATTTATAACGATAACATAATAAAATGTTTTTAATTGCATAAAATAAGTATAAATTTTTTTAATTCAATGCATAAGCAAAGTTATTTTATAAGAGCTTGTTCGCTATTTATAACCATAACATAATAAAAGTTTTTTAATTCCATAAAAGAAACATAATTTTTTTTAATTCCATGCATAAGCAAAGTTATTTTATTTGTGAAATGTACCAAAACAATCTTCAATAACTACTTCAGATTTGCATCATAACTTCATACCAAATTTACCCTTCAACAAACTTTCAAATATGTGTATTGAAGAGAAGGCTCTTCTTTGCAAAGGAGTGCCACATTTTTGTTTCGTTACATTCCTCTCTAAGATCAGCATTAGAATGCAGAAGAATTCCGCAAATGCAGATACATTTGTGGATCTCTCCGGTAGCTGTAAAGCTGGATAATTCCAGCCATCCAACGAAAACGGGGAAAGAAAAGCATAAAGTCTACCAAGGGAAGACTTGTATCATCATTGCTGTAGCAACAGGTAAGAAAATATATCGGAAACAATTTGTGAGAGACCAAAAAACATATGAATCAGGAGCATAACAAGCAGGCTGATAGGCACATCCATGTCGGCAAAAGAACCATTCATTCAAACTAAATGCTTGCGCCTCAAAAAGAGAGTGAAAGGGAAAAGCCCGGCACAAGCCAAAAATAACTGAAATATCCCATTATCAATGATTATACCATCTAAAGATCCAAAAAATTCCCCATCCCTCAGGGCCAAGGAAAGAGCCTGTTTGGAGAGACTGTCAAGCTGCTAGTTATGCTCGCGATAGATATGATTGATGGTCACTAAAGGCACATGATGCAGCAGAGAAAGAATGTCATCACACCAATGACTCAGAACTGGGGTGTTCAATGAAGCAGTTCTGTTCACCGAAGAGATGAAGGGGCACATTTTTTCCTTAGATTCCTCTGTAAGAGCACCTTGAGAATGCACAACATTTACGCAAATGCAGAAAGTTGTAAAGCCGGAGAATTCCAACAATCCAACCAAAGTGGGGAAAGAAAAGCATAAAGTTTGCTAATGGGAGACTTTTTCGCATCATTCCTGTAGCAACAGGTCAGGAAACCTATCTGAAATAATTCGTGACAGACAAATTATTGGCGCATCCATGCCAGCAGAAGAACCATTCATTCAAACTGAATGCTTGTGCCTGATAAAGAGAGTGAAAGGGAAATGCCCGGTAGAAGGAAAAATAACTAAAATATCCCATGGTCAATGATCATACCATCTAAAGATCCAAAAAATCCCGTATGCCTTGGGGCCAAGGAAAGAGCCTATTTCGAGAGACTGTCAGGCTGCTAGTTATGCTCGCGGTAGATATGATTGATGGTCACTAAAGGGATATGATGCAGCAGAGAAAGAATGTCATCACACCAATGACTCAGAAGTGGCGTGTTCAATGAAGTAGTTCTATTCACGCAAGAGATGCTAACATGTGAATCCCCAAATACAGATAAGAGAGGGATCCCCAAATGAATTGCAATCGAAAACAAGGTTCCCTTTTTTGTCTATTTGTCCAACCCTGCTCATCCACGTGTCCTCTTCGCGATCCGGTGGTCCTCCGCGTGTCCTCTTCGTGATCCGCTGGTCCTCAGTGTTTTTAAAAGCTTCGCTGGACCTTCACGTGTTTTTCAGGATGAGGTCAAGGTTTCCAGGCGCTGCCCTGCTCTGTCCTTCAAGTTTCATTTTTCATGGGCTTTGCTATGACTGTTGAGCTTGTCAGAACCACCCATTCAGCCTGCAAGTTTATTGTCCATGGGCTTTGTTGTGAGTGTTGAGTTTGTCAGAACCGCACTTGTCCGACAGTTCTGGAGTGCCGTGGGTGATATTTGGAGAGAAATCAATTGTCATTTCTAAAAACTGTCACCAAAATCTGTGTTCATTGTTTTAAACTTTAGCAACCTGCATTATTTCTTTGCTTGTCATTTCATAAGTTTATAACCAATTGATACGGTTGGCAGGTTGGATGAAAAATGATCAAGTCTCTTTTTGGTTATGATCCCAACCAAAAAGTGAAAAATGAAGCGACAAACTTTTTAGTGCCTACTTCCCAATCTAGAAGCAATGCACAAATACTTGATCACATAAAA
The DNA here is from genome assembly GCA_001517045.1 of Pseudotsuga menziesii. Classification (NCBI taxonomy): domain Eukaryota; kingdom Viridiplantae; phylum Streptophyta; class Pinopsida; order Pinales; family Pinaceae; genus Pseudotsuga; species Pseudotsuga menziesii. The sequence continues at coordinate 20,660 of LPNX010013405.1, forward strand.
TCTCAAAATATTGCCATACTCTTAAGGGCTTTGGATGTGACGAAAGAGGAAGTTTGTGATGCATTGCTGGAAGGGAAGCTTCTTCAGTATCATTCTAATAATAGAATTGTGCAATTGGAAGGTGCAATATATCAAAATTTATTATTCTTTTCCAGCTTCTCATGTTGACTCCATGCTTGAATGGCAAGACAATTGGGTATCAACTGGATTACTAAGATTTATTACTTGGTACAGGGGATGGCTTAAACACTAAATTCTTGGAGAAAGTGGTAAAAAGTACGCTAACTCGGGAAGAAGAGATTAAACTGAAAGACTACAATGGCGATATTTCAAAACTTGACCCTGCAAAGCGGTGTCTTAAAGCAATAGTGGACATCCCTTTTTCCTTCAAACGTTTTGATGCAATGCTATTTAGGGTAACATTTGAAGAGGAAATCAATTTTATCAAGAAATCCTTCACAATATTGGAGGTCAGTTTACCTTCTTTTCTGCCTCGGTACTCTAGTTTTTCTATGCAACAAAGTGAGCTTATTACATGAAAAGTCATTTTAATAGTGTATCTTCCCTTTGGTAGGTAATGTAGCTATCCATTATCTGATATTTTGTTGCAAGCCCAAGTCCTAGATTAGGTGTATTCCGTGTGACTTTGTTCACACTCTAAAGTGATAACCTCACTTAAGCAATCCTAAGGCAAAAGACCTTTCGGGACCTGATGATACATGTAAAAAATCCAGATTATCTCAGCATAGGAAGAATGCTAGAAAAATCTAAATAGTAGTAATAGTATACAAGCATGATTTTTGGAAGAAGTTAAATGGACTCTTTTACACTTTAATGTGCTACTTCCATAAACTATGTTGTCTCCTGAAATGAAAGTTAGGGTTCATTGAATTTTTAAATTTAATTATAGTTATCTGCTATTACAGATTGCATGCGCAGAACTAAGAGGAAGGATTTTGTTCTTGAAATTACTGGAAGCTGTCCTAAAAATTGGTAACCGGATGAATCCTGGTACTTACCGCGGTGGTGCACAAGCTTTCAATCTTAACAAACTTCTCAAGCTAGTAGATGTTAAAGGGACATATGGAAAGACAACTTTAGTGCACTTTGTTGTTCAGGAGATTATAAGATCAGAAGGCAAACATATTGCAGAAGCTGCAAATCAATCTGCCTCAAGCTCAATTCCTACATCTTATGGCATAGATGGTAAAGATGAATCTTCTGTTAATAAAGAAGATGATTATATGCGATTTGGATTGTAGTTGTTGCAGGGTTGAGCGATGAGCTGCATAATGTGAAGAAGGCTGCAGGAATAGATTCACATACTGTGACTAGTTGTGTGTCAAAACTTGCTAGTGGAGTAGCAAAGTTAAGAGAATTTTTGCAGTCAGATTTGACCTGTAAATAAGCAAAATTGGCTGGCCTAAGCAATCCAGCAGACAACACAGAAGACAACCATCATACCTTGTACCCCCATTGGTTGGATTTGGAGAGTAAGTTTTCTTCGATGGACACTACAGTCCTTTCCCCGCTAAATCCATCATTTTATTGTTCCCTCTTCGATCAAACAACATGAGATTTTTCAGGCAAGGAGTTCAATTTTTTTTATATTAAGCAGCCCGATTCCCAACTCTCTGTTCTCGGTTCTTAACTTCTTCATAGCTCATTTTGTCACCTGCAAAGGCCTGTTATACATTTCATGGGAGAAGTAGTTCCAGGTTTTGGTAATTGTAGATTAGAGGGGCGGTCAACATGACAATATGTTCAACCACCTCCAAACCGAGAAGAAATTCCAAACCAAGGAAAAAACACTTGTCTTTCATAGGACGGGCTCTACAAATATAGCCCATGGCGCTCGAGAACCATCGGACAAGTGCGGGTTTGACAAACTCAACACTCACGACAAATACCATGAACAATGAAACTTGCAGGCGAGATGGGTGGGTCTGACAGACTCAACAGTCATGGCAAATCCCATGAACAATGAAACTTGTAGGATAGAGCAGGGCAGTGACCGGAAACTTGCAAGACAGAGCAGGGCAGGGGAACTTTAAAACACGTGAAGGACCAGCGGACCATGAAGAGGACACGTCGAGGACCAACGGATCGCAAAGAGGACACGCGGAGGAGCAGGGTTGGCCAAATAGACGACAGAAGGAATAGTGTCCTAAAGAGCCGCTGAAAGTTGCCTTGGTATGAGCTAAGTTTTCCAGAAATGTAGGGGAAAAAACATGTTTAAAAAGGTGAAGTTTATTATGTTAAGTTCATTTATCACATACTCCAATTGCACTACGATCATGAAGATAGTATAACTGGAGGAAGTTGAATATTTGAGCAGAATGCTCAGTGCTGTTCAGCAATAAGTAGAAGTTATGTAAACGAATGATAAAAGTAAAGGGCTGAACAGTAACCAGCATTGGAAAGCAACACAACTTTATGAAATAGAAAATTAACCACACGGTTTGCAAATTTTCAGCCCTACCAAACAGGATATAGTTTCTATGAAATCCAAATTGAAAAATTCAAGCCCTGCCATATAAATATGGCCTGCTTATTTGAAAACCATATCACTAAACTACATGTTATCAAAAGCAACCCAAATTTTATAAAACAAACGTTACACACAATTTGCAAACAATAGAAAAAACATAAACCAACATTTTTCTTTACCTGTTTAATTTCAAAACGAAAAATTCTTCAAAGAAAACGCATTGTAGATGTGAATATCAAGATCAAGCATCAATGGAAACAAGGTCACCCTGAAAATAGATACTGCCAATAACAGTTTAGCAACAACTTACAAAATTGCTAGTATATAGACAGACCATGGCATGCCCATGGCGCTCGAGAACTGCCTGACAAGTGCGGTTTTGACAAACTCAACACTCATGACAAAGCCCATGAACAATGAAACTTGCAAACGAGATGGGCGGGTCTGACAGACTCAACAGTCACGGCAAAGCCCATGAACAACGAAACTTGCAGGACAACGACCGAAAACTTGCAGGACAGAGCAAGGTAGGGGAACTTTAAAACACGCGGAGGGCCAGCGGACCATGAAGAGGACACACGGAGGACCAACGGATCACGAAGAGGACACGCGGAGGAGAAGGGTTGGCCAAATAGACGATGGAAGGAACAGTGTCCTAAAGCGCTGCTGAAATTTTCCTTGGTATGAGCTAATTTTGACATAAATGCAGGGGAAAAAACATGTTTAAAAAGGTGAAGTTTATTATGTTAAGTTCATTTATCACATACTCCAATTGCACTACGATCATGAAGATAGTATAACTCGAGGAAGTTGAATATTTGAGCAGAATGCTCAGTGATGTTCAGCAATAAGTAGAAGTTATGTAAACGAATCATAAAAGTAAAGGGCTGAACAGTAACCAACATTGGAAAGCAGCACAACTTTATGAAATAGAAAATTAACCACATGGTTCGCAAATTTTCAGCCCCACCAAAAAGGATATAGTTTCTATGAAATCCAAATTGAAAAATTCAAGCCCTGCCATATAACTATGGCCTGCTTATTTGAAAACCCTATCACTAAACTACATGTTATCGAAAGCAACCCAAATTTTATAAAACAAACATTACACACAATTTGCAAACAATAGAAAAAACATAAACCAACATTTTTCTTTACCTGTTTAATTTCAAAACGAAAAATTCTTCAAAGAAAACGCATTGTAGATGTGAATATCAAGATCAAGCATCAATGGAAACAAGGTCACCCTAAAAATAGATACTGCCAATAACAATTTAGCAACAAATTACAAAATTGCTAGTATATAGACAGACCATGGCAAACAAGCCACTACCCAAAAACTTTATGAAATAGAAAATTAACCACACAGTTTGCAAATTTTCATCCCTACCAAACAAGATATAGTTTCTATGAAATCCAAATTGAAAAATTCAAGCCTTGCCATATAACTATGGCTTGCTTATTTGAAAACCATATCACTAAACTACATGTTATCGAAAGCAACCCAAATTTTATAAAACAAACATTACACACAATTTGCAAACAATGATACAATATATATCAATAGTTGATACTCATGTGCCTACTCTAATTCAAGAAAAGCTAAACTAAACTTAGAAAAGCAAATTCTAAAAATAAGAAAGGGTAAAACTGGAATTATTTCACAGATTGGCACATTCATGTGCACATTCATAGCATGCACACACCTCTACCACGCTGCTATCTACAAAGCTACTCTCATGCACCCTCATCATAACTGTCCTAACAGCTTAATGCTGCAACGGATTTGTTGAGAATACCATAGTGTATCTACTACATGTGTCAAAAGAGAACAATGGATGAGCAATCTACGTAAAAAATAATAGCAATTGCAAACAGACTAAAAAAAACAGCACCATGGCAATCCCCTACAAGAAGGTTACATCGAACACCCTAAACACTAAAATGCTTATCTTCCAAAGCCTATAGATCCTTCTCATTATGATTGTTTTGTATTCACTTCCATAGTGTATCCATTGAATAATTCCACTTTCACCCTATGTAAACGCTACTGATACAAGAACAAAAATAAAGCACTACAACTTGACCTATGTCCCAAATAGCCTAATAGGTAATAGGATCTCAATCCTCTTTTGAACTTCTCAAAATACCTTAAACTGCAATCCTAAAAAAGTACAATCAGGTGAAGCTGTAAGAAATGAGAATCACTTCCAGCAGCTGTAGTCAAATTTTCAAACATTAAATACCCTTTTTAACACCTCTTTGGTAGCTATCAATGAGTTTCCAAACATTAATACAACTATTAGGAAATCTTTAACTTTTGTAAAAGAGGCCCAAGTTTATTCTTGACGCAAACTGTTTACAACAACAGGTTTAAAATATTTATTCCTTTGGCACTGTTTCAAAAGCAAGCACTACTATTCATCTTTACAAATCGTTAGTTACATTCTAAAGAGTCCTAAGCAATTCAAACATGGGCATTCAGGTTTCTTTATATTCTGCAGACAAAAATGAATATCAAAAGTCTTAAAACACTTAAAATTTTGTTTTGCTTATTATCCTAGAAAAAGCCTAGGAATATTTAAACTTTGTTCTGCTTATAATTAAAAGCCCCAGTATTATGTGAGAAGGCCAGAAGGCTCATCACTTCCACATTTCAACAGCAGCACTTTCCCTGACACAATTTTGTTGTTCAACAAACAAATATGCAACAGCCAAAACTAATGCACTCCTCTCTAAGTGGATCACTGTGCTCGAGCAACAAGAAAATATGGCATGCAGCACACAGATCAGAGAATGCATGTCTTCCAACACTGTACTAAAAGAAAGTTGGCATCTTATATGCAAAAAAACATTCGAGCTAAAAAATGGTTATTGTTGGGACACCACCATGAAATGTGGGGCACGACACCCTGTTAGAGTTTGTGATAAGGAGAAATTTAGTGGAGATTATTAAATTATGCATGGCCTAAGATTGCCTCTCAAGCTATCAATGTCTAATTTTTGGGATTTTCCTTTTGAGGACTTCCTAGTAATGGGTTTTGCAAAATGGTCTGAGAAATTAAACCTTAAGCGGTGTTTTAACCAGATTTTTGAGAGAACTTATTTACATGATGGGTTATTGGTTTAAGGTTGATGGGGTGTTTAACCGTCCACAAGGGTTGCATTCTTGCTATGTTTTGGCCCACCTACTGCATGAGTTCAAAGGGATGGACCGGGTGCAAGTCCATGGTGATTTGGTGGAATAGATACTGCTCGTACTTGTCACCTTAGTCTGATCTTTGCAGTGAAGCCCTCGAAGTATCATCTTTGTTAAAGCACTTCTTAAAAAAGTACTTGTTTCTAGGATACTCCCTTTTTATCCAAATGGAAGCGTGTCTTTTTACGGACGGTAAACCCTCCCACCCTTCCAGGGTTGCTGGTAACTCTCCAGTATCATTTCAATTATCTGCTCGAAGGCCCAATTGATACAGTCATTATTTGGCACAAGGCTCAAGATCATTAGCCACATGCTGTACTCCACGCATGGGAGCAACTGACTGTGAGGATTGGAGAGTGGTCTTGGAATAATAGCAAAAGGTAACAGTGGAAATAAAGGTTGGAGAGAATATAAAGAATGCTCACTTCATCCACTGTAGTAAATGGGATCAAATAATATGATAATGTGGAATGGAAGACAATGAGAACCAGGAGGGGTTTGCATGGCATCAAAATAATATTTTTTTGTTGAAGGGTCAAATGCCAAGCATACAAGCTTCATCAATAATTGGCAACAAAAACAAAATTCTATGATAATGTGCACCCACCAAAGATAAGCTAGTAAGGACATGTTATTCTACACTAGTGTGAAAATTGATGCAGGTTAAAACAACGAAGATTAGCATAGCATACCTTCTCCGGGGCGAGTCTGTCTGTAAATTTAAAAACAATTAAAATAATTAAAACTAAAATGTAGATTATTTCCACAATAACATGTAAAAAGTCACATGTTTGTACCATCAAAAGCTTGTTGATATCAATCTTCAGACCGGAATATACAGTGTTGAATAAATTTTATTATCTTAAAAATAAAATGTATTGCAAAAACTGGGAACACGCATATAAATCTATTGAGGTTTGCCAAATCTTGAAGTGGTTCAGAACCTACTCTAAAAATCTTCATGAAGCTTATTGAACTATGTATGACATTATTTAATTAGTCTAACACTGGTGACAAACCAGTATTGATCAAACCATCAAGATTAAAAAAGAAAAATAAGAGCAAGGTTAACTTGCAAGTACCTGCATATAATAAGAATACAAAGAAATAGAAACACCTATAACAATTGATGAAAACTCAAAATATGGAAAGACTATTTCTAGACAGGAACATAATAAAAAACTTATAGAACCTGCATATAACAAGAATATAAAGAAATAGAAACCTCTATAATAATTTATGAAAATTCAAAATCTGGCAAAGCCTATTTCTGGACAGGAACATAATAAAAAACTTACAGAGTGCCACTTACAATTTCTGCAGGTAAAGAGAAGCATAGATTCATCGTTTAAAACACAGGTGTATACTCTCACTACTTTAAATATCTGGGATTAAGATGGGATGTATGCTACTTTGTTCTATATTCTTTATATTATCATAATTAATGGTCAAGTTTTTATGTTCTTTTCTTTTTACAATATGTGTCTGACCCTGCCTGTTTGTTTTTATTAGTTTACATACCCAAAAGCATGGTACATCTCTTCCAACTGGGCTCTAGAGTGCACTTAGCTTCTCTCAGTGCAATTAGACAAGCTTTGTAAGTTAAGAAACCATACACTACTTCACCAAACCCAAAAATTAACAAATTATGAATTGACTTGAAATATTCTTGCAGGAGATTGTTAAGCTACTATGTCAAGGACAAATGAAAAGTTCCAGCACGCAAATAGATCTAAAAGAAGAGGCTTTGAGAAAGCTAATGGAAAATATTAGAAATGTTATATAGGAAAATGACATATCTAACAATAGCCTATGGAAAGCAGCCCATTATGAACTACATTTAACAATGGGACAATTTGCACGGGTAGTCTAATTAGCATAAAATTGGAAAGGAAATTTTCCCTACCATAATTTCCTGAGAATTCTGTTTAGGATAGGATCTTTTTCATCCCTGTGTAACTCGTGCCTTATGGTGGGATAGAGAACAACACGATTTTAACCCTAGATGGGGCATTGACAGTCCGTCAATCCCACAAACAAACCAATAGACCTGCAGTTTACAAATCTTGTTCTATCTTACTTGAAGATTTTCGGCAAAGATTACCTTACATTAATTCATTGGAATGCTCAAAACATGGTTGTGTTACAATGTTGTGACGACCCCACAGCGAGAGCCTTGGAATTTTTGGTCAAGATCACCTTGGAGTGATAATTATAATGTTTTCAATAGAATAATGTCAGTCCTACTCACGCGCTAAAGAACAATTCCTGAAGGAACCGCTAGGAATAGTGGTAAAGGAACTTATCACTTTGGTCAA
>LPNX010013405.1:36640-51553 GCA_001517045.1 Pseudotsuga menziesii
TTGAAAGGGGGGTTTAGTAAGGGTTAGGGGGGATAGGGTGAAGAGAGAGAGAGATAGGAGGATGGGGGGGTTAGAATGAATGTAATCAATTGATTAAACTACCTAATATGTTTGTCTTAATGGTTCTCTATGTGCATATGATAATATTTTCTTGAATGTTGTTGAAGCTGAGGCTTTCACCATCTTGGTGGAATTTCCATATTCCATACATTCTGGGTGATAGAAACAATTGACGAGGGGTGTTTCGAACTAGAACAATATCATGAGGAAAACAAGGAAAATGAGAAAAATAAATAAATGATCAAAAATAAAATATGTTGCTCATTCCTGTGATGTGGGAGATGTTCAATGAATTGGAAATTCATCATATGAGGAGTTCATGGGAAAATGCTAATTTTTTGTGGGAGACAAAATTTTCAAGATGTTAAAGAAATATAACTTCGGAAGATATTTTATTGTACCTTTTATTGAATTATTATTATCCCTCCTTTCAAAGTTGTTTTTCCTCTGTTTCGAGGTGCAATTGATGTACTTAGTCATGTAAAAGTCATGAGGTAAAATTGTTTTTGTAAGTTGGGTCAATATTAACCACAAAAGTATTTTATAAATGTTATTTTGAGTCTTCCAAGGTAGGTTGGCCCTAATTAAAGGACTAGGATGACCTAGTTAGGTAATTAGGTCACTCACTTGATGACTATAAATAGGTGAGGCTCCTCCCTCATTTAGAGACATCTCTCACACACATAACTACACAAGAGAGAGAGAGTGAGTAGGTTCATTGGGGAGAGGAATTTTTTGGTCTTATTCTTGGGGTTATTCACTATACTTGGTCAAATTACATATGGAGGAAGTTTTTTTGGGTTTTCTCCCCTAAGATGGTTTCCCAGGATAAATCTTTGTGTTCTTTTGTCTTATTGTGCTTGCATTTCCTTCAATGATCCTAATGATATGGTTAGGATGTTACGATGATAAATGTTTGAAGATATTGTATAACCATTAAAATATTATCACAGCATCAAAGATACCTTGAAATAATTCTGTGTGCATCCATGACACTACTACAACCATAGGTACTAGAGATTAGGGCTTCATGTTTGAGACCTTAGAAAACAAAAACTAGTCGTCCAAGAATTTTTACTATAACTCGACTTTGGTGAAGGATTAGGAGCGAAAAAATGGATATTCTAAATATGTGAAATTGATATACCTTCATATGGGTTTAATCCTTAGATTAATTATACTTTAGGAGATATGATACCTCCAAAATAACGTTCCAAACACTTCCAGAATTCAGTTTCAAACATGTGACCTAGGGAGAAATATCATATTTTGGGATAGGAAGATCTAAATCAAATTTAATAATATTTTATAGAAAGGGGACAAACTATAGTTTTTGTGGTGCAAGTTTCAGAAACCGAGGTAGAAACAATTACATGTGAAAGTCCATACAATTTCACTACACTGAACTGGTCCATAAACAAGTCATATTGAGAAACAATAATAAGTTCCACTTGGAGAATCCAATCTTGCTCTAACCTATGGGGTTAGACAAAAGACAATAAATAACTTAATGACGAATTTTCAGACCCCAAGGAGCATAAATTTCAGATATACATTAGAATTAAGATTGAATAATTTAGAAAAAGAAAATTGAAGAAACTAGGGCATCAAATATTTTGCAGTTTTTTCCACAGATTTGGGAGGAGTATATTGCTCAGATCACCTTGAGGAGGTGTATATATATATCAAATAAGATATGCAAATCACCAAATTTGAAAAACTAGGGTTTCTCTATCAAACCCTAGGTACACCAGAAACAATATTTTTCCAGAAAAGCATTGGAACAAGAATATAGTTGAAGCATTCTTATTGATAAGTCCTACTCTATCTAAGGTACTCACTTTTATCAAGATGAATTTTAGAGTTGAGGATAGATTAAAAGGGGCCACAAACTTCAATTCTTGGAATTCCATATTACTCTACATCATGGAAGAGAATCAAATAGAAGATCACCTCACTAATGACACTATACAATGTGAGGATGAAGAAAAAAATACCAAATATAAGAAGGATGAAAGGAAATCCAGAAGAATATTAATGGACTCAGTAAAATATCGCTTAATTCCAAACATTGCTCAGTTAGGGTGAGTGAAGAAGATGTTTGATCACCTTACAAGTTTTGTAGAAAGCAACAATACTAGCAAAAAAATAGCCTTGAGAAATAAGCTTTGAGAAGTTACTATGTATGATTCAGACTCAGTGAACTCCTATCTCATGAAGTTATATGAATTAAGAGACCAACTTTCAGTCATTGATGGTCCACTAGACACTAAATAACTTGTCACAATAGCTCTTAATGGTCTCTCCTCTTCCTAGGAACCATTTATTTTGGGACTATGCACATGCAAGATACCACCCAAGTTTTATAGATTTGGTCTGTTTTTGTACAAGAAAAAACTAGGTTAGAATTAAGAAACAAATATCTGAAACCTCAACATGAAGAGTACAAGCCCTTGCTACTTATGGAATGAGAGAAAAAGGAAGAACATTTGAGAAAAGGAAATTGGATAGAAGACAAAGTTTAGCTACAGATCTAGATTTAAAGAATAAGGATATTTCACATATCTAGTGCTTTAGATGTGATAAAATTGGTCACTTTGTAGTAAATTATCGGCAGAAAAAGAGGAAGCATGAATCAACATCTTATGTCGATGAAGAACCTCCACCAAAAAAGGCCATCATTAGAATACTATGAAGAATATGCACTTTGAACATTATATTATATATGGGTCATTATCCCTGGTACGGGATCCCAAAAGACTTTATAAAATTATTATTCAATTCATAGGGAGGCAACTTGAATGAAGCAATTTCCAAATGGGGGAAACCCTACAAAAACATACAAGATAGGTGTTTCTATTTTATTTTAGAATGTTTAGATGATATTGTTAAGTTGAGTACATGCTTAGATTTAGGAAATGTATTATACATGTTAGAATTTTTGCATTGATAAACAATATACTACTAATATACATGTGATTGGTAAGTGGCCTATCGTACTATACAACATTCCATTGCTACTTAAATAGAATGAAACCTCTTTGTTGACATATTGGGAGTAGTGCATGCTCTTAATAATGATTTGGTAGAGATGGAATGCATCCAGAAAGTTACCGTATGTATACATGGTATGGATTAATGTTGTGTTGAATCATTGGATAAGATAGTTGAATATGTCTTTATGAATAAGAATTTGTCATTGGAAATTATAAAATGTTTCTAATCATATACTTGAATTTGACTTACAGGATATATCGTGTGATGAAGAATCATTAAAGAATACTTCGACCTTTTCTACAAGGTTTAAGACAAGAGGTCAAATTATCCTACACCTCACATTATTAATGAACTCCATGATGAAGGGAGTAGTGTGTTCCAGAAGCTCAAGAAGGATGATGCAGAAAGTGCCATGATGACATGGTGAGATTGTCATATGGACTTGACATCAAGATGACCTCTTTGATGGAGGGAGTAATATGCTCCATGATGACTTGGATAGGACATAACCATGATGACTTGGTTCCCTGGGAATGTCACGTTGAGTCTCTGATCACTTAGCTAGGGTGATCAGTCCATAAACATAACCATGCTAACTTGGTTCCCTAAGAGATCCATGCTGACTTGGCCAGGGGTGAGTGGACCATAAACATAACCATGATGACTTGGTTCCTTGAGAGTGCCATGCTGAATTGGCTATGGGTGAGTGGTCGATAGACATAACCATGTTGACTTGGTTCTTTTTTTATGATCTTAGATGCTTTATCCTATGACGAGAAGGTAAGACTCTTAATGACATCCTGCCACGGGATATAGAGATATCATAAGATGATAATATCCTCTCATCCTGCGATGGGATGATGATTTTATAGAAGACATCCTATGTTGGGATGATAAGACTCTCCATGAAATCCTATGATGGGATAGAGATAGCTCCCATGATGGTAATATCCTCTCATCTTGTGACAGGATGATGGTCTTAGATGGAACACCCTACGATGGAATGGGATGATATATTTAGAAGAGACAACCTGCGATGGGAAGGTAGAATATCTATGACATCCTTTGAGGAGATAGAGAGAAATCCTAAAATTCTTTTGATGATGATGTTCCAATAGTCACATGCTGATGATGATTCTCTTGATGATGACGACGATGTTCCAGTAGTCACATGCTGCTACCAATGATGATGTTCCATGTTGTTGAGGATGATGATGTTCCATGCTGCTGCTGTTGCTGATGTTGTTGTTCCAAAACGTCTTATGATATATAGATTCACTAGTCAGTTGAAAAATTATTGTTGTTCTTGATGTTGTAGAATATAGTCCTTGTTAAGAGGGAGTGTTAAAGAAATGTAAATTCGGTAAGTATTATATTTTTCATTTTATTGTATTATTATTATTCCTCCTTTCAGATATGTTATTCCACCGTTCAGAGATTTCATTGATGTACTTGGTCATGCAAAAGTCATGAGCTAAAATATTTTTTGTAAGTTACCTCAATAGTACCCACAAAATTATATTATAAATCTTATTTTGAGTCTTCCTAGGAATGTTTTCCCTAATTAAAGGACTAGGTCGACGTAGTTAGGTAATTTGGACACTCACTTAATGAGTATAAATAGGTGAGGTGCCTCCCTCATTTAGACACATCTCTCACACAAGTAAGTGCACAAGAGCGAGAGTGAGGAGGTTCACTAGAGAGAGGCAGTTTCTAGTCTTATTCTTGGGGTTGTTCACTGTACTTGGTTGAGTTCTATATTGAGGAATTTTTGTTGGGTTCTCCCCCCTAATAGTGTTTCCTAGGATAAATCGTTATGTTCTTTTGTCTTGTTGTGGTTGTATTTCTTTCAATGATCCTAATGATATGGTTATGATGTTAAATGTTTGAAGATATTGTATAACCATTAAAATATTAACATGAGAAACAAAGACTATGGTGTTTACTATTTGAAGGAGTAGCAATGGTATTCATCTAAGCCATAATGATTAAGTCATAAAGGTGCATGACATAAATTATTTTCGGTCAACCAGAGGAAGGAATTAAAAGAAGGTACAAGTATTCGATTCTATGGCTTTAATATAGCAATGCTTCCATCCACAAGCAAGAAGAAGAAATGGATCATTGTTGTTGTTCATTGTCATTGTGTAGGAGTCTGGTTGAATAAGACATCTGGCTAGAGACACAGTGATATGGAGGGATTGACTAATCAAAGAAACCTTAGTTCTTTGAGATGTTAATAATTAGCATCCACCATTTGAAATACATGATGACTACACTAAATATTGGTGGGTCGACTATTGGTTGGTCAATTTCATGATGGAATTTTTTTTGTTCGATGTTTACTATATGTATTGGTTGTCTCCCATTTATTAAGTGATATTCAACCACTCCTACATGCCGATAAATCAATATGCTTATAATATTTGATTTCCAATTATTTCTAGTCTGACCACCCATCAACCAACATCTCGTTGACCAAAACACCAATAAACCATTCTAGAAAATAAGGAAAACATGATCATAGAGGGTTCATACAAAATAAGTCTATTTATTGGTGTCGAGCATTTTTCTTTATTAAATTTGTTGGAAATTCATCATTCTATTCTGAAGTTCATAACTTGGTGTATTATGTCTTCCACATATTTTTATAGTCAAATTGCGTTGGTTGGTTTCCAAATAGAGAAGATTTATGTTAAAATTAAATGATGTGGACTTTGTAATAGGGAGTTTGTTCATATTTTCTATCAATTCTAGACTTTATTTGTCGAAGTATTTTGGTCAAGTCCATTGAACCATAAAAATCATGTCACATCATTTTGTGAGTTTTTTCAAGTCTATTCACTAGTTAACTCAAAAAGAAGGCTCCATCATTGAATCCATTAAGTCACTAATTTTGAAAAATGAATCTATTGTAAAATATGAATTCGATTAACAAAAGTGGGGTTAAACATAATTCGTTTACACGGGTGATTCCCTCTTCCATTGTAATATAATTCAATCTCTAGTCGAGTCAGTCACCTTTAGTTGACATAATTTTTTGTAAGTCAAGTCAAGCCATATTTTAAGTTTCTTCCGAAGTAGTATATCATGACCAACAGAGTAATAACATGATCATAAACATTGCACACTACCATACATAGGAAAATTAATTAACTTGCAATCAATATAAATCCTCACTACAATGATAGACTAAGATGATATTCATGGCAAGATACATCTAAAATCATGTAGAAAACAACTTAATGACAAGAGAAAACTTTGGGTTGTGATCGCGAAGGCCATATGACATAAAAATGGTAGTATAAAGCAAAGTTTAGAAGGTAAGACATTCACACCATAGAGTGTTGAATAGGTCAAGGATGGTGAGCCATAATGAAGACTCACTAATTGAATAGGAACATACTAGATTAAATACATAGGATGATGAATAATAGTTTACAATAGAACCTTATATATGTGTCTCTCGCTATCAAACTAGAGGTTGTTGCTGATGAGTTACCTATATATCCAAAACATTATTTATTGTTGGCCCTAGGTAAGTTACATAAAGTTTTATCTATAACTTTTGAGAAGTTTGGTCAAGGTGTGAACATGACTGTGATGGAGCGGGAATGGAAATGGTCAACTAAACATTTTGGGAAATTTTTTGGGAAATATTAAATATATGCGGTGAGTTAGTTAGAAAGGTTGTCCACTTATGGGTAGTGGGATCGAGATGTAAAATAGACCATTAGAGCTTATAAAAATTTCAAGGGTGGGATTAAGGGGGTTTGAAAGATAATATAGATTTGGTTCAAGTTAAATTTTGAGGAAGTCTGTAATGTTGTATGTTGTGGTGCGAAGAATGAATAAGAGTCATGGAGGTAATCTACTACCGATCCAACAGTTGTCTACATGGATGTGATATAATGGGGATTTGGGGATAAGTTTTCAGGATATCTACACAGACCAAAGCGTTCAAGAGATTATTGATGCCAAACAAAGAGCGCTTTTGTGGTTTTCTCCCATACGAGTTTCAACGTTAAATTATCTATGTTGAATGGTGTATGTTCAATTTTTTGTGTGATGATTTACATTTTGTTGCAAATAATAATATCCCTATTTTGCATGATTAAATGAAATGATAATGATTTAAATGTGTTCGTACATATGATCAAGATTGTATTATGTTTCCATATGTTGGTTTTTATGTTATATGTCAATGATGATTTATTTGTCAACATCATTGAGTAGGTTGTCGAGCATTGGCATGGAAATATCCCCTTCTATCACTATGGAAGCTTGGTTCTTGCAGTCCCTATAGGTATATTGGGTGAGAATTTACTAGCATCATAGTATTTACTGACATAGTTAAGCTCTATCGAGCCGATACCTTAGGATTTCGTTGTCCATGTTGGAAGGTTGTACCTGAGTTAGTCGAAGTGAACCAACAAATGGTTCTATTTCCAGCATCGAGATCATAGTGAAGGGAACATGTTTTGGAACTTGAGGAAGCCTAAGATTTAGGATTGGGTCAACCAAAAAGATCAAGAATTTGCACAAGAAGAAAGTAATGGGTTGTCTTTGACTCCAAGGGAATGGCTAGGAAGGTACATTTATTCAGGTATTCATGAAATTTTCTTTAGTGAATTCCCTCTGATATTATATGAATGGTTGTCAAGGTTATCATTTCATAAGAAAAATTTTCAAGGTGGAGAAGCTAAGAGGTGGACTCCTCAACTGATACGATGGATGGAGTGTGTTAGTAATCCTATCTCCATGGATTTTTACTTTTGTGTTGATAGTATTTTGGAAGGATATATTACTGAGATTGTTGTATATACTATTAAGTCATATAGCGAAGTTGAGAGATAATCTTCCATGGTCCCAGAGGAATATATTTGAAGTCCTTAAAACTGTGGATTAAAATGCTAGTATGTGAAAAGGAAATCTTAAGGATAGAATCTGACAAGTAAATCATTTTGCGTGAAGGACATGGGTAATGATAGGAAGAAGGATTGGGAAAAATGGGTAGAGTAAGTTGAAATGTTCCTAGATGGAAGTGAGACTGATGAAGTGGGTGGCCACCTAAGGAGTGGGAGAAGATTTCGATTGAGTGAAAGGAGAAGAATTGCGACAGGGAGAGAGATTTGTAGCATGAATATAAGAGGGGACTACGATTTGGTGCCATAAATCGATGAAGATTCTTGTGATAAGGATGATGAATATCATCTTATTTCTAAAAATGAGGAATATCTGCTAGATCTGTACCATCCCCAAGGCCACGATATACCTACAACTCCCTGTACATCTCTGGTATCAGAGGTAATACCTAAAAGTGTTTCAAAGTGTTTATGTTGAATTAGAGTAATGAGTAATAGTCAAGATAGTGGTCAAAAAGTTCTAACTAGTGGTCCATCTAATTCGGGTTCGTTAGTACCCCAAACACATAGAATGGATGGGGACGACATCAAGTTTCCTATATTTAATGGGAATTAGCTAGAAGACCTTGAGCAACACTGGTTTTTTTGCGAAGTTGTTTGGATCATGCTACAGGTCTATGATGAGGCAATAACAAGAGTTTAGATTATCATAACTGTTAGGGGTCATGCTCTTGATTAGTATATGAAGTTCTCTATGGTTCCTAAGGGAAAACCCTCAGAATTCATTAGATAATATTTGAATCGGGTTAATAGATGAATTTAGGAAACCCAAATCTAAGTCGTAGTGTATCACAAAGTTGAAGAAGATCGAGATGCCAAGTGAGTTTGTCTGGGATTTCAACCATAGATTCAAGACCTTGATGGCTAAGGTGAGCTTGAAAATTCTTGATGTGAAAAATAAATATGGTTCATTGTTTCATTGTTACCCCATATCCATGTCCCCTTAATGCAACAAAAGATGATTTCCCAGATATAATCTATTGATATTTCTATGAAGTTATAAGCTTTTCTAGTTGGGAAAATTGGCACAAGAATGATGAAAATTCAGTCAAAAATATCCAACCTGTCATTGCAAATAAAAGATATCAGGAACAGAAAATAAATCCATGAGTAAGTATGGTGTACGAAATGTAAAATTGAAGGCCATCATAAGGATTCATGTCCAACCTTCCTATATTACCTTGTGTTAGGTGCACCAAATCCATGAAGTTCACAAGGGATTCAATTGTGTTGAGTGTTCCAAAAATAGGTCATCATTCACAAGAATGTCCTTATTTACATAAAATATGAAGTACACATGTGAACCTTTATTATAAGTTCTATGGATCAGTGGGTCATGATAAAAAGGATTGCATGGCATACCAGTTACTACGGGAAATGATAATGGATTCCTAATTAATGACAAATGATGAGAAAATGCAAGTCGAACAAGCTCATGCATAATTTCCTCTGCCAATGGGGGTGATGGTTTTAGAGGCCAAGGAAGAGGAGGAGGATTTGGTCGAGGGAGAGGAAAAATGATCTTCTATAATTGTGGACAACCAGAAAATTATGTGAGAGACATGACCAATCCTGCATAAACATGTTTATACTATAAAGCATTGGATCATACTATTGAGGAGGATCCACAGCTTATTACTAAGTGGAAAGACAAGATCATTGGGAATTAGAACTAGCTCCCAAATGTAAATCAAAATGTTTAAAATATTTTTGTTGAGCTTCGAGAACCTACTATTGTTGTTTTCACAAGGGGAAGTGTTGTGATTGGAGATGATCAAGGAGAACCATGGAAAAATACAAGAATATGACCTGTAGTGTGAAAAAGAGTACCATTGATGTCCATAAGGAAAATGGGGTCTTCTTTGATGCACAAAACGAGTTTGTGGATAGAAACTGTGCTTCAACATTGGCTAATTTTCCAGTGCTCGACAAAGGAACAATCATCAACATGTCTCTAAGTTTCGACCAAACACTTCCAAGGAAGTCAACGAAGGTAAGCATTCTCAAGAATTTATTCAATAGTTGTTTAACCCTTTTTAAGGATGAAGATGATCTAGCAGAGCTATGCATGTCATAAGAGAATGAAGATTTGTCATGAGCTATGCATGACTGATCAAATAGGTGATTATGATATGGATTTTATTATTTTCAACTTGGGGTCAGAAGTTAATATCTTGACAAAGAAAACATGGGAAATATTGGGGAATACCAAGTTAGTATGGTCTCATATTCATCTAAGGTTAGCTAAGCAATTGAAGGTTTTTCCTATTGGTCGACTACCACAGGTTCTTGTCGAGGTGGAAGGGCTTTGAATCTATGCATATTTTGGAGTAACAGAGATTGTTTATGATATGAGTCCTTATCTAGCACTTTTGGGGATCGATTGGGATATTGAGAATCAGGCCATCATAAACTTTAAGAAGAAGATTTTATCATTTGAAGACTCAAAAATGTCGGTAGTCACCTCACTTGATCCTTTGCAGGGCCAACGATATGTCGACCCAATGAAGGGTTAGTGCCAATAAAGGTACTTGGATAATATTTACAATATTTCATATATGATGGATGATTACATCCATCCTACAGTTGACGGTAAATTGAGTTGGTGAAGTGTTACTTCATGTTCCTCAGATTCAGGTGAAGCCTTGGAAAATTGACAGAACTGCTTGCATGAAGTGTCGATATGGAAATGTACGAGAATCATCAAGTCTTTATGATGGGTGGGTACTGAGGTATGTGATCACCTACTTATGAAGGGTTACCTCATATGGATAAATTTTTGGCATAATTTGAAGATAAGGTAATGGAATTTTAGCAATTGTTAGCTCTTGATGTGGCCTAGAGAGCTACACCAACAAAATGGTGGGTTGTTCGTAAACAATCCATTTTGGAATGGCCTCAGTACTGAAGGCTGTTAGAAATCAGGTTTGTGAGAATGTCTCTTATGTTGGTCAAAAGGATACGGGTTTTACGAATCATGTGTACCATCTTGAAAAATGTTGTGTGGCATGGAGGACGACACCTATATAGGAATGGGTACATTTATTTATCCATGATATGGACACGATATCAAGAAATTGGTATACATCGCTCTAACTGGGATGGGGAACTTTAAAGTGGTATTAGTTAGTTAATATTTTCAAGAATACTTTTAGCTTTGTTTATTACATTCTAACGATTGATGATGCTCTAGAAGTTATCAAAGACAATATTTTTGAGAATGTCCATGTTCAGGTGTTGAGTTTTCCCTGAGGAGATGCAATAGTTTATAGATGGATGGAGTGTTACAACATAGTTGGGGAACTTGAATATGATGATCCACATGAAATTCATATCCCTGAATATGAAGGTAGTCGAGCATTGGAGGGACTAGGCCTATCAACTGACAGATTTCTAAAGCCCCTAAAATATACAAGGTAAATATTGGTTCCCTTGAGAATCCAAAATTATCCAATATTGGGGATTGCTAGGATGATGAGACACTGGGGACAATTATTGATTTGTTACATGAGTTCCAAGATTTATTCCCAATAATTTTATCAAAAAACGAATGGTATTGTTGGATATCTGGACAAAATAAAGATTCCTCTAAAACCGTATGCAAATCAAGTTAAGAAACGACCATATAGATTGAATCCAAGATACAAAGAGAAGGTTAAGGAAGAGTTAGATCAAATCATGGACAAATGAATTATTGAACCTGTGGATAAATAAGAATGGATTAGCTCAATGGTTGTAAAATATAAGAAAAATGGTGAAGTTTGTATCTGAGTTGACATGAGGAAACTAAACGATGCTTTCCTGCATGATACATTTCCTACACCTTTAATAGATGAGGTATTGGAGAATGCAGGAGGGCAAGAGGTGTACTATTTTACTATTGTATTTTTAGGGTACCATCAAATCAAGATTGCAAAAGAGGATCGAGATAAGACCACATTTTTGATAGAGTGCGGTTGTTTCCAATATACAGTAATTCAATTTTGGGTTTAAGAAAGCGCCTTCTATTTTTTCTAGGATAATGGTAGCTGCTTTTAAAAATTTTATTTAGAAATTTCTTGAATTCTATTTTGATGATTCAATAGTATATGGGTTAATTGAGAATCATATTGAAGTCTTTGGATGATTCTTTAACAGTGTAGACAATTCCAAATTTCTTTAATTCTAAAGAAGTGTACTTTTTGTGCTCCTTTTGGTATTTTGTTGGGTCATGTTGTCTATCAAGAGGGAATGTTGATGGATCCTCTGAAGTTTGCGATCATTTTCTACCTACTCCCACCATCGTCTGTTAAATAATTAAGGACAATGGTAGGTCATACAGGTTACTACAGGGAATTTATCCAAGAATATGTAGATATCACTTCTCTAATGGAGAGTTTATTGAAGAAAGATGTTAAATATCAGTGGAATGAGCAGTGTCAAAAGAGTCTTGATTTCCTTAAAGAGAAAATGGTTTCAACACCTATTTTAGTCTTTCCTAGTTTAAGAAAATAATTTCATGTGCATGTTGATGCATCATATGTCGTGCTAGGAGCAGTGCTTGCACAACCAAGTGATGTCTTTGTTGATCACCATATTGCATTTTCTAGATGAAAATTGTTGAATACAAAGAAAAATTATATGGTGATAGAGTGGGAAGGGCTTACTATGGTGTATGCACTCCAGATTTTTCGACACTACTTATTGGGTGGTCACTTCAAGATGTTTATGGACCATTTTGATTTGAAATACTTTGTCAATAAGACAATGTTGGGGGGGGGCGGGGGGGGGGCATTTTTAGATGGCTTCTTCTCTTCCAAAAAATTTATTTTGAAATTGTTTTAAAATCAGGAAGATTGAATCTAGGCCATGACCATCTTTTACGATTAGAAAATGGGAAAGACCCTACCAGTTTGGATGATAATATTCTCGACACATAATTATTTGTAGTAAAAATTGTTGATGACTATTCCAAAGACATTGTGCATTTCTTGACTACAGGGAGTGCACCGAAAGTATTTATCGCGAACAAAAGAAACAATTGGTCGTAAAAGATGCATAATTTTAGCTAATAGATGGGAAGTCATATAACATGGGACCATATGATATACTTTGTCATTGTGTCTTAGAACATGAGCGATGGATGGTGTTGAATGAAGCTCATGCTAGCATAGCAGGAGGCCATTATGAAAGGAAAGTGACAACACACACACTAATACATTTGGGAGGATTTTTCCACAAAATATTTCCACGTTTTGAACATTCATGGATTAATACTTTATTTTTTTTTATCATGGCGGATAAAACTGTGGCAATATCGACGTTTTTTAATTTTCGACAAACATTCGTCTCGATATCGATGATATATGGCTATCTTTGCACACCTGCCAAACCAATGCCAGCTTTCAATGGATCTTGGCTGTTTACGCGTGGGTCAACTCATGTCCATATCTAACTAAGAAGATCTCGCTATTTGTATAACAGATTAAACTTGTTCTAGGTGAGAAGTGAATTCCATCCCTCCCTTGGTTTATATTCTCGATTCATATTCAATCTAGCAAGCATGAAGCTGGCGCTAAATGTCAAAGAAAAATATTTCTTCTATCTTCTGTTCGATCATAGAGAGAAATATTGAAATGGAAACCCTTAATAATAATAAAATAGATTTGTTTTTTTGCCCCGGCTGTTTCATCTTTTTTCTTGGGTCTGGGTCTGACTGGTTATGTGTGGTATACTATTTTATGTATATGACAGAAGCCACCTATACCCTCACCTTAGGCCATCCATGTGCCCTTATATTTTGCATAGAGATGTTTACACTTGTTCATATATGATGTCACCATGGATAAATAGTAATTTCCATGAAACTAACTACCTCATTGCATCTATCTCTACTACTTCAACCTAGTTACCTATACAATGTGAGCATAGATAATTTTACCTTTTATATTGTCATTTTATAGCTCCTTTCCAAGAGCATGCCAAGATGTATCACTTAGCACATTTGCTATAGTTGCGACAAGGTTCTTGGTGATTGATTGAGCGTGGATTGAGCCCATATTTCTTTATCAACCATATCCAAAACTAGAGAGATCAGTCATACTCTGCAACAATCATCTGGCTGTAAATTCATAAAAGGTAAGCATGCATCGTATTTTGGGGTATACAAACTAACATTGAGGCTCAAAATAATAGTTGTATTCTTTGGGTCATGTACCTTACGAACGAATTTAACAAACCTGCAACTCCCTCCTTTTATTTAAACTAGAGTAATTGCAACAAGAGGGTCCAGTCAACAATGACTCTAGCCAATTCGATTTTTTTTATAGGCCCGATGCTCCACTAAGCTACTGGTCATTGACACAGTGTTAATTACTTCCCACAGTAGAAGTAGAAGCAAAACTTTCATTTGGACCATTTGGGCCACCTAGTGTTCCAATCCCCAAACTATCAAGGTCTCCTTGTGAGTAAATCAAAGGCCATTGCACAACACTTGTTGGCATCAATGAAAACTTTGGTCTGTTCAACACAATGCTCATTGAGGGGGGGGGGGGGGGGGGAGTGAATCAGTGAGCTAAGAATTCAACTCAATTTCAACGTCTTTTTCTACCAATATTATCATGCCTGCAACCATCTATATTGTTGATGTATTTGTAACTTCAGAATGTATTCATCTATGTATCTTATGTATTGTAACCCGATGTTTATTCCGAGATGTATTTATAATGTAATTAAGTCATGTTGTCATGCCCCAATGTTCCGATTGGAAGGATCAATAATGTAAACAAGTCATGTCAAGTCATTGTGGGTAACCCTTCGATTGTCTAAGAGTTAAAGTCCCTGTAGTTCTGGGTGTTAGTTTTTCAACATTTAAGCTAGCATTATGATAAGATCTTTTCACTGAGAGAATAACAAGCACATCAATCACATAAGCACATCACAAGAGACAAGA
>LPNX010013405.1:55959-71143 GCA_001517045.1 Pseudotsuga menziesii
TCAAATTCCGCAATCTTTTAACTAAGCTGATGTGATATATCATATTGAAATGAGAACCTCAAGTGGAAATAGCAAAGGATTAGATCTTACCGATTTGAGGTGTCCGTCCTTGTCTCGGAGTTCGCTGATCTAGGGTTTGTCGCAAAAACCCTAATTTTCAAAACTTGGAATATTTCAGATCTAATTGGACAAATATATAGATCTCTTCAAATGGATCTGTCCAATGTACTCCTTTTCTGAAAACAGTGGAGGGAAACTCCCGGAACAGGAAGCCCTAATTTTCTGATTTCTTCTGCAGAAATTCCTGTTACTGTTTTTGTGATATCTCCGAAATTACTGATCCTCTATGTCCGAAATGTTTCACTAAGGTAACCTCACATGTCCCTGATCCAACACCGTAGGTTTCATCAGAATTGGTTTCGCCATTTGGGATTTATGATCCTTTTCCCAAGGTGACCTGTTACAGGACTGTTTAGAAAAGAGAAGTTGTACGGCATGCCACATGTCACTGGTTCATCTTCTGAGTCTGAAATTTGTACCACAGAACTTACAGTGCGTTTTATTTCTATAAAATCTTCAGGAATTCCATTTGGACCTCTGTAGCCCAAGATATTACAGATCTCCCCAGGTGACCTGTTTATGGATGATTTCTGGAAGAGGCTGGAACCCTAACTTGGAGAGATCATATCTCCCAGAATATAGTGAATCTGAGGCTGAGATTTTGACACAGTGTTCATCCGGATTTTATATTCGGCCCCTGCAATTTTCAACGTCTTAGAATTTGCCAATCTCGGAATTTAGCGACTGTACCAAAACTTAGCAGTTTTAGTATTTAGGGTTTCTCCTAGCTCAGGGTCAAACTAGGGTTTGACTTTCCCGGAGTTTCACCCAACCAAATTTATTGATTCAGGTCTCTAAATTTCGGTTTTGATGAGGAGAAAAATCCTATGCTGGTCTCACTCAAAAATTCCTCTTCTGTAGAAAGCCCTAATTTCCGCATCGAAACTGAAAATGCTTGAAATTGAATTCCGCATCGACAGAAAGATGCACCTTTCAATGGAGAGTCATCCTAGCATACTTGTGCTGAAAATCTATGGAGGAAGATCCACAAAATAGGAATCCCTAGTTCTTGTAGCTGCACAATGTCTTCTTCTCAAGTTAGCTCTGATACCATGTTAGTTTTTCAACATTTAAGCTAGCATTATGATAAGATCTTTTCACTGAGAGATTAACAAGCACAGCAATCACATAAGCACATCACAAGAGACAAGAGACACAAAAGATTTTAGGAGGGGAAACCGTAAATGGAGAAAACCCCTCAACTTCCTCTAAGATAGTATCACCACAAGATGTGAACCCAAAACAGTAAGATGACCTCCCTTCACAACAGCAGCCTTCTGTCTTCTGTCAAGCCCAAGAATTTCCTTCTCCAAAAGTGTGCCACACTTGAGAGAGCAAGAGAGCTAAGTCACAAGTGATAAATAGAGAGACTCTCACTCTCTATTTATAGTCTTCCGTTGACTTGAAGTGCACTCAACCATGTCGGCTTAACTTATAATTAATTACTTGAGCCTACACCTTAATTAGTGTATAATAACCCAAGTGCCCCTAAACTGTGGGGACTTACCTAATGACTTGATATGACTTGTTTACATTATTAATCCTCCCGATCGGAACATCGGGGCATGACCACATGACTCAAATGCATAATAGAAACATCCCGGAATAAACATCGGGTTACAATATATGAAATACATAGAAGAATACATTCCGAAGTTACATATACATCAACACTGGGTCACTAGAGTTATTAGAATCTCCTAGTAGAGGTCAGCCCTGGTAGGGTTTTTAGTCATGTTGGTATTAGTATAAATAGAGAGTTGGACTCTCTATTTAGCACACATCACAAACACACTCAAGTGTAGTGCATAGTTAAGGAAGGAGAAGACACTGGGGCTAGATAAGAAGAAGGTTATTACTGTCGAGAGATCACTTACTGTTTTGGGCTTTTACTATTTTGGTGTTGATTCTATCTCTGAGGAAGTTGTGGGGTTTTCTCCATTTATGGTTTCCCCGAGGAAAAACAATGTGTTCATTGTCTCTTGTGTTTGATTGTTGTACTTGTTATTCTCTCAGTTAAAGATCCTAATAATGCTAGCTTAATGTTGAAAAACTAACATGGTATCAGAACTAACCTGAGAAGAAGACACCGTGCAACTGTGGAAACTAGGGATTCCTATTTTGTGGATCTCTCTCCACATATTTTTCAGCAAAAGTAGGGTGGAATAACTCTCCTCCCTAGGGTGCATCTTTCCGTTGAAGCAGAATCCAATTTTGAGGTTTTTCAGTTTTTGGACTCGACAATGCTGCTGACAATTAGGGCTTTTCACAGAAGAGGAATTTTTCAGTGAGCCCAGGCCTGGATTGATCTCCTCCCCAAAATTGAAGTTAGGGATAAATTTCAAGGAATTTGGGTGGACAGAACTATGGAAAAGCAAAACCCTAATTTGCTCCTCATCTAGTACTACAGGATTTCAGCTCCAAATCCAAATCTTACATCTTAACCTGGTAAGATCTAAATATTTTGTATTTCCATTGGAGGTTATCAGTTTAAGATGTCTCATCATACCAAGCTTGATGAAAAGCTTGAGGGAACTGATAACTTCCGAGCCTGGAAGTATAGGATCTCCCTGGTCTTGGAAGAAAATGAGTTGGACTCCTACATCCATGAGGAGATTCCAGTTCCAAAGGGAGATGAGGAAAAGGCCTTGCACAAGAAGAAGTTGGTTATGGAAAAGAGGATCATTGCTGATTCTATCAAGGATCACCTTATCCCACAGGTGTCCTCTCTCAAGACACCTAAAGCTATGTTTGATGCCCTAACCAAATTGTTTGAAGGGAAGAACATAAGCCGAAAGATGAACTTGAGGAACCAATTGAAGAATGCGAAGATTCAGAATGCAAAGACCATCCAGTCTTACTTCACAAGGTTTTCTCAGATCAAGGAACAATTAGAAGTTGTAGATGAAGAAGTGGAGAATGCAGAAATTGTGATGACAACACTGAATGGCCTTCCTAGGTCATTGGATTCATTCATCCAAGGAATCTGTGCTAGAAATAAGTTAGTCAAATTCAACAGACTATGGGAATAATGTTCTCAAGAAGAAGCTCAAATAACAACTCGAGAAGAGAAGATGGGAAGTGAAGATCAAGCTCTCATAGTTCACTCCAAGAAAGGTAGAAGAAGATCTCATCACTCCAATGGTAAGGATCCTCATCATGGAGATAAAAGTAGAAGGGACCTATCTAAAATGAGATGTTATACATGTGATGAAAGAGGACACTTTGCAAAAGACTGTCCTAAGAACAAGGTTCACTCTCATAAGAAGAAGGGGAACAAGAGAAGACATCATGCTCATGTTGCAGGAGATGATGAACCATCCAAGAAAAGAACCAAATATGAAAGTGAAAGTTCTTCCAGTGAAGATGAATATGTTTTGATTTCCGCTCTTACGGGAAACATTACTCATGGAAGCACTGATTGGCTTATAGATAGTGGGGCTTCCAAACATATGACAAGATTCAAGGAATCCTTTGTGAAACTTTCAGAACATGAATCATCTCACAAGGTGAAGCTAGGAGATGACTACCAGTATCCAATAAAAGGTAGTGGGGAATCCTCCTATAAGCTAGACTCTGGGAAGTCTATAACAATGAAAGAAATTTTGTTTGTGCCAGGACTAAAGAATAACCTCCTCTCCATATCTGCACTAGATGCAAAAGGAATGAGGGTTTCATTCGTAGATGGTCAAGTCATCATGTGGCCAAAAGGAAAGACTATCGATGATGCAGTGGTGATTGGAGAACAAGAAGGAGGATTGTACAAATTAAAGGGCCATCCAGAACAAGCATTGGTCCATGACATAGTAGATCCAAGTGAACTTTGGCATAGAAGGATTGCACATGTGCATTACAGAGCACTGCCAATTGCAAGCAAAGATATTAAAGGTCATCCAGAATTCCAAGCAAAACATGATGGGGTCTACAAAGGATGTGCGAAAGGAAAGAATACAAAGAAGACATTTCCTAGCAGCGAAAGAAAAGCCAAAGGAATCCTAGAAATCATCCACTCCAATGTATGTGGTCCTATGTCTTCAAGCTTACTAAGCGGGTATGCATATTATGTTTCTTTTATTGATGATTTTTCTAGGAAGACATGGGTTTACTTCATGAATAAAAAAATGGAGTATTCAACAAATTCAAGGAATTCAAAGCCTTGATCGAGAACCACACTGAAAAGAAGATCAAAACTTTTCGATTAGACAATGGCAGAGAATTCACTTTGAATGAATTCAAAGAGCTATGCAAAGAATCAGGGATTAAGAGGGAGTTGTCCACTCCTTATAATCCACAGCAGAATGGGATTGCAGAATGGAAGAACACAACTATCATGGAAGCTGCAAGAGCTATGCTTCATGATCAAGATCTTCCTATGCATCTTTGGGCTGAAGCTTCGAGAACAACGGTTTATGTACAGAACCATACTCCACATAGAGTACTCAAGAACAAGACTTTTGAAGAAGTCTTCTTCGGTAAGAAACCAGAAACCAGCCATCTCGAAATATTCGGTTGTCTTGTATACATACACATTCCAAAAGAGAAGAGAACAAAATTAGATCCTTCAGGAAAGAAGGGTATATTTGTGGGATACTCTAAACGCTCGAATGCCTACATAATATATTTCCTAAGATACAAGAAGATTGACATTAGCAGGGATGTGACATTTGATTAAGACACAGCTTACAATAAATCCAGGACAAGACCTGCTAAAGAACATGAAGAAGCAAAAGCACCTAGAATTCATGATACAACCATGAATGAAGAAACTCAAGAAGAAGATCGAGATTTTGAAGAACCACAAAGACCTGTATATCCACCTTTGGAGAAGAATCCTCATAAGAGGAAACCTGCTTGGGTACGTGAAATTATCCAAGGTGCAGAAAGATATGGGGCTCCAGAAGAGAATCACAGAGAAAGAAAGAGGACCAGATCATGCTCTGGGTATGTAGCTTTACTATGTGATTTCATTGATAAATAACCTTCCAGTTATGAAGAAGTGATAGAATGAAAAGAATGGAAGGATGCTATGATCGAAGAGTATCAATCGATCATGAAGAATGATGTTTAGGATATTGTTCCAAGACCAGAAGGGAAGTCAGATGTAACTTCAAAATGGATCTACAAGATCAAACATGCTACAGATGGTAGCATTGAAAAATATGAAGCAAGATTTGTGGCTCGTGGTTTCTCTCAGAAAGAAGGATTAGATTATGAAGAAACCTTTGCTCCTATAGCCAGATACACTTCCATCAGATCAGTGCTTGCTCTGGCTACATTGATGAGATGGAAGATATACCAAATGGATGTCAAGACTGCTTTCTTGAATGGTGTAGTGAAAGAGGAAGTGTATGTAGAACATCCACTTGGTTTTGAGAATCATGACAGGGAGTCTCATGTGTGCAGATTGAAGCAAGCCCTGTACGGTTTGAAACAGGCACCTAGGACCTGGTTCGGCAGAATTGACAGCTTTCTATCCAGTTTGGGCTTTACCAAGAGTAAAGCAGATTCCAACCTTTACTAAAAGGTTGAATATGGAAACCTAGTGATGCTTCTACTATATGTAGATGATCTATTTGTGACAGGAATGGATGGGTTAATTGCTGATACGAAGAGAAATCTTGCTGTCGAGTTTGAAATGAAGGACTTGGGGATGATGCATTGTTTTCTAGGTATGAAGTTGTGGTAGAGTGCAGATGGAATATTCCTTGGACAAGGGAAGTGTGTAGTAGATATCCTGAATAGTTTTGGGATGATGGACTACAAGGCTATGGCCACACCTATGGCATCGAACCTGAAGCTATTGAACGATGCTTCATCAGAGTTGGTTGATGCTACGATGTATCGTCAGATGATTGGGTCCTTGATGTACCTGACGAACACGAGACCAGATATTTTCTTTGCTCTGAACACCTTGAGCCAGTTCTTGACAGATCCGAGACGTGTTCACTTGATTGTTGCAATGCATATTCTAAGGTACCTGAAGGGTATAGTTGATTATGGGCTCAAGTATGATGCGAATCAGAAAATTAAACTGGAGGGTTATGTTGATTTAGATTGGGCAGGTAGTGCCATTGATAGGAAGAGCGCTTCAAGGTGTTGCTTCAGTATGGGATCAGGTGTGATCTCTTGGTTTAGTAGGAAGCAATCCTATGTGGCACTGAGTACAGCTGAAGTAGATTATGTCGCAGCTTGTTCAACTAGTTGTGAGGCAGTATCACTGAGGAAGCTACTGTCTGATTTATTTGATCTCTAGTTGGATGCTACTTGTATACATTGTGACAACCAGAGTTGCGTGAAGTTGTAAGAGAATCCAGTGTTCCATGACAAGTCAAAGCATATTGAGATCAAGTATCACTATATCATGGATATGGTACAGAGGGGAGTAGTGAAGCTCCATTACGTTGCAATGGAGGAAAAAATAGCTGATGTATTGACGAAGCCATTAGATAGGCTGAAGTTCGAGTACTTTAGGGAGAAGCTTGGTGTTCTCCAGATCGAGGTTTCCTCCAAAAGAAAGTGATGAGACCCATATCCATTTTGACATGGTGAGAGGATTGGTTCCTTCCATGGTCATATGTAAGGGCTAAGCCATTCTGTAATGGTGAGAGGATTGGTTCCTTTCATGGTCAGATGTAAGGGCTGAGCCATTCTATCATGGTGAGAGGATTGGTTCCTTCCATGTCAGATATGAGTTCTGGCCATTCTGTCGAGTAGGACAGATGTAAGGGTAATTGCCATTCTGGTAATGGATGTGCCTGGTCAATTACCAGGAAAAATCAGTCCAGGACTAAGAAGCCATTCTGATGTGATAGAGGGGTGTGTTCCCACTTGATCAGATGTAAGGGCTGATCCATTCTGTCATGGCTAAAGGATTAAGTTCCTTCCATGTCAGATGTGGGTGCTGGCCATTCCGATGAGCAGGTTGGATGTAAGGGCAACTGCCATTATTTAGGAGAATGGAGGCACCTGGTTAGTTACCAGGTAGCTCAGTCTAGGACTGGGGGCCATTCTGATATGACTGTAGGATTGGTTCCTACAAGATCAGATATGAGTGCAAACCCTTCCATCATTATTGTAGGATTTGTTCCCGCATGGGTGGATGTAAGTGTAGAGCCCTTCCATCATTGTTGTAGGATGTGTTCCCGCATGGGTGGATGTAAGTGCAGAGCCCTTCCATCATTTTTGTAGGATGTGTTCCCACATGGGTGGATGTAAGTGCAGAGCCCTTCCATCATTGTTGTAGGATGTGTTCCTACATGGGTGGATGTAAATGCAGAGCCTTTTCATCATTGTTGTAGGATGTGTTCCCACATGGGTGAATGTAAGTGTAGAGCTCTTTCATCATGGTTGTAGGATGTGTTCCCACATGGGTGAAAGAGTAGAGCCTTTTTAGCATTGTTGTAGGATGTGTTCCCGCATGGCTAAATATAAGTGCTGATCCTTTCCGATAGGGTTGTGGGATATGTTCCCTCATGATTGGATGTGAGTACTGAGCCTTTTTGATAGGGTTGTGGGATGTGTTCCCTCATGATCGGATGCGAGTTCTGGGCCTTTCTGATATGATTATAGGATTGGTTCCTACATGATCAGATGTGAGTGTTGGGCATGCCTTTCTAACGAGTAGGTCAGATGTAAGTGCTGGGTGGGCCATTATGATGAGCAGGTCAGATATAAGTGCTGAAGAAGACCTACATGGAGGCTAGGCATACAACCAACATGAAAAAGGGCTGGCTCTGTAGAACTTCCTATGACGAGAAGAATCATGAGATAACACCCGTGATGATCCAATGATGATGATCCAGTAGTGATGATCCAGATCCAGTGATGATGTCCAGTGATGATCCATATCAAGTGATAATCCAGATCCAGTGATGATGTCTAGTGATGATCCAGATCGAGTGATGATTCAGATCCAATGATGATGTCGAGTGATGATCCAGATCCAGTGATGATCTAGATCGAGTGATGATCCAGATCCAAAGATGAAGATGACTTGAAGAAGAAGATGACTTGAAGACTAAGAAGACTTGAAGATGCAGATGACGAGATGATCCAGAGAAGAAGACCAGTGTTGAAAATTGTGTCGAAAGAATACCTTCCTAGTTAAGAGGGAGTGTTGATGTATTTGTAACTTCGGAATGTATTCATCTATGTATCTTATGTATTGTAACCCTATGTTTATTCCAGGATGTATCTATAATGTAATTGAGTCATGTTTTCATGCCTCGATGTTCTGATCGGGAGGATCAATAATGTAAACAAGTCATGTTAAGTCATTGTGGGTAACCCTCCGATTGTCTAAGGGTTAAAGTCCCCGTAGTTCCGAGGCACTAGGGTTATTAGACTCTCCTAGTAGAGGTCGGCCCTAGTAGGGTTTTTAGTCATGCCGGGGTTGGTATAAATAGAGAGCTGGACTCTCTATTTATCACACATCACAAACACACTCAAGTGTAGCGCATAGTTGAGGAAGGAGAAGACATTGGTGCTAGATAAGAAGAAGGCTACTGCTGTCGGCATATCACTTACTGTTTTGGGCTTTTACTATTTTGGTCCTGATTCTATCTATGAGGAAGTTGTGGAGTTTTCTCCATGTATGGTTTCCCCAAGGAAAAACACTGTGTTCATTGTCTCTTGTGTTTGATTGTTGTACTTGTTATTCTCTCAGTTAAAGTTCGTAATAATGCTAGCTTAATGTTGAAAAACTAACATATATCATCAAGTTTACTTGTCTATTGTCATGTCACCATCCCCTTGCCATCTTTGCACCAACATCTTTCTCTTGCCCAAATCATCTTCAAATGACCATAGAATGGGTCATTTGACTCTATAGATGTTCCATGCTTGTCATGCTTGCTTTTCAATGTCATTATGCATGTCCTTAGTCATCTCTGTCCTTCATGTCTTGTTCCAGTTACACCTTTCCATGTCATCATGCTTAGACACCTCTTCGAATATTTGTTTGTTATTTATTGTTTTAATGAAATAATCAATTAAAACTTATTCTAAACATTGCATCTCTCCAATAGTAAGATGTGTCTCTTCAAAACTCTATCTTAATTCCTTTTATTAAATTTCTGTTTATTTTTCTAAATACATTCCTGTAGCTTCTTATTTAATAAACTCTGTTTATTATTTTTCACTAACTTTACAGGTCCATCTTTTGCATATATGACCATCATAATGCAAACTGAAAGTATGGATGGATAGCCAATTCAACAAGGATCAAATCCATGTCACCTTTTGAACTTTTTAATACACACACATTATCTAGAGATCATTTGAAAATAGGATTCCAAAGTGTTTAATTTAACACTTGGAAAAAATTGTTTTTAACTTGTAAAAACAATTTTTCTTCTACTTTGGCAGATTGATTTCTCCCTCATGTGATCACCATAAGGAAACCTACAAGCATGGCTAGATATCCATTTCAACAATGAACAAGACCATATCACAAGATAAATCTGTTGACACACACACAACCTCTGGAAATCATTTCAAAATAGGTTCTCAACCTCTTTTGAACATCAAAACATATTTCTTCCCATTTTGGCAGACTCCTATTTCACATGTGTGAACACTCCATGGAGACCTGAAATCAGGAGCAGATGGACAACTTACCAAAGAATGGATCCATGACATTTTATAAATTTACTTACACAAAGACAGCCCTTGGCGGGCATTTCCAACTGACCTCTCAAACTCCTGTTTTTAAGACGGCCAATTTTCTTTTGTTCTCATTATGCAAAATATTATTTTTCCTATTTTTGGAAGATTGATATTTTGCATATGAGACCATCATAATACAACCTTAAGGTATGTCTAGATATTTAGTTCACCAAGGAATGTGACTATGCTACCTGATGAATTTTATCATCAAAATAACCCCTCCTTGCATACATTTAAAAATGCCTTTTCAATTTCCTGAATCTAACACAACCAATTTTCTTCTGTTCTTAAAATGAAAAATAATATTTTTCTTACTTTTTGCAGATTTATATCTTTGTCATAAAACACTCCACGGGATAAATAAGACCATCGTTAAATGCACCCATCAACAATCTACAACCTAACACTTTAATATTGTTTTTCTCATCATCCTATGAGATAGGACATGCATTTACTTGAGGCCACTGAGGTAGTTTTTCCAGTACTGGAATAGTGCAAAACAACTCGAAACTTTGTTTTGGCATACCATTATCTTTGTCATCAAACATCTTCTTTGAGAACTGAGACCATGGTGAGATAGCCTCTTCAACAAGCTATAGGATGACAGCTTCAGATAATTTTTATCATACACCTATAAGGTACGACGGGCATTTTCCGAAGGCCACATGAGTCATTTTTTCCAACACTTGGACAACTTTCTTAGTCTGGTCCAATCTGCCTGAAACATTGTTTTGGCAGGTTCATAACTTCTTCCTCAACTACTTCCAAGACAGTTTGAAGACATGATCAGGTAGGACAAATATCAATCTAAAAGACCCCATATGGTGTGGGAATTTTCTTCAACACACAATTTGTGGCAGGCATTTTCTTAAGACTACCTGAGACAGTTTTCCAATACTTAGTCATTTTCAAGACTTTCTCCAAAATTTATTCTAAAACCTCATTTTGGCAGATTCAACTTTTTCTTCAGACATGCTTA
Source organism: Pseudotsuga menziesii (assembly GCA_001517045.1). Classification (NCBI taxonomy): domain Eukaryota; kingdom Viridiplantae; phylum Streptophyta; class Pinopsida; order Pinales; family Pinaceae; genus Pseudotsuga; species Pseudotsuga menziesii. Next base: position 66,725 of record LPNX010013405.1, read on the forward strand.
AAGAGAAATAATACCATGGTTATGTAGACAAAACAACACACTACAAGTCCCCCATGTGCTGCGGGCATTTACTCTAACCCATAATTTAGGGCGGGCATCTTTCTGAGGCTACTTAGCCATGTCATCATGCTTAGACACCTCTTCGAATATCTGTTTGTTATTTATTTCTTTAATGAAATAATAAATTAAAACTTCTTCTAAACATTGCATGTCTCCAATAGTAAGATGTGTCTCTTCAAAACTCTATCTTAATTCTTTTTATTAAATTTTTGTTTAGTTTTCTAAATACATTCTTGTAGCTTCTTATTTAATAAACTCTGTTTATTATTTTTCACTAACTTTGCAGGTCCATGTTTTGCATATATGACCATCATAATGCAAACTCGAAGTATGGCTGGATAGCCACCTCAACAAGGATCAGATCCATGTCACCTTTTGAACTTTTTGATACACACGCATTATCTAGAGATCATTTGAAAATAGGCTTCCAAACTGTTTAATTTAACACTTAAAGAAAAAATTGTTTTTAAACTGGAAGTATGGCTATATAGACACCTCAACAAGGATCAGATCCATGTCACCTTTTGAAATTTTTGATACACATGTATTATCTAGAGATCATTTTAAAATAGGCTCCCAATCTGTTTAATTTAACACTTAAGACAAAGTTGTTTTTAACTTGTAAAAACAATTTTTCTTCTACTATGGAAGATTGATTTCTCCCTCATGTGATCACCATAAAGAAACCTACAAGGATGTCTAGATAGCCATTTCAACAATGAACAATACCATATCACAAGATAAATCTGTTGACACACACACAAACTCTGGCAAGCATTTCAAAATAGCTTCTCAACCTCTTTTGAACATCAAAACATATTTCTTCCCATTTTGGTAGACTCGTATTTCACACGTGTGGACACTCTATGGAGACTTGAAATCATGAGCAGATGGACAACTTACTAAAGATCGGATCCATGACATTTGATAAATTTACTTGCACAAATACAGCCCTTGGCGGGCATTTCCAACTGACCTCTCAAACTCCTCTTTTTAACATGGTCAATTTTCTTTTGTTCTGACTATGCAAAATATTATTTTTCCTATTTTTGGCAGATTGATATTTTGCATATGAGACCATCATAAGACAACCTGAAGGTATGGATGGATAGTCAGTTCACTAAGGAACATGACTATGCTACCTGATGAATTTTATCATTAAAATAACCCCTCCTTGCGGGCATTTCAAAATGCCTTTTCAATTCCCTGAATCTAACACACCCAATTTTATTGTGTTCTTAAAATGAAAAATAATATTTTTCTTACTTTTGGAAGATTTATATCTTTGTCATAAATCCCTCCAAAGAATAACTGAGACCATGGTTAGATTCACCCATCAATAAACTATAGCCTAACACTCTCATATTATTTTTCTCATCGTCCTATAAGATAGGGCAAGCATTTCCCTGAGGCCACTGAGGCGGTTTTGCTAGTACTGAAATAGTGCAAAACAGCCTGAAACTCTGTTTTGGCAGACCATTATCTTTGTCATCAAACATCTTCTTTGAGAACTGAGACCATGGTGAGATAGAATCTTTAACAAGTTGTATGATGATAGCTTTAGATAATTTTTATCATACACCTGTAAGGTACAGAAGGAATTTTCCCATGGCCACATGAGCCAGTTTTTCCAACACTTGGACAATTTTCTTAGTCTAATCCAATCTACCTAAAACACTCTTTTAGCAGGTTCATAACTTCTTCGTCAACTACTTCCAAGACAGTCTGAGGATATGGTCAGGTAGGAAAATATCAATCTACAAGACCCCCATATGGTGTGGGCATTTTCTTCAACACACAATTTGTGGCAGACATTTTCTTAAGGATACCTGAGCCAGTTTTCCAACACTTAGTCATTTTTAGGACTTTCTCCAAAATTTATTTTGAAACCTCATTTTGGAAGATTCGACTTTAGACATTCTTAAGGAGAAATAATACCATGGTTATGTAGACAAACCAACACGCTACAAGACCCCCATGTGTTGCGGGAATTTACTCTAACCCATAATTTAAGACGGGCATCTTTCTGAGGCTACTTAGCCATTTTTTCTTGCTCTGGCACAAACCCCTATTTTGGTATGTCCATAACTTCTCCCTCAGGAACTTTCAAGACAAACTGAAGACATGGTCAGGTAGGAAAAACAACAATCTACAGGACCCCCATGTGGTGCGGGCATTTATATTCTCCTATAAATTATGGTGTGCATTTCCCTAAGGGAAATTTTTACTAATTTCCCCATACTTGGTCATTTTCCTGTTTTTCACCAAATTACCATATTTTTCCAAAATGATTGTCATTAATGTTGTCATCAATGACAATCCTATTCATCACTGTCTTCATGTTTTTCTTTATAGAAATTGGTATATAATATACTACATTTATAAATATACTTATATCTAATGTATTTGACAAGTTACTGTTTGGTATGTGTTATCACCCAAAAAGGGTTCACTACCTCATCTACCCCATTACATGGCTCATTTGTCCATTTTCCCACCATATTTCCATCAAAAACCCATAAAACCATGCAAAAAGTCTCCAAAAGGCTTAAAATGCCTCCAAAAGGCCTTAAAACCCTCTTTTCCTCTAAAAATATCCAAAATTCCTCCAAAAAAGCAAAAAGGAATAAAAATATAAAATAATGAGGAAAATGAGGAAAAAACCCTAAAAAGCTGAAACCCTAATCAGCAAACCCTAACCCTAAAACCGCATGGTTTCCAACTATAAATAAGTGATGGAGACCCCTCATTTCATATCCACAATCAAAGTATCCTGCCTCTGCCAAAATTGCTCGTGAAACCATAGCTCACCATTGAAGCTACTTTCACCGTAAGAGCCCCCCTTTTGGCCCATTTCCACCATTGGAGAAAGAGAAGAAGCAGCTTGAAGCTCGGAGCCACCGACATCGGACCAGTGCGACGGACTTCACCAACCTCCTCATTGGAGGTAACATTAATAAAGTTCATTATTTACCATTTACTGCTTTTATTTTAAGTTATTTACTTTCTACTGTTTTGCTTCATGAATGTTTAGATTTAGTTTTTATTTCAGTTATAGCTTTTAATTCCAATATCATTGAACTGCTACTAAGGAATCCATTGTCCTTAGTAGGTACTCATTCGTACAAGCTAGGGCAAAAACCCTAGCAACAGTTTTGGCGACTCCGCTGGATTTTTTCTTTATTTTCTTTTCCGTTTTGTCCTTTCGGCTGTCGTTTTCGGTCGCCGACAACCGCGCCTTTTTTCCAGAAATCCGCGACCCGATCGCACCTGTTTTTCTTCCAACCCGCGGTCCACCTGCGACTTTTCAGCCCCTACATGCGATCTGATCGCGACTGTTGCCTTCAAACCCGCGATCCGACCGCCGCTGTTATCCAAAAAACCTGCGATCTGATCGCGACTGTTTCCTTCAAACCCGCGATCCGACCACCGCTGTTATCCAAAAAACCTACAATCTGATCGCGACTGTTGCCTTCAAACACGCGATCCAACCGTCGCTGTTAGCCAAAAACCTGCGATCTGCGCGCGACTGTTGCCTTCAAACCCGCGATCCGACCGCCGCTGAAACCTACGATCTGCGCGCGACTTTTGCCTTCAAACCCGCGGTCCGACAGCACGATTTCGCCCCATACCCGCGACCCGCGATTTGATTTTTGCATTCATTGCTGCACCGAAACCCAGTCACTTTGCTACCATATTTCCTGCAACCCTATAGCCTTTCTGTCCCATGTTTATAGAATTGTTTACAAAATTTTAGCATTGTGTATTCAGCATTATTTCAGCATTGTTTATTCAGATAAATTCTGCATGGTATAAATTGTTTCATTCAATTATATTGTTATTTCGGAAGTTTCCCTGGCACTTCTCTTTTGGGTTCATAACCTCACCAGCACACAATCTGTCACCTAAATCAAGTGAGACTTAAAAAATACTTAACTCAACCAACATTCTAACCCCACTTGGGGAACACAAAAGAAGTTTGTAGTTAGGTAGGATCAAGGGGATAGGCTTCCAATAACACCCCTTGGTTACTTACACTTGAGACATAGTTGTTGTCCTTTAGGGAACCAAAATCCCCTAGTATTTTTTGACACGGTCACAACCAGATTATCAGAAGGACTCTCCCTTAGGAGGGTTGAAGTCGTGAGATTGGTTCCGGAGGTCTGAGTGGAATACCGAACTCCATTCAGTAACTGAAGGGCTACCTTTCGCAGTTCTCGGAATATCCCGGTATAGGGAATATTGCGGTTAAAGGATCAAGCGGCAGATTTACCTTTCTGGACGTGTCATGAACGGGGTATCTTAGTTGCCATACTTCTAGGTTTGAGTACCCGGTGTCCCTCCCGGTAGGGGGATACT
>LPNX010013405.1:71322-95921 GCA_001517045.1 Pseudotsuga menziesii
CCCTACTGGCCCCATGGCTGGCGTGAACCCCACTCCCTTAATGGGAGGGACCGTTGGTGGCACATCCACCACTACACCAGTTATCACACCTATCATGGGTATGCCCTCCACGGAAGGCCCATCTACCGTTCCCCTCGCCGTACCTATTCCCATGGCGGGAATACCTATTCCTACTCCATTAGTGGTTCATACTACCCATGTTGGTGCAGGACCGTCCCATACCACCTTAGTTCCCCCACTTGGGGGTAACCTCCATCACATGACCCCTCCACTTGGGGGCATGGGCCCCAACTTGATACAACCCAACAACAAATCACTTACGCTGCTCCTGATCAACCCGTGCTTGACTCAGGTACCCACCACTTGTTGATGATGTCCTCCGATGAGGTCAACCTCCAGACCCAACGGAACCAATATGGCTCCACCTCTGAAGCCATATATACCCTGTCCCATAATACGCGAACTCCTACTAATCAATTGCCCTTGTTGCCTAAACCCCCTTTGGTACCTAGTCACATTGGGGCTACACCCATCCATACCATTCCTTTCCTCTTCCCTCCCTCAGGAATGGTTAGCGCCCCAGTCATGGCTACCCTCAGCCTTCCTGGGTTAACCTTAGGATTACCCGTTTGGTATCTTTCGCCTCCCGTTCCCCCGCCGACACCAAATGTCGTCCTGCAACCGGTGCAACCCATTGTCACTACTAGTCAACCACCTCTCGGTGTCGCTACCCCATCATCCTCCACGAACCTCCCCCCTCTTCTTACCAAACCCACTGGGGGCAGAGGCCCTCAACCTTACAATGCTGTCCCACCTGCTAAGACAGTCAAAAACCCCCCTGTGTTTCGTGATCCTCCAAAATGCGCGCTATGCGATGAGTTGGGCCATGTGACTCACCTATGTCCTCAGTTACCAGCATTAAAGAAGTACATGCAAATTCTCAACGATGACCCCACCATCCCAGTTGTCCATCTAGATCCAACCCCTACGCCTCGCGACAAATCCCTCCGCACTAACCACTCCTGTGCCTTATGCGATGTTTACGGGCATTACTCCCATCACTGTCCCAATCTCCCCGAGTACAGAATAGCTCTCTTTGAGATGAACAATCCAGATCTTGAGACGGCACCACTCACCATTGAGGAAATCCATTCCCCAGTCTCGTCCCCTTCTGAAGAGGTTAATACCACTCTCTTTGAGATAAACACTCTGGATCTCGAGATGGAACGCCTCATCATTAAGGAAATCCATTTCCCGGTCTCTCCCCCTTCCGGAAAGGTCAATCCCATTCTTTTTGAGAAATTGCTTGTCACTACAAATATTTTTCACTATGAATGAAAATGCAAGGAAGCTTGCTCAGTTTAGAGAGACATTAGAGGTGAGGGGAGATGTAAAATGTTATTTCCCTTGATCTGATTGCAGGGGCTTAGTAGTAGTTGGTAATGGTATGATAATTTGGGGATTTTGACTAAGTGTTGAAAAAAATGCCCTAAAGAATATTCCTTATGAAAATGACCACCATAATTCAGAAGAAGAAGAAAATCCCACCATGAACTGCCCTCCCATAGTTTGTTGAAATATTTATCTAACCATGGCCCCGGTTCTCAGAAAAATTCCTTGAAGAAGAATATATAGATCTCATTGAGTTTACCCTACCATCATGTCTTTGGTTATCCTTTTGTCATTCACTGAACCCTTTGACATCAATGAAAATCACATTCAACTTGTATCATATATTATATAAATAATTGTAAGTTATCAATAATTGTAATAATTTAAAAATGACATTTTGATTATCGTGGACTCACAACATAAATTGAGCCCAAAATCTGACGGCTTGCATGTATGAAATTCAACAATGCCCTGTCGGTGATTCGACATATGAATTTTTTTTTGCCGTCGGTGGAATAACGTTGGATATTCGACTCCCTTTCAATACCTGTCGAAGATCCAACGACACCACGGTGTCGAATATTCGACATTCTGCTATGTGATAGTGTCGCAAAAAACTTTGATATACCGTCGCATTTTCAACACTTACCCGTAGGTTTTTCGTTGGGTGGGGTGTCAGAAGTCTGATGGGCTTGGATGTTAGAGGCATGGCATTCCCATCGGATGTCTTTGGGAGGGCATCGAAAGTCCAATGGGTCTGGCTGTCAGAGGCATGGTATTCTCGTCGATCGACCGATGGCTAAAAGTGTCGGATCTTCAACAAATGCGTCGGACATCCTCCAATGGCCATCAAAAATTTGATGCCTAGTTGTACAATTAACAAAAAATATTGGAAGGTTTCCATTCACCAACTAATTTACCCTTTGATTTCAAATCTATAAGTGTCATCTATGAAGGGTACCACCTTGGATGATGCTTTGTACTAATTTGACATATATGTTTTGATCATTTAATTAATTTTGTATACACTTTTCATCTTAACTCATCCTTGCATTTCCAAAAACCATACATAGTAAATTTCAATACGCAAACATACACTATATAATTGATATAACACACAAGGACTACATACATTAAGAATAGAAATAAGCATATCAAAAAAATTACAAAATGCAATTTCCACCATGAAACAGACAATACCTTATCATCTTCAACACAATAGACTTTAAGAAATCCATAAAAAACTGAATTTTTTGGGTGAACATTCACATGCTTATAATGGAAATTATCCATGGTTTAATAACATGTCAAAAGAAAAAAACAATAGATTATCTAGGCTACCAGGATTCAACAAATTCTGATAGTGTAATACAGAAAATGTCAGATTAACTCACCCTGTAGAAAATATGAGCAATATTACATGCACTCTGGAGTAATTTGTGCACAAAAATAAACATAACAAGTAAGATAAAACATAATCAATCCTACCATAAGATCCTGGAAACTGCATCATTTTTCTTTTATCTAGACATCTCCATGTCTAGTCTATGGAGTTAATGTTTTACTATACCTTGTGATTCAGCTCATGGTCGACATTGGAGCATATACCTTTCAGGAAATTAATGTATATATCTACCTTTTGTCAATCATGAATTTAAGGACATTTACCTCCCTCATTGAATTTTCTAAATATTGTAAAATAATGGAAATAATGTTGTTTTTAAGCCAAACGACACCTGGTAGTCTGTAAACTCCATCTAACTTTCTCACTAGCTAGGGCACGCCTTATTGTCTTTGGATCCCTAACAAGTTGGTTTCCATTTCCAACCCTTAAATACATGTTCAAATCCCACGCAAATAAATTATTATTCAAGTCCAAGATACAGTAGTGGCTTCATGATTTAAACCCTAACATTATATAAACAAACCCTCAAATGTGTTCTAATTGCAAGCAAAAAAAAATCACTCTAGCTTGAAAAACAAACATAGATCCATTTCAGATCATTGTGTATTATACAACTCCAAAGGGGAATCAAAGAAAGTCTACTAATTGATTTCCACCAATGGATACCCACAAAGATTGCAAAACACAATGTATATTCTGCTTCAAAACTACAGTTATGCAAATTATCTTTAGGATTAGTTTATGATAATCAAAACCTCATCTGAAAACAATGGATCACATGAAAACTTAAATTAGGTTTAAAATTAATTTGGAACTTATTAACAACCTCTTCTCATGTTATTATTTAATAAGGATAATTGATTTGTTTACTTACAATTCAAGAAAGTACAATGCAAATTTAGGAATCAAAGTATAGAAAAACAAATAAGCTAAAATTACTAAATAGTCGTATGTTCTCTACAGAAATTTGTATGCAACTTCTATTCAAATGCACATTTCTAACATAAATTCCTTTCTTCTACATATCTCCTACAATGCTGAATTCCCAACAACCTATTTTAAAACAAACCGAGATTACAAACATTAAACCATAGATGATAGACAAGACATCAATACTGCAGGGTGAATCAGACAACAAATAACATTTGTTTATTTGGGACTAAACCAAACCTGATCTGGAGTAAGTCTGAATGTTTTATTTCCAATAGAAAAAGAAACAGTTGGCATGAGTATCCCAAAGATTTTTATTTTCAGATTTGTCTAGATACATTATTTTATGATGATTCCATGACGAACCTTTTCCTTGTGATCTATTTTCATATTATAAGTGAACTTAATTTTGCAGCTAATAAAGTCCATGACTATTCATTATTACATACATTACATAATTGTGAACTATGATCTTGGATTAATTATATATCCAAACTCATCATTTGTGAGGTGACATTCTACTATTTTACATGTTGCCATCAAATCCTTTCGATAAGGCTTGAATTCTCATTTATAAAAACACAATAGTCTTTTTATTGACTAAGGTTTTGAATATTGTTCAATTTTCAACAAAGATTATTTCACATCTTTGCATTATTCAAAATCTGAAATCTACTAAATGCATACGGTTACAATAATGTTGTATGATGGCAAGGTGATCTCTTATTTGCATAAGTGTAGTGGTTGTGTTATTTACCAAGGATCTTTGATTTTCTAGATTAAAGTAATGTTTAAAGAATTAAAATTTATATGTTTAACTATATTCATTCTTATGAAATCAATGTACTTTGGGTATATATTGTTTTCATTGGCATTTTTTACACACCTACTTTCAAAATGTACATGACGATACCTTGTCATATAACATGAACACTCAATTTTAGACATGTGGGTTAATGTCTAGTATAATACTAATATACAAGAATCCTAGCGATGGATTTAAAATCAAGTTAATGCATAACTTATATTACCATGGTTTTATCAATCGGCTTGGATTAACCATCTCTTAGTAAGCTCGTACATTGTATCACCTTGATGGCTATCACCTAGTGCGATTTGACATGGCAGGATTCATGCCATATATTTATTGTGGAGTATGATAGACATGGTAATGAACTTGGTCGCTACACCATACTCTTTTAGCACTTATTAGGTCATGATGCTTTCCATTAACTCTCTTATCTATACTTCCCTTTCGCATACATTCATGAAAGGATATTGTTGATCAAAACAAAGATACTAAGAGATTTGTTTTGTGTGTGATACCTTTCGATCATTCTTGAGAGTTTCATGTTGTTTCATCAGGGTTCTCATAATCCCCATTTTCAGCAAGGGTTTTCCTCAGTCTTTCCCCAAACCCTTGGGTGTATCATTTACTAGTATTCTTAATGCTCTTCGTGCTCGTGGGGATGGTACATAGGAAAAAACATAACAGTTTAGAGTTAATTGATACTTACCAAGATTTTTTGCAACAATTTTAGAATACAGGTTGGGTGAATTTTATTTACAAATTTCATGGTCATCACAAGAATATTGGTGTTGCATTTTCTCAAACTTTAAAGGTGAGATGGCTCACATTGAGGAATTAGAATTTTAGGTGGACAAAGTCTTGATAGCCCATAGTGGTGAATCTATAGCAAATGTTCAAGATTGTACCCCGTTGGTTAATGAGAGTAGCAAAGGAATTGACCTAGAACCTGAATCTTTTCTACAGGAGGAAAATTCTCTCGTAAATACACTTGAATAGTCAGTTAAATAGATTGAAACTAGTATGCATGTATTTAATCATCAGAATCATGGTCAAACACAGAACAAAACCATACAAGTTGATCAAATGAATTATTTTTCTTGTCAAAACAATTCTAGAGGGGTTTCTCTAGAAGTTAGTGTAAAAGATACCTCTAGAGATGAGTTTTCTCAAACTATAGAACAAATTGTTAATCAAGATATGGGGAAGATGAGGGTAATTCAAAGTATTCAGAAACCACGTCATAACAAATGTTCTTCTTAGGCTTGAGCAAAGACAAATAATGATTATGTCCGAAAAATTCACATGCACAGTATCCCAAAAGGGTATTATTGATGAGTACACAATTAGACTATGTACAATCATTTCAATAGAAAACAACATAAAGGAATCTCACCTAACATCTCTTGCACCATCATAAGAGCACAAGCCAATCTGTGTGCAGATCTTCTCGAGATTTGTTTGTAAACAATGCAACTAATTTTATCATTTTAGAAGCAGCTATATTTCTATAGTCAGCTAACTCCCAAGAAATCCTACCTAACTATCATACATCAATCCATTTGTCCAGTTATCTTTATGCTAAGAAGTTACTCATATTAAAGGTGCAATCTTACATGTGATACCACAATATAATCCTTTATCTTTTCTTGAGGAATTCTTATATAGGATCATTAAAAACCTAAATGAGTCATAAGCCTAACCATAAGGAGGTGATTCATTACATTTATTGAATTTTTATCATTTTTTCCTTTAAAAAAATATATTCCCCCCTTTACATCATTCTGCATACCAGGGCACCAACAATTGCACATACCTGGAATCAAATTGCTTGTACCGTCAAATTTGGGTGAGGTGTCAAAATCCAAAATTACCAAATTACAAACAAAATGAATAATTATTAAATAAGTTCACCCTTAAACATGACTTAAATATGAATTTATGTGAGAATAAACCAAAGGTAGCATAGTAACTTACTAGGTCAAAATTATAGTTAGTTTGAGTGAGGGAAATCAAGGGTTATGGACAAAACAATTATAAAGCACATTCTTAAGCCCTGAACATTGAATGCCATTAGCATTTTAATTTTAGTTATATGAATATGAAATATATAGGGATAAGGGTTCTTACCAGAGCGTAAATTGACAAGTAGAATGGTATGTATCTTGGGTTATATCAAACCCTCCCTATAGTCTTGTGAGTTACCAAAAGAAGGATTTTAAAAAGAATTCGGTATGATGGAAAAAGAATCGTGCAACTCCAAAATGAAAACAAGTAGAGAGGGGAACCTATAGCTACTTGGAAAGAGCCACAAAGCTGATAATAAACTTCCCTTCAAATTAAATGAATCATATTGGAACACGAACTAGTCTAAGGGAGTGCAATATGAAACAATGCCTTAAACTGCGATAAAATAATGAAGGAATACTAGAAATACACAAGGAAGCCTAATCAAACAAGAGAGGCCGCTAAAGACAGCTAGTCCCTTCCTTATGTAAACATTATGTATATGTTTAAATAGTTTTAATAAATTGTTCCTTTTTTATTATCAATGTATTAGGTTATAAGATAGTTTCTAAATTAGAAAGTAGGTTATGGGGCAGACTGAAGCTGATTTGCACCATTAGTTGCAAAGCTGATAGAGTTGTAATGTATTAGGTTATAAGACAGTTTCTAAATTAGAAACTAGGTTACGGGGCTGGCTGAAGATGATTTGCACCATTAGTTGCAAAGCTGATAGAGTTGCACCACTTAAATTTTATGCAGTGTCCTCTTTTTCCAAATGACTGGTAAATTTAATACATAAAAGGGGCCTATTGTCCTTTGAATGCTTCTAGCATGACTAGAACAAGCTTAAGAGAGACCTTAGATTCAGTTGACCCAATCTTGTGAACTTACTTCGTTTATCCATCAATAGAACAGGAATAGTGCCCAAGAAAATCATTGTGGAGGTTATTACGTACACACTACGCAAGACACACGTAACAGGCCCCTACATAGTTCCTTTAGTAAAAATATATAGTGCAATTCAATTCACATATCTTGTTGTTACGAAGAAATATTCCTATGGATTGGGGTGTACCACAACAAACAGAGAAAACGCAGAAATAAATCCCTTCCCAATATGCAAGAGAAATACAACATCTAACACTAAAGGATCTCGAAACATACCTTATTCTGGACGGTTGTAGTAGATCCCTGTTGAGCTTTTTCCAATCACGCTTGCTTTGGAAATTTACTCTCAACAACATTAAAACAAGGAAAGCATGTTATATAATATAGTGTTAGGGTTACTCTAGCGTATATAATCAATGACACATAAGAAATTAAACACATCCATGGATTCAATATTCATTTAAATGCATATCATTGGACAGGAAAAGATATTTCTATTAAGTAAATCGGAAATTACATAAGTGACAACCTCTGTCGGCACGTCTATGAACCGGAGAAACTGGGTCCTCCACCTGGGCCTCCACCACCTCAATCCTCCATCTCTCGATAGCAATCTCACAAGCAAAGGCAAGTTTGGGAAGAACACAAAGTGTTCCAAGGGAAAAAGGGATGTAGACTCAAGTATAAGCAAGCTACGGCAACAATGGACTATAGTTTTCTTGCTCTTCAATTCCTCCTCCTCAATGTATCCAAAGGGTTCCTTATATAGTGCTTCAATGGGGTAATGGAAGGTCAAATCCGAGTGATATCGAGGCATATGAAAGCCCAAAATACAAGTGACTCGGATCCACATCAAGGAAAACTCTAAAAATATTTGGCCTTTTGCACACATCCCAATGTACATGGGTTTAAGGGTAATATCCGTGTATATATGCGAGAAAGGGATTAAAAGTCATGTACAACAAATAATGGGTGTTTTTAGGGATGATCTTGGAAACATCAAAAATTTAAAAATAGTCCATGGGCTCCAAAGAGTCTGTAGAGGGACAGGGAAGGCCATTAAAGTGTGATCAACCATGTGTGGTAAAATAAGCTGTAACAGATGCCCCCTAATGTGTGAGGTCAGAGGGGTAACATGATGGCTGAAATACACTATAAATCCATCCCAGAAGTAGAGTGATGAAGAACCAGGTGGAAGAACCAGCCATCCAATCAGTATAGTACAATGATCAAACTTTGCATATCACTGCAAATACATATAGCAGTCCCGGATGCATAAGAGTACAATGGCCATGGATAGGCATGATATACAAAATGTTTCATATGTGGTCATCTCCACGTACAATATATAATAGATCAAAATATCCATGATGAAGATATACAAAGGATCAAGATCTCCATGGAAGATGAAGATATACAATGGATCAAGATCTCCATAATGGATGAAGATATCTGACATACACTGGAATCAAGTCATGAGAGCTGAAGTCTCATGAACACTGGCACGATCAAGGAGTAGCATATGTGGAATGCCACCAATATGGAAATTCTTCTACACAAACCGCTACGAGTACATGTCCTACTATGTGAATAGAGGTGTCAAGGTCAAACATAATAGTCCATCGCCTAATTACCAGTCATTGATGTATACCATTAACAGATGCGAGATCACCCACTAATAATGAAAATGGGAATCAAGGTACTAGAGTGCAATCTAACAAGTTCGAATAAATGTGTTGAGGTCGAACACTTGGAAGAATCCATCGATCAGGGGAAATTGATGTATTCCCAAAACTATCGATGGCGAGAGAACCTACCACTGATGACTGTAAGTCTCAAGGAACTCAAATGACTCTATACTTCTATCCTAGAATAAATGATCTAAAGTCGATGGGATGGAATCCACTAAAAGGAGGGCATTAAGGCACCCCCATCAACCAACATGACGTACTCAGCAACGCTATATAATGTGGAAGGACTCGAACAAGATGTGCATGAACCAGTAATAGTACCGGGAATGGTCGACATGCAAAGTCAAGACAACTGAGAAATGGTCGAATCAGGCTTCAACTTCCTTCTAACAGGATCATAAAGGAGAATGGTGACTGAAAGGAGGCAGCATAGACTCGATATACAAAACTGGGACATCTCTGCGACACATGAGGCATCAACAAAAGCTCCATAGAGACTGGAAGCTTAACTAGTTGGTGGAGATAAACTCAAAAAAATAAGTACAACTCCTAAAGTCAAACTACTAACCCAACCAACAAATGTGATATATAGTGCTATGTTCGAAAGTGACACGACTCAATTGCTACCAAATATAACATCTTTTCCTGTCCAGATTTTTGGTTTTTTTATTTTCTTTTACTTTTTCAGATATTTTGAAAAGCTTTAAAAAGAATAAAAGTGATCTATAGGTACAAGTCTAGGAGGAGACGAGTTTCCAGGGGCAAACAAACTAGTTCCAACCAATGGAACATACCTATGCTCAATGCAAGGAAACCTGTGCAGGATAACAACACTCGGGGGAAAGTTCCCTCCCGGTAAAAAATGGGGAATAAAGCTGGAAAAGATATATAAAAAGGCTCTACTTGTCTAGACATGAGACAAGCTCAGGCTATATGGCTGATAATCAAAGTCAGGAAAGCTGGCATAAGGCTCAATAAGGCAAGCAAAACTCATGATAATGCAATTACAACTTGGCATATACAAGGGAGTCCCAGGGAAAAGGCTAGCATAAAGGTCAAGAGGAGTATGAAGCTCTTGCTCAAAGTCATGGCGGTACTATACAAAGGACTCCCACACCCTAAAGGAGAAATGTCGGCATGGGCACCTGTTGCAGCTGCAATAATTTCCCAAATTTTTAAACCCTCCTTTGAATTTTATCTTGCCTGGATTTGTTTGGGATTGCTAAACTTTATTGTTCCTTTGCTACAGGTTTGGATCTTTTGAGGATGGATTGAGGCTAAGTGTTTAGCATTTTCAGAAGTTGAATGACTATCTTTTGTCTGTTGATTCTTTTGGTTTGAAATTGAGGCTTTTATTTGTAGATAATTTCCTTTTCGCTGTCAGATATTTATTGAACAATGAATCGGGGCCATAGTATTCTATGTAGCCAATGTTGTGGAAGCTAAAATATGAAAGTACCGATGGATAGTCATGTTTTTTGTCGATGTTTTTATCTCCTTTGTTTATTTTTTCAAAACTTTTGACTATCGGCGTTTTCTGTTTTATCACTATCGGAGCTTTAGTCCTATGTGTTGCCACCATTTCGTATGGTATATTACAAGCATCCCGAATAAAGCCCATATATTTTCCAATTCCGTGGGTTTTTTGTTTTAAATGATTTGCTTTTTTTCGCTATCAGGATTGTGTTTGACATTTGATCGGAAGCGTAGCCTTTTGTTTTGCCGATGATTTGTTCTTATTTTTCACTGATGTTTTCTACTACTACGGAGCCCTTAGTCCATATGACTTCTGTCGTTATGGCTCCTCATTGAACTAGTCGTCAAGTGCTATAGTGGTTCCAAGGTCCAATGTTGTCATTTTTTAGAGTTTTTTTTTGCCGAAGTTTTATTTTGTCGTGGAACCCTTAGGCTATATGGTCTCTGCCATTGCGGTGGCTTAGTGAGTTTACCATCTGACTTATAGTGTTTCCACCTGCCGATGAGAGTTTGTTTTCACCCAATGCTTAGCTTTTTTTTCGCTGGTAAGGGTTTTCCCACTTCTCTCGTGTGCTTTTACTCTGTTTTTCGATGGTGGTTACTTTGTCATTCTTCATGATTTCTTTGGAGGTTTCGAATTAGCTCAGAGGAAGCCTAATTTAAGTTGAAGAGTATATTCTATCACGATTGTGATTTTAGTCAGACAACGGGTTTAGAGGATTTTCAGACCCTGCTGTCATTATTTTCTTTGCATTATAATGTTTTCTTTTCATGCATTAACATTGTTTAGAGTTAATTTCATAGAATGCATGTATTGGTATGGTTCGTATTACTTTATTAAACCCTAAATGGTCTAAAATATGCTATCTTCATGACAGTATGATTACTCCGAGTAATATGTGTTTAAAAGACAAAGTAGAAGGGAGGAAGCAAGGAAGGAAGTGGTTGAAGAATGAAGAAGCAAAAATAGAGAAAATATGAAGAAAGTTAGGTCTAATCTCAATAGGATCTAGTAAGGGACCAACGAATTACTGAGCATAATCAATAAGAGCAGAGGCACAGGCTTGGAAAAGGTGATTGCTGCTATAGAGAAGATGTGTCTAGAAGACAAAGAAGAAGAAAGTAAGGGTCTGAGATCTCAAACAAATCAATAGTAGCAGAGGCCCAGGCTTGGGAAAAGTTCATCCATTACCAATCTAGTCCCTTTTTATGAAGTACTCTTAAAATCTAAATCTGAAATGTAACGTATTGTATGAATCATGAGCACTCACTAAAAGACAAAATTGTGAGAATGAACGGTTGGGGGGGATCCCAAAGGTCATCGAGGGGAAGCCCAAGAGTTTTTCTTGTAGCATAACTATAGGAGAGATATATTTGTAAGGTACTTTTTCCCAGATAGATTTGTGAGAGTCTGATGTAAGAAGAACTATTTCCTTTTGCATAAAGAAATTACAAGTTTCCTGTTGGAGAAATCTTTGTGGAAGGTTTCAAATGTTGTGCTATGGATTTGTTGAATGTGAACTATTTCATTTTCAGTTGTTATCCATTAACGGTGATATCGTTCTAACTATTTGAACCTATGTTCTTGTTATGAATGCGCTCTAGTTTATTCTATGAAATTTCCACTATGATTAATGAATGTTGTTCATAAACAATTAGCTATCTCATTGTTCATATATCTATAAATGTTCATGTGTTTTGAAATAAGTAACATTTATCTGTGATTTTTCTTAATGCATGCACAAAATACATTACTCATTGTTGAATAATAATCTTGCTCCCTAGGGATAGGTTAGATAGTTAGTTTTAGTTTTTTCTTGTTGTGTGTGGTTTAGATGCGAGAGAGTTAAGACGAGAGGTAAGAACCTGTGCATCACATTGTGACCGCTCCTCATATTCTCTATCAATCTACATTTTTAGATAGGCACTTGCATCTCATACTTAAATTCAAAAACTAAAAACATACATGGTGGACCAGGCCGTAATCGGTAAAACCCTTTATTTTTTTTACTTGACCTATGGTAGCTGGACCGTAAGCCAGACGGATTCCCCATACCAAACAGTAACGGTCTAGTTGGGAACGTTTACTGGGGAGAATCCCTAACTATTGTTACTTGCGATTTTCCAGGCCTCAACATTTTTTGGTGCTAGAAGGAGGGCAGCGAATGCATGGCTGGCCGAGGAAACTTATTTTCTCGCGATTATTCCACCGGTGATAGTTCTGAAAGCAGTTTGTTTCCCAATCCAATTCCTGAAGAGAAGGGTAAAGAGCATATGTATTCTGTCGATAAAGAAGTAGTTATTATCTGAGAAGAAATACTAGGGCATATGTGAAGAAGATTGGAGGATTACCAATTATTCCTATCTTGGCCATAAGAGAATATAAGAAGAAAGATAGTCCTATATTGGAAGACGCAGTGTTGGTTGGAGATCTTGAAGAACTGGTAGAAACAACCTTATAGGAAGTTGTTCAGCCTTTGAATCAAGTGGGCCCAGATACACCTTATCATTCACCTGTTCATACCCCTATTCATTCACCACCTCATTCTCCACCCAGACTCATGGCAAACATGAATGCAAATCAGCCACCCAACCCACCAAATCCACCACCTGCTTGGAGGGCTAGGTCACATTTAAACATGGCACCCCCTTTACATGACTTACCTCAGGATTTTGAGAAAATGCTTCCCAAGTTTGACCCAAGTGAAAATATTTTGGTAGATGATCATTTGCAAATCTTTTACTTGGCCATAGAAGGACTAAGGGTTGAAGAACATGAAGATGTAGTTTGCAGATTGTTTCCACATACCCTGAAAGGAGCAGCAGCCTCATGGTATTTTTCTCTTCCTGCAAACTCAATCACAGACTGGGATACTTTTGAAAGAATATTTAGAAGTAAGTATGCACTCCAAAAAACTCATGCAGCATTAATGAAAGGGTTGTGCACTTTAAATAAAGAAAGAAAAGAAAAATTGCATTGTTTCACCTAAAGGTTTGCTACTTATCTTAAGAATTTATCTGCAATTGATAAGCCATCTGATAAGGTTCTGATCGAATACTATACTTCATCTTTAGGGCCTGACATGGCTATGTTTTCCAAGAGGCAAGTCAAACCTATGTTGTCAAAAACTTATGAAGAAGCCAAGAGAGTAGAAGTTGAAAAAGAAAGCATAGAAGATTATTCTAAGCAGTCGAGAGAAAAAACTTTTGGTAAGAAAGCCTTATTATTTACTAAGCCTAAGGAGGAGCAGTAAAATGAATTTGAAGGAATGTTGAAAATGATGCAGAAACTATCTAATAGAGTGATAGATCTGGAAAAAGAAAAGGAGGCCCATAAAGCTTTAAAGCCTTACTATAAAAAGAGAGAAGACAACAAGCAGTCTAAACCTCCTCCACACAGTCCTGCATCAATGAACTTAACAGAGGTAGGGATGGATAATTTTTGCACCTTTCATCAGCAGCCTCATTCTGAAAAAAAATTCCCCCAATGGATCAATTCGATGACATTAGTAATGAATCGGCTATTGGACTCTAAACTAACAGAAGCTAATGATGAGGAGGAAAAGGGAAATAAATCCACAGAAAAACAAGAGGATGATGCTCTGGTTTTATGGGACTGTGTCTCACTTTTCTATACAAAAGAAGAAGGTCATCTGAAATAGGAGGAGATATCGGAAACAAATGTGACAACAAGAATTCAAGGTTTGATAAAAGAGGATAGATCAGTACTCCTGAAAATCAAGAGACTTCAAAAGAATGTAAAGAAAATTAAGAAGATCACCACAGCTGATAAGATACCTGAATTCACCATTACGATTCAAAATCCAAAGCAAATCAACATGCTTGTTAAGCCCACTGAGGAGAAGACTGATGATGTAAAAAAGAATCTCAAATAACATAGATGGAGTATGATATTGTGGAAGATATTAAGAGGGCTAAGGAAATTATCTCACTGTTCGAAATGTGTAATGTGCCTCAGCAGAAAGAAAGATTGTTAAAAGCACTTGAAATACCTGAGGAAAAGCTTCCCACTGACAATCAACCTAAAGAAGAAGAATTTGGTGAAGCAAGTGTGGGAGGTAAGCCTAAATACAAGACCCCACCATTTTTATTAAATTTTGAAATTTTCAACCATAACGTGCACAACTGTTTAGTAGACTCAGGGGCATCAGTCAATGTTATGCCGCTTTCAATCTGCAAAAAGATAAATGGACAGCCTAAACCATCTACCTAGTAGGTTATTCAGTTAGACAGAACAAATGTGAAGGTAATTGGGGAAATGGAGGATGTTCTTATTCGATTATCTTCAAATGAAAAGGTATGTCAATTCATCGATATTGTAGTAGCAGACATACCTGAGGCATATGGACTTGTTTTGAGTTGGGATTGGTCAGCAAAGCTAAATGGATATTTTGCATCAGATTGGTCACATCTGTGGTTTCCTTATAAGGGAAGTCCCAACCAAATAAAAGTATTAAGAGATCCCCATATGAAGCACAATGTTACTCAGTTGGAGGGTAAGAATGAACCAGTGAATTTTGTGTTGGGGAATTACTTTATTGAGCTTGAACCAGGAAATTACCAAGTAGAAGAATCCAGTGGTACACCAGACACACAACCCGATCTCCGTTGATTTTCACGGACTAATGAATTTGACTGTAAAATAGTAGACTTTGTTTCAGATGTAGTTGTTGATTCAAGTATAATAGAAGTAGATAGTTTTTGCACACTTTTTTTTGATGGATCTAAAACTTTGGAAGGATTAGGAGCTGGCTGTGTCCTGATTGATCCAAAGAAAAATAAACATTTTTTTTCATGTAGATTAGAGTTTGAATGTACCAATAACACAGCCGAATATGAAGCATTAGTCCAGGGACTAAGAAAAGCAATTGAACTAAAAGTATAAAATATTAAAGTGTATGAGGATTCTGAAATAATTGTAAAGCAAATTCGAAAACATATATATTGCATCTCACCTCATTTAAAATCTTATCAGAATGAAGGGTGGCAGTTGCTGACAAATTTTTATGCATTTAATATTGTATCCATTCCTAGACTTAAGAATGCAGCAGCTGACTTGTTAGCTACCTCAGCTGCAATGCTTGTACCTTCAAATAACAAGTGTTCTATTGAATTACTTTTCAGGCCTTTGGTTCCAGAGGTGATTACTAACCTACGAGTTTTTGATGATGATCAACAAATCTTGGAATGTTTGATGAATGATGAAACTTTCAAAGGGGCAATTATCAATGACGAAGAACACCAAGCTGAGTTAAAATTCAATAAATTCATTCCTAAAGGGGTCAGGAACTTAGAGCGGATGTTTGATTTAGACAGCAAATTCAGAAGATCAGAAAATGTCAAGACTCATAGCTCGTCTTTGCAATTCCAGCTGATAAATTTGGGAACTGAAGTTAAACCCAACTATGTAAATTTGGGAAAGTGTTGTTCCCCGGGTGAAAGAAATAATTTCATTAGTTTGTTCAAACAGTACAAATATGTATTTGCCTAGACATATGAAGAGATTAAAACATATGACACCAAGATTATACAGCATGTCATCCCTATTAGATTGCGAGTAAATCCTTATCAACAGCCACTGAGAAAAATGCATCCAAAACTAGAGCCGTTAATTCAGAATGAAGTGAAGAAATTATTGGATGCCAAAATTATATTCAAAGTCAGACACTTGGAATGGGTTTCAAATTTGGTACCAATAAGAAAGAAATCTGGAGAAATTAGGCTATGTGTGGATTTCAGAAACCTAAATCGTTCTTCAGACAAAGAAAACTATCCAGTCCCACCGATGGAACAGATATTGTAGATGGTTTCTGGTTCTAAGTTATTTTCGTTCTTAGATGGATTCTCTAGCTACAATCAAGTGTTAGTAGCTGAAGAAGACAGACTTAAACCTACCTTCAGAACAAAATGGGGAACTTGTGCTTACAGAAGGATGCCCTTTGGACTCATTAATGCTGGGGCTACTTTCCAGAGGGCTATGTATATAGATTTCCACAGTCTAATTGGCCATAGTGTTGTAGTATATCTCAACGATGTCATGATATTTTTAAAGAAGAGAGAATAACACACATTCCATCTAAAACAAATTTTCAAGCATTGTTGAAAATATGGCATCTCACTGAATCCAAGGAAATGTGTGTTTGTGGTTATATAAGGAAAGCTACTGGGTCACGTGGTTTCTAAAAAGGGGATATCCATAGACCCAGAAAGGATCAAAGCTATTGAATAGATCCCTTTACCCCATAACAAAAAAGGTATGCAATCATTCTTGGCGACAATAAATTTTGTGCAAAGGTTTGTGCTAGATTTCGCTCAAATTGTTAAACCTTTGCAGAAAATGGTGAAACAAAGTGTACAATTCAAGTGGAATGATGTAGAGAAGAATGCATTCAGTGAAATAAAGACATCTATTGTTGATGCACCCTCTCTCAAAAGTCCAAATTTTGAGAAAGATTTTATTTTGTACACTTTCGCATATGACGATTCATTAGCAGCGGTGCTTACTCAGAAGGAAGATGGGGGAGATGAGTACCCCATATCATTTATGAGAACTGGTGTGCAGGGGGCCGAATTGAATTACCCAGCTGTGGATAAACAAGCGTATGCAGTCTTCAAAGCGGTAAAACAATTTAGGCCGTACATACTTAAGAACCGGACGAAGGTAATAGTTCCGCACCTAGCTGTAAGGTCTCTTTTCGTGCAAAAATAATTAGGAGAAAGAAGAGGCATGTGCGTAACAACTTTACAAGAATATGACCTTGAATTCAAACCAACATCCATATTTAAAGGGAAAGGACTCTGCAAACTAATGGCTGAAGGTAACAACAATGAATAAAACAATTGGGAAAATGAAGCTGAGTTACATATGATGGATGTATTTCCTCTTTTCACAGCTCCATATTCTTGGTACCGAGACCTTGTTCATTACCTTTAGGAAGGATTTTTTCCAGGACATTGGAATTCCAAGCATAGAAGAGCGTTGTGCCTTAAATCAGTTGCATATCAGATCATTGATGGAATTTTATTCAGGAAGAATTATGATGGAGTCCTTCTCATATGTTTATAGAAAGAAGATGCAAAGAAGGTCATAAAAGAGTTACATGATGGGCCTACTAGAGGTCATTTTTCCAGAGATACGACAACCCACAAGATTCTCAGAGCCAGATATTATTGGCCCACACTATTCAAGGACACACACACCCATGTCAGAAAGTGTGATATCTACCAGAGGTGTGGGGGAAGACAAGCCAAAGCAACAGGACCATTTAATTTGGTGATGATAACAGAACCATTTGAGCAATGGGGAATTGATATCATTGGAGAGATAAAACCAAATTATTCCTTGCAAAAAAAATACATTTTGATGGCAACTGACTACTTCACTAGATGGGTTGAGGCAATTCCGTTACGTAAAGTGAATGAAGATGCAGTCATGGATTTCTTGCAAGATCATATTATGACTAGGTTTGGGGTTCTAATTTCCCTGGTTTTCGATAATGCTACCTATTTTTCTTCTATTAGATTAACTGCATTTGCTCATGAAAGAGGAATTAAGTTGCATTATTTTGTGAACTATTACCCACAAGGAAATGGTTTGGCAGAATCTACAAACAAGAATATGATTAGGATATTAAAAAAGACTGTGATAGAAAACCAGAGAAGTTGGCATTTAGCATTACCGAACACTCTTTGGGATGATAGGGTCACACCCAAGAATTCCTTAGGTGTGTCACTGTATACCCTTGTTTATGGAAAAGAGGCTATACTTCCTCCTAACATTATGCTACCATCTTCCATAATAGCTCAAGAGTCTAGATGCATGGATAAGGAAATCCTGCAAATTAGAATCTATAATATTTTGAAGGCGGAAGAGTCTAGGTTCAGGGCCAAAGAACGTTTTAAGCATCAACAGTGTTGATGTATATGTAACTTCGGAATGTATTCTTATATGTATTTTATATATTGTAACCCGATGTTTATTCTGGGATGTTTCTATTATGTATTTGAGTCATATTGTATTACCCCGATGTTCCGATCGGGAGGATTATTAATGTAAACAAGTCTTATCAAGTCATTAGGTAAGTCCCCTCAGTTTCGGGGCACTTGGGTTATTATACACTAATTAAGGTGTAGGCTCGAGTATGTAATTGTAAGTTAAGCCTACATGGTTGAGTGCACTTCAAGTCAACGGAAGAATATAAATAGAGAGTGAGAGTCTCTCTATTTATCACTTGTGAATTACATCACTTGCTCTCTCAAGTGTGGCGCACCTTTGGAGAAGGAAATACTTTGGCTTGACAGAAGACAGAAGGCTACTGTTGTGATGGGAGGTCATCTTACTGTTTTGGGTTTCACATATTGTGGTGATACTATCTTAGAGGAAGTTGAGGGGTTTTCTCCATTTATGGTTTCCCCTATCAAAAATCTTTGTGTCTCTTGTCTCATGTGACGTGCTTATGTTATTGTTGTGCTTGTTATTCTCTCAGTGAAAAGATCCTAACATAATGCTAACTTAAATGTTGAAAAACTAACATGGTATCAGAGCTAACCTGAGAAGAAGACATTGTGCAGCTACAAGAACTAGGGCTTCCTATTTTTTGGATCTTCCTCCACAGATTTTCAGCAAAAGTATGATAGGATGACTCTCCATTGAAGGGTGCATCTTTCTGTCAATGCGGAATTCAATTTCAAGCATTTTCAGTTTCGATGCGGAAATTAGGGCTTTCTATAGAAGAGGAATTTTTAAGTGAGACCAGCATAGGATTGTTCTCCTCATCAAAACCAAAGTTTAGAGACCTGGATCAAGAAATTTGGTTGGGTGAAACTCCAGGAAAGTCAAACCCTAGTTTGACCCTGAGCTAGGAGAAACCCTAAATACTAAAACTGCTACGTTTTGGTACAGTCACTATATTCCGAGATTGGCGAAGTCTCAAAAGCTCAAAATTTCAGAGGCCAAAGATAAAATCCGGTTGAACACTGTGTCCAAACATCAGCCTTAGATTCGCTCTATTCTGGAAAATATGATCTCTCCAAGTTAGGGTTCCAGCCTCTTCCAGAATTCATCCATAAACAGGACACCTGGGGAGAATTGAAATATCTTGAGCTACAGATGTTCAAATGGAATTCCTGAATATGTTTCAGAAATTTCATGTACTTTAATTTCTGTGGCCCGAAGATCAGACTCAGAAGATGAAACAGTGACACGTAGCATGCCATACAACGTCGCTGTTCTGAACAGTCTTGTAACAGGTCACCTTGGGAAAAGGATCATAAATCCAAAATGGTGAAACCAATTCTGATGAAAAATATGGTGTTGGATCAGGGACATGTGAGGTTACCTCAGTATGAAATTTCAGACACATAGGAGTAGTAATTTCGGAGATATCACAGAAACAGTAACAGGCATTTCTGCAGAAGAAATCAGAAAATTAGGGCTTCCTGTTCTGGGAGCTTCCCTCCACTGTTTTCAAAAAAGGAGTACATTGGACAGCTCCATTTTAAGAGATCTATATTTTCATCCAATCAGATCTTAAAGATTCCAAGTTTTGAAAATTATGGTTTCTGCGACAAACCCTAGATCAGCAAACTCCGGGACAAGGGCGGACACCTCAAATCGGTAAGATCTAATCCTTTGCTATTTCCATTTGAGGTTCTCATTTCAAAATGATCAGCTTGATGATAAGCTTGATGAAGTTGACAAATTCCAAGCATAGAAGTATTTTATCTCTCTGGATTGGACACCTACATGAGTATAGAGGTTCCAGTTTCAGAGGGAGACGAGGCCAAAGAAGACATCATGCTCATGCTGCAGAGGATGATGAACCATCCAAAAAGAGATCCAGACATGAAAGTGAAGATTATTCAAGCGAGGATGAATATGTTCTGATATCAACTCTCACAGGTAACATTATTCATGGAAGTGATGATTTGCTTATAGACAGTGGGGCTTCCAAACATATGACGAGATTCAAGGAATCTTTTGTGAGACTATCAGAACATGAATGACTAGGAGATGACTACCAATGTCCAATAAAAGGTAGTGGGGAATCTTCATACAAGCTATACTCTGGTAAGTCTCTAACAATGAAAGAAGTATTGTTTGTGCTAGGATTGAAGAAGAACCTTCTCTCCATTTCAGCATTGATGCAAAAGGAATGCGGGTTGCATTCATAGATGGTCAAGTCATCATGTGACCAAAAGGAAAGACTATTGATGATGCGGTAGTGATTGAAGAACAAGAAGGAGGCTTGTACAAATTGAAGGGCCATCCAGAACAAACCTTGATCCATGATACGGTAAAGCCAAATGAGATTTGGCATAGAAAACTTGCACATGTGCACTACAAAGCAAAGTTGTTGAAGGTCTTCCAGAATTTCAAGCTATTTGAAGGGAAGAACAACTTGAAGCGGTAAAAGAAGCGGTGAAGAATGCAGAAGTGGTGATGGCCACCTTGAATGACCTCCCAGGATCGTGGAATTCATTCATTCAAGGAATGTGTTCCAGAAGGAAGTGATTACTTTCATCAAACTTTGGGAAAAAGAAGAAGCTCTACCCATAAGAAGAAAAGATAAGACGGTAGCATTTGAAGATCCGGCTCTCACCATCCAAAGAAGACCCCTCAAGCAATGAGGAATATGAAGAACTCAACTCTTAAAGAACCTCTTATCCACCTCAGCATTTGGATAAGAAACGATGCAACTATGAATGAAGAAGACGATGAAGATGAAGGCTCAAGAAGGAGTCTACCCTTGAAACAAATAAAGATAAGTATTCAATTGTCATTTCATTATATTATTTTGTTATGCATTTGTTTATATTCAGTTGTTGTATTATGCATGATAGGATGTTTGCATTAATGATAGTATACTACTAATATGCATATGGGTAAGTAGCTCATGGTGCTATACAAATTCTCCATTGCTACTTATCTAGAATGAAACCTCTTTGCTGACATATTGGATTAGTGCACAATCCCAATGTTGTCCTGGTAGAGATGGAAGGCATCTAGAAAGTTTCAGTGAGATATGGATGAATGTTGTATTGGATAAAGTAGTTGCATGATCATATATTTATGCATAAGTATTTTCCAGTATGAATATTCTTTATGAAATGTTCTAACCATACAAATGCATTTGACTTGTAGGAAAGATCGCATACATAATCACCTGCAAGCAAAGAAGAATGAATACTTGTTCCGAAGAACAAGTAACAACATTTCAAGACAAAGAATAATATGATGAATGCAGTGACATCATTGATGCAGAACCTTCCAGTTCAAGAAGAATGATGTTAGGGCATATTATCGAGACCTGAAGAGAAGTTCATAGTTCCATCATGCAGTAGATGGAAACATCGTGGGATACAAAGCAAGATTCGTAGCATGAGGCTTCTCACGAAAGGAAGGCCTAGACTACGAAGAGACATTTGTAGCCAGTAAGAGTTGAAACACATACATGATGAGATTGATGAAAATATTAACCTTTGCTACAAGGTTGAAGATGCAAGTCTATGGTCACATAGAATATTAGTAGCATAGTAAGCTACTTGTCACTCCGGTACAGAATGTTTTCAGTTCATAGAGCACAGAAGACAGAGGGAGTATGATGCTTCGCTTCATAGGGAGTGACTACAGAATATCTTGAGGTTCGACATGGTACAACAGGATGAGCAGATTACTGATGACTCTAGGCTTTACTGAGAGTAAAGTGGATTCCAACCTTTGCTCCAAAGTTGAAGGTGGAAGAGCAGTGATGCTCCTGTTATGTGTCGATGCACTATTGTTCTAGGTATGGAGGTGTGGCAGAGTATAGATGGAATATTCCTTGGACAAGGGAAGTATGCAGTAGAGATCCTGAAGAGGTTTGGGATGATGGAATGCAAGGCTATGGCCACACCTATGGCATCGAACCTGAAGCTATTGAGTGATGCTTCTTCAGAGACGGTTGATACTATGATGTATCGTCAGATGATTGGGTCCTTGATATACCTGAGACCAAATATTTGCTTTGCTGTGAACACATTGAGACATGTTCACCTGATGGTTGCAAAGCATGCAGGGGTATAGTTTATTATGGGCTCAAGTACGATGCGAATCTGAAGATTAACCTGGAGGGTTATGTTGATTCAGATTGGGCAGGCAATGCCATCGACAGGAAGAGTACTTCAGGATGTTGCTTCAGTATGGGATTAGGTGTGATCTCTTGGTTTAGCAGGAAGCAATCCTGTGTGGCACTGAGTACAGCTAGTTGTGAGGCAGTATGGCTGCGGAAGCTACTGTCTGATATATTTGATCTCCAGTTGGATGCTACCTGTATACATTGTGACAACTAGAGTTGTGTGAAGTTGTCAGAGAATCCAGTGTTCCATGACAGGTCGAAGCATATTGAGATCAAATATCACTATATCAGGGATATGGTGCAGAGAGGAGCAGTGAAGCTCCTATATGTTGCGACGAAGGAATGGATAGCTGATGTATTGACGAAGCCATTGGCTAGGCTGAAGTTCGAGTACTTCAGAGAGAGACTTGGTGTTCTCCAGATCGAGGCTTCCTCGCAGAGACAGTGATGTGTCCCAAAGCCATTCTGACGAGGAGGTCAGATGTAAGGGCTAAGTCATTCTGTCATGGTGAGAGGATTCAGTTCCTTCCATGTCAGATATGAGTGCTGAGATTGAGAGCCATTCTGACGAGTAGGTCAAATGTAAGGGCTATGCCATTCTGTTCATGGCTAAAGGATTTAGTTCCTTCCATGTCAGATGTAAGTGCAGAAATATCTCCTCATTGTGGGTGAGAGTCTTCCATCATTGTGGCGGAGGTGGCTCTTGCTTGGATGGGATTGTGCCATTCTGACGAGCAGGTCAGATGTAAGGGAAGTGCCATTCTGTTCATGGCTAAAGGATTTAGTTCCTTCCATGTCAGATGTAAGTGCAGAAATATCTCCTCATTGTGGGTGAGAGTCTTCCATCATTGTGGGGGAGGTGGCTCCTGCCTTGATGGGATTGTGCCCTTCTGACGAGTAGGTCAGATATAAGTGCAGAAATCTCTCCTCATTGTGGGTGAGAGTCTTCCATCATTGTGGCAGAGGTGGCTCCTGCCTGGATGGGATTGTGCCCTTCTGACGAGTAGGTCAGATATAAGTGCAGAAATCTCTCCTCATTGTGGGTGAGAGTCTTCCATCATTGTGGCAGAGGTGGCTCCTGCCTGGATGGGATTGTGCCCTTCTGACGAGTAGGTCAGATATAAGTGCATAGCCATTTCACAGATGGTAGTTGAGGTGTCCTACCATGCTGGTGAATATAAGTGCTGAGCCATTTCATAGATGATAGTTGATGTGTCCTACCATGCTGGTGAATATAAGTGCTGAGCCATTTCATAGATGATAGTTGATGTGTCCTACCATGCTGGTGAATATAAGTGCTGAGCCATTTCACAGATGATAGTTGATGTGTCCTATCATGCTAGTGAATGTGAGTGTTGGGCCTTTCTGATGTGATTATAGTTTACTACATGACCAGATGTGAGTGCTGGGCGTGCCTTTCTGATGAGCAGGTCAGATGTAAGTGTAAGGCGAAGACCTACATGAGAGTAGGCCTACAACCAGCATGAAAAGGGGCTGGCTCTGTAGAACTTCCTATGACGAGATAGTACACACATGATGATGACCAGTGGAGATCCAGATCGTGCTATGATCTAGATCCAGCAGTGATGATCTAGATCGAGTGATGATCCAGATCCAGTCCAGTGATGATGATCCAGATCGAGTGATGATCTAGATTCAGTGATGATGATCCAGATCGAGTGATGATCTAGATCCTGTGATGATGTCCTATGATGATCCAGATCGAGAGATGATCCAGATCCAGATGACTTGAAGATGAAAATGACTTGAAGACGAAGAAGACTTGATGACAGAGATGACTTGAAGACGAACATGATCCAGTGATACAGAGAAGAATACCAGTGCTGAAAATTGTGTCGAAAGAA
>LPNX010013405.1:96403-148903 GCA_001517045.1 Pseudotsuga menziesii
CATAATGCTAACTTAAATGTTGAAAAGCTAACAAACAGGAAGTAGTGAAGCGATGGTTTGATCAACATAAAGCTGGAAAGAAGGAGTTTGAAGTGGGAGACCTGGTTCTTAAGTGGGATCATCGGCATGATGAAAAGGGGAAGCACACAAAGTTTCAACAGTTATGGGTAGGCCCTTTTTAGATTGCTGCGAAACTTGGCCCCTCAACCTTAGTACAAATTGCAAGATTTATAGGGGTGGGAAGAGAACTTACCAGTTACATTAGAGAGAATTTGAGGTAAAAAATGGGCCTCAAAATGACCAAAATGTACTATAAAAATCAACCAATTACATTTTAGTAGATGACATCATCCCCCATGGTTGAGGTGGCATTGCATGAGTTAAGAATGTTTATTTGTCACATTTTCTAGGGTGGATGAAAACCCATAGTTAACCAAGGTAGTGGTACAAGTACTTTTAAGTCATAAAGTGAAGTACCGACAATAAAAGTCATTTCACATTTTCTCATAAAATAATATTATTGTTATTTTCAAATAAAGAACTCACAATTCACTTTCTCATAAAATAATATTATTGTCATTTTCAAGTAAAGTACTCATAATTCATAAAAATGTCTTTTCACATTTTTTTATAAAATAATATATTGTCATTTTCATGTTTTTTAATTTTAAATTATATATTCACTCAATTGTATTTAATATCATAATGTCAAACTAATATATATATATATATATTAAATCTTGTGCTTTTAAAATAAATTAAATTCATGAATGATATTTATATGAAAAAATATGTTAGTTATGCATATAAATTAAATTCATTTTTCTTTAATTTTATTTACAAGTTCAATACAAATAAATGCTAAAGGACAATAATTTTTTGGGAATTTACAATGAATCTTAGTCACATCATTGTAGAGTTATTTTATTAATTTTATTTACAGTCAATTTAGAAAAGTAACTCAACCATGGTTATTTATATTGTGCATAAAAAGTAGTGTAGGAGATGAGTTGTCATATATACCTACCCCATAAAACCTCTAACTCATAATATTTTAATATATCTTATATTTTTGTATTACATCTCTTAGGAGGCCCATTTTTGACCTCAAATTCTCTCTAATGATGGTTTAGTTCTCAAACCTTATTTTTCCTGATTTTTTGTTTTTGTTTTGTACATAAATAACTTGATTTGGTTGTTTATTTTGATTTACTTTATTTATGTTTGTTCTAGTTTATATTTTGATGGATTTCAATAGAAGAAGCAAACTTTTGGGTGCATGGAGAGTATCAGAATTCTGGATTAACTAAAATCCTTGATTATAAGACTGTGTACTATTGTTTTATCTGAAAGATTTTCTTCTAGTTAGCAGTTTTCCTAAATGGCTATGAAAACATTGAAGTCCTACTTAATCCTTGTAAAATAACTCAGGATCAAAAGGCTTGGAATACTATTTCAAGGCTCCATCCATCTCACATTTAAAAAATGTCCTAGGGAGTGACAGCAAAAGACCCATGGAAAGGAAGCAAGGTAAACAGTATATTATATATAAATGATCCCATGCCAAGAATTGAAAGCCAAAAGGCAACTAAGAGTCAAAAATCTCCTGAGAAAGCAATATGTATCAAAACAAAGTACTAAATCATATGAGTACAAAATTGCCAAAGTTCTTCTTCGTCTGTGAGCTGAAAATTAAATACATCTCTCACACAAAAGGACACAATGGATAGAGGAGCCTGAATAAAAAATTCAGAAAGAAAGGCATGCAGGAGGACTCAAAATAAAGGACAAAATTCCAAAAGCACAAAAGTGCAAAATGGCATGGGAATGAGGAACAAATGAATATTTTTGTTTACCATATGTTAGAATCCTATGGTGTCCAAGCTTGAAGCTACCCGAAGATAGAGGTAAAAAATGAAACTCATATTCCTGGCCTCAAAAGAGTTATCTTGGCTTTGAAATCTTGGTTTCCATTTTCCTAAATTGGACTATCATCAATGATTAAAAGTACATACATTTTCCATTTGGAAAATCTAGACATCTAGAAGAATTCAACATGTTAGTTTTATTGTCAAACAATCTGTTACTTAAGGAAGAAATTGTCCAGAGATCTGGGTTCACCATGTAGTCGCTAATTGTTGCAGCTGCAATAATTTCCCAAAATTTTTACCCTCCATTGAATTTTATCTTGCCTGGATTTGTTTGGGATTGTTGAACTCTATTGTTCCTCTGCTACAGGTTTGGATGACGACGATGATGATGATGACGACGACAATGATGATGATGATGATGATGATGATGATGGTGATGATGATGACGATGAAGATGATGAAGATGACGATGACGATGATGATGATGATGACGACGATGACAATGATGACGACGACGACGATGATCATGACGATAAAGATGATCATGTTGACGATGATGATGAAGATGATGATGATGGTGATGATTTTGTTGATGAGGATGACGATGATGATGATGACGATGAGGATGATGGTCATGATGATGAAGACGATGACGATGATGATGATGATAATGAAGAATATGATGATGGTAATTATGATGATGGTGATTATAATGATGATGATGATTATGATGATGATGATTGTGATGATGATGATGATGAAGATGATGATGTGTGATGTCGATGACGACGATGATGTTCCTCAACAATGATGATGAAGACGACGATGATGATGATGGCGATGAAGATGACGGCGATGATCATGAAGATGATGATGATGGTGATTATGATGATGATGATGATGATGATGATTATTATTATATATGATGATGGTGATGGTGATGATGTTAGTTGTAACTCTTTTAAAATATATATATATATATAAAAGTAATAGGTCTATGATGATGATGGTGATGATGATGATGACGATGAAGATGATGATGATGGTGATGATGATGATAATAAGATGATGATCATGATGGTGATTATGATGATGATGATTATGATGATGATGATGATGATGATGGTGATTATGATGATGATGATTATGATGATGATGATGATGATGATTATATATGATGATGATAATGATGATGATGATAATGATGATGATGATGATGAAGATGAGGATGATGAGGATGAGGATGATGATGATGACGATGATGATGAAGATGATGATGGTGGTAATGATGAAGACGATGATGATGAATATGATGACGACGACGACGACGACGATGATGATGATGTTGATGATGATGATGATGTGTGATGATGAAGATGATGATGTGTGATGATGACGACGATGATGATGAAGATGATGATGATGATGATCATGATGAAGATGATGATGATCAATATGATGCCGATGGTGATGGTGATGATGTCAGTAACTCTTTTAAAAAAAATAGGATAAAAGAACAAGTCTAATTAAATATTTACCTTTCAATATATTTCATCGTCTTCTTCATCCAAGTCATCATCTATATCATCAGATCCAGAGTAACCATTGTAAGGGTTTTCCATATCATCAGCGCCGTCATCATCAGTTACACTCATCATGTCATTGTCGGTATAATCTTCATCGGCATTGTTTCTACATCATCTGATTCAACTATTTCTTGTACATCTTTTGTTGGATCATCATCATCACCTAACTCATGTTGATCATGCTCTTTGTCATCATCTTCTTCTTCCAGAGAACCCTCTTCATTAGCATCGTCTAGGTTATACTTTACTAGCCTTCCCCTTGGATCGTGTCTCACAACAAATGACCAGCCCGCTTTACCTGGAACCTCTAAGTAAAATACCCATTCAAATTGGCTTGGAAGAACATAGGGCTCTGTTCTTGGCTCAAACAACCTTGTATTTACCATGGTAAATCCATTATCATGTTCAATAATAGTTCTATCGGGATCATGTTGATTCAATCATAACGTGTACCATTTGACAACGAATAGAACTATCATAAAGGATTTAAAGTCACACTATATAATATCTTCCAAATACTCATAGTATCAATTTTCTAATACTTCTAGATGTCTGTCACTTCTAGCTGAAATATTGGTCACCTCAAAGACAACAGATATCCTAGAATCTGATGTTTTCTTTGTTTCATCCAATT
Source organism: Pseudotsuga menziesii (assembly GCA_001517045.1). Taxonomy (NCBI): domain Eukaryota; kingdom Viridiplantae; phylum Streptophyta; class Pinopsida; order Pinales; family Pinaceae; genus Pseudotsuga; species Pseudotsuga menziesii. The sequence continues at coordinate 100,495 of LPNX010013405.1, forward strand.
TTTTGATCCGATATCTACCTCCATTGTAGACCATAGCGTTATGGTGTTTTACTTGCAATAAGTAATACACAAAAATATTACACAACCATTTAGTCCTTATGCAACAATAAATGGAAAAGAAAAACATGTATGTCAAAATGTAATTTGCAAAATAAATTATTTAGAGGGATTGATTAATATGCTTTCCATTTTATCTTTTAAACCACATGCCAAAATGATTTCCCTTTCTTTTAGATTTCTATCTCCATTGCGATGTGCTTCTTTTACCAATGAAGCCACACCTTCCAATGATATTCCATGATTCGATTGTTCGCATTGTTCAATCCATACCTTCATCCAGTAAAGATTGTTTGCAATGTATAAATGAATTGCATCCCATTCTCAGCCAACTGTTTGATGACAATAACCATTAAAATGAAAGAAATGTGTAAATATCTTGAACGAAGTATATGCTCTTAATTGATGCAATAACTAGAAAATACAATTAGAATATGAACGATATAATAAACATCCACTAGCTAATAATTACCTTTCACCTTCCTCAATCTACCTTTCCCCTTTAGCTGCTCCCCTTCAAATTTGTTATTGGAGTCCGTATCACAAATGCGACGCAAATTGAGCTTTAACGCTAAAATAGGAAGATATTCACTAACATACAACATGTTTTGGTATGCCATATATCCTTCCATCATAGAACCCTCAACATGTGCTCGTTGTCTCACCAAACCCTTCATAAATTTCAAGTGCCTCTCAGCCATCCACATGGACCTTGAGTGCACAGGTCCACACAACTCAGTCTCCTCAACTTGATGTATGAGGTAGTCATTAGAGGAATTTTGGGGTCTAAAATGGGCCTCCTAAGGAAAATAATAAAATAATAGTTAAAATAATAAAATTATATTGATTAATTTTGGAGGAAGAAAGAAAAAAACTACTTTTTGTGTTCGTATTTTCGACATATCTCCCTGTGTTTTTACTCAAATTTCAAATGGGAGATCTCGTTGGATGCGTAATTTGATTCCGCATCCAACGAGTACCCACACTATATACTTTTGACGGACCCCGCTACCCCAAAAACAAGAAATACCTGAAAAAACGTGATTATGACATCATCATCACATTTTTTCAGGTATTTCTTGTTTTTGGGGTAGCGGGGTCCATCAAAATTATGCAGTGTGGGTACTCGTTGGATGCGGAATCAAATTCCGCATCCAACGAGCTCTCCCGATCGAAATTTGAGTAAAAACACAATGAGATATGTCGAAAATACGAACAAAAAAAGTAGTTTTTTTTAATGACAAATATGTCAATTCAACCATTATGCTTGACTTATTTTATTGAAATTCTATTGTTTCTTGAATTCCAACTCACAAAAACTTATTTTGGCACGTTTTCTTATAAGCCCCATTTTAGACCCCAAATTTCCTCTAATGGTTCATGTGCATTGAAAAATGCTGAAGGTAGATGCTTCTGCATTTCACACATGAGGCAAGGAATTTCTCTCCTCCAATACTTTATATCTTCTTGTTGGCCTGATTTTCTGACCTAGGCCAACAAGGAGGTTAAGCCCACACAATCAGCTTAAAGCAGCGTCCGGTGTGTTTGGAATAGCAAAACCTCGCAGGTTATGGTCCTGCTACAAGCTGATTTTTCTCTTAAGGAGAAATTAAAATCAGCAAAATCTACCCTATCCTAATGTTATTTCTACCTAAATGAATCCTATGATTAGTTTCAACTATCTAAATTGTCTTATAATTGCTTTCTTAAGGAAAGACTCTGATTTTTGAAGATTTTTTTCTGGATATAAAGACTATTAAAATTACGCTAAAAATTACATAAATTGATCTAACAGCTGTTAACTAAAATATACTAAAATGAAACTTAATCTGAACTATCTGAACTATCCTATCTATCCTATCTTAGCTGAGAGCGTATCTAAATACTATATTAATTATTAATTAATATAAGATGAACAGAGAGAAAAATTGTATGATCTAAATAAAAATATTCAAGCCATACACATTAAACTATTCTGTTATAACATCACTTATCAGAGAAACTGAAAATAAATAATTACTTCAATTTTCTGAAGTATATAATTAATTAATAACTAATCATCAACATAACTATTTGAATAAAAGATGATGTCTAGTATGAAATCACTATAAAAATACAAATGATAGCTAATAGACAGAAATGTATATCCTTATAGCTTTAATTTATAGTAAAAATACTAATAAATTCAGTCACAATGATATATTAATTCAAACAGGATATTGAATTGACAGAGTGAAAATTATAATTAAACACAAGTATAACAAAGCATACTGTATTAATATTAAAATAGAAGATAATATACTGACATAGAAAATATATCCAAATCAATACCAGTAATGATATCAACCTGGAGATTTCCAGTTGCATCCCACATCCAAAGATCCAACTTCAGTTACGAAATAAAACCAGTAACAAAATATATCTCAAGTATGTCTCTCTTCTATCACTCCCATAGTTCATCAAAATTCCTAACTTATATAATACTATCAGTTGTTTTCGATTCAGTTTTCCCATCAATGCTACATGCAACATTATAGGGTTCCTATAACTATCAAAGAGAATCGAATCTCTTTTACAAAACACCTGTCACTATGACAATGAAAACGACTAGCCTGAATATTTGCAGGTTTAACTGTACTTGGCAAATTCCTGGTCGTTGTTGAGATCCCAGTCTTCAATGAACAGCCACGCCTCCCAACCAACATATTATAATCATCCTGAAACTGTGGAGAAGAGCGATGACATATCCACCTGTGTTTAAACAAAAAAAGAATCTCATTAAAAACCAAAACAGATATAACAAAATAAACTAACAATTTAAATGTGTGCCTGTAAAATCTGCGATTTTACAAGCATGCATAACAAAAATATTTTATTACCTGTTTGACAACGAAACAACCCTTGTGCTTTGAAAAATGAGAATAACCATCACGTTCTATTTTGAAGGTCAACTACTCTTCGGGCTTCAACTAATTTGTCTCTAAGCTTGATAATCTCTAACTTTTGTTTTTCTATTTGTTCAAGTAGATGCTGGTTCGTACCTATTATTGACTTTTTTGCCCTTTTATATTGATTCTTTTTTACATTCATTTATTTCCACCTGCTAATCCAATTCAACAACTCCTCTCTAAATGTCCTATTTTCTTCCTCTATCAATGCTGCATTAGATTGACAATGTTTAAGTTCATCTTTCAGTTCTGTAATCTTGGTCTGATATGCCTTGTCCAGAACTTGCTGAAGAGTTTCTTCTTCATTTTCGTGACCTGAATTAGCTGCCTGATGAGGATTAGGGTTATCAATTTTTTGACCAGATGACAGAGGACTGATAAAAGATGGTTCAGGGTCAGGAATACAAGTGTCCATACATGATGGAGCAACCTCGGCCTTACCCAATTTTGCATTATTATCTTTTATAAGATCGAGATCCTTTATATGAATAGTGTTAGGGACCGACGATGCAACGTCGTCCTCAATATGGACGACTGTAGGATGAGTATCCTGTCGATTAGCCATAGGAACTGAAATCGTCGGGACGTTGTTCATGCTCCTAGTAACCCTCCTTAAAAACACAAGATTGTCTGACTCAAACCCTCCTTTATCGCAGCATACCTGTCCTAGATGATCTAGCTTATGCATAGACTTCCTGCTATGTTCAAAAGGATTATTTGACTCGGATAGATTTTTACAATGAAAAGTGTTAATATCTTTGTTTTCGATTAACCTGTCCTCTGTTTTTGCAAGAGTACTACCACATTTATCAGATGGGGGTCGGTTTAATACTGATTTAGAGCAACAGGGAACTATATTATCAACATCGTCATTACTAATACCAGCGTTTATGGGTACATTGGCTTCCTCAGGCCCTTTACCCTCTGATTCAGTCTCAGGAACATTATTGACCTTAGGCTTAGCAGTAGTCTTCCTTTTCCTACGGGTTTTTGGAGAGGGGTTCGGCTAATATTGGGTCGGCCCCAAATGGCATTCAGCTAAAAATTCATCCCATGACTTACCCTTCAAGGATAGTTGATGTTGTAGTATGATTTTAACTAAGCCATGGTGAAATAAACTTCTTTCAGGGTTATCAAAACTTTGAACTGCATGCGACATCTTCTTCAAAATTTGCCACAGGTAAAATGGTAGATTAAGCCTACAACCCTGTAATGCTAATAGGAGTCTTAAGTGGTAATAGTGTAAATGAGAGAAACGTCCATTGCAGGACACATACTTGACCAAAATTTTGTAATAGGCTAGCCATTCAGGCTTCAGGAACTTGACAGGGACCCCTATATTCAGTTTTGTATTATCTAGTAATGGCAGCAGCAGAGATAAACACTTTTTCTTATTAACCTTACCACCCTTGAACCAGCGTTCTCCAACTTGTGGGAGCTTTGTCGCCTCTGCAATTTTGTCTTCATTAACGATGAACTTAAAACCCCCGATATGCACAACATCTTCTTTTAAATTTAAGGCAAATAGTTTGGTTACCTCTACATTATGGCCATCAAAACACTTAAAGAACTGCCCCCACCCCACTTTCTCAAATCGCAAGGCTATCTTCTCGTATGCTTCTATGAGCTCTGAACTTGAGATTTCAAAATGATTCAACGGGGCCATAGCTTCCTCAACACTATCCTGGTTTCGAAATGGAATGAACGGAAAGGTGAAGAGGGAGGGGATAGGTATCCAAGTGCATGACATGATGTGAAATCAAAACTTCACATGCTTCAAATCTGACAGTCATGGGGGCTCTAAATTTAGCCATTAAGCCGAAGTTAGCGATGATGAATGTTATAGACAACGTTTTGTTATGATATATGCATGTTTAACCATAACTTAGCCATGACTAGTAGTAAAATTTAACCAAATTGACAAACCAGGGATCATTTGATTGATGGATCGTAAACCAAAATATTGATTACACACAGTGGTCATAATGAGCATGTACGTCGTTACGAAATGGAATGGCTCTCAACATTAAATCCTGAGGATGCGAATCATCAAATATATTCACAACTGTTAGTTAATTATTAGGTGTAAGCCACCTCTCCATGCCAACGCAGCGATCTAAGTAGCAGGCATTATTAATTTGACACATGGATCTTGTAAACTCTGTCAATTAATGGTCTTCTCCATTTTTAGCGTGAAAGGTGGTAGCATTCAAGGTGATATAGTATCGAAATCATATACCCTAATGTTTAGCATGACAACTAGCTAATGACTTGATTTAATATTTATGTTATGTATATACATAAAATTTCATAGATTTAGTTTTAAATCTTTCCAAAATCCCATTGATTAATATTCTAAATTAAATTTGATAGGATACCAAGTGATAAAACTATAATAGATGAAAATTCCGACATGATAATCATTTATATACTAACTACATATATACATTTTTTTACAAAGTCATGGTAAGGCATTACATGAAATATAAACTTTAGGTTAAAATAAGTCACCTTTAGTTCTAGGAACTTAGGACTCATAATACCTCATCCATATCCAGCTTTAAATAAACTCAAGATGTGTTTTGTTGATTTCCCTTTGGCATACTATCCTTTCAAATTTCTTAAATCATATATAATCATAAAAATTTAACTTAATGATTAAATCGATTATATAAAAATTGATGAAACTGTCTTATGAACTGACAGCTGCTAATTACCAAGTTTATGAAAACATTTCCATCAACTTCTAACGTGTCATTTTACTTTTCTCCAATTGAGAGTACCTTCAGAATCAAAGATTCTGAAGGCACTCTCTTATAATTTTAAAAGAGAGCTGATCTCCCTTCATCTGAATTAAAAATGAAGGGGTTTTTGCTGACTGCCAACAAATGGAGACAACCTGGGCGAACCAGTTATCTCTGCTCATACAACTTATAAATGATATAAACGAAATCTCAAAACTTATTGAAAATAATCAAAAATTCTTTATCTGAACAAAAACCATTATTTTAATTCATATTCATAAGTATAACTCAGAAATATTCCATCTTTTGAAACATAAATTTGATTAGGGATAAACTTAAAAATATCTTGATCGAAACAAAGTACTTCATAGTAAGAATAACCTACACCATCAGCATAGAGTATAGAAATCTACTACTCTGAAAACCTTCCATAATCTGTTCCGTAACATAATAATTTTCTTTTTGTTTGCTTTTCTTTTCTTTAAAACAATAATTCTGCCTGAAGACTACTATCTGGGTATGGTATCCCAATGTGATAGTATCATTCACGAGAGCTGTCTGAAATAAGCAAGCCGGCTCGTGATGAGACCTCTTGTCTTTTAATTTTTTAAATCAAAAGCCATCACCCTAGTGATCAGAAATGAAGTTATTCCAGACAGCACTAATGATCATGATTAGGCCGGCTCGTGATGAGACCTCCTATTCTTCAGTCAAAAGTTATGTTTTTATTTCAATTTCATCTTTTAAATTTCATAAAATGAGAGATCATTACCCAGCATGGTGACCAAACGGTAATGTCAGTCATTAATATCACCAAAAAATGAATCAGTTGGCTCGTGATGAGACCCCTTATCTTTTGGTTTTTAAACCAAAAGCCATTACTAGTTTCCTAATAATGTCATATTAGTGATATTTGTGATTCTGATCAGACCAGCTTATTAATAAGACCTTTCGTCTTTCATTTTAGCATTTTATTGACTAGAACAAATCCTAAATAGTTTTAAGATGGTAAATACTTTTCTAAGACTGATGATAGAGGTCTGTAAGAGTTTTTCAAAAGTACAAGCTTCGAAGAAGACATTTAATAAGTTGTCCCCACTTTTATAAGAAACTAAAAAGGTGAGGAATAATCTGAGAAACACTTACAAATAAAAACAATGATAGGTCTTTTATAGATTTAAGAAACCTTGATCATCCTGAACAAATTTTTAAAATATTTCAGTCTTGTATCATAAATTTTTAGACTTATGAGCAAACTGATTTTATTTATTTACATTTATTTCTTCAGCTGCTAACTATAGATTACTGACTTATTATATACAAAAATTTGACAGTCTAAAATTTGTGACTAAACAAAATTAAAACTGACTGAAATAACAGCATGATGGATTATAGGTCAATTTATATACAGAAATATAAATTTATTTACAAACAGCAAACATAGTTTATGTATAAAAATATAACTTTATTTACAAACAACAAACCAATTATATACATTTTAAATCAGAAAATATTAACAGAAATATTTTTTCAGAATCAGTCCATTCACTGGGAATGTTTTGGACTGTCCTTCAAGTGTTTGCAATCGAAAGGTACTTGGACCTATTTTCTCAGAAATAACAAAGGGACCTAGCCATAGTTTTTGAAACTTAGTATGATCTCCCTTTTCTTCGTGAAATTTATCCCATTTTAAAACTAAGTCTCCCACCTGAAATTCTCGATTGGAACTAAAGGATTGGTCAAACCAAGATTTGACAATTTGTTGATGTTTTGTAAAGTGTTGTTTTGACTTTTCTCTTTCTTCTTCCAATTTTAGTAAAGTATTAATTCTCTTTTCCATTGCTGGACACTCTTCATCTTGGACAGACTGAGCTAACTGTAATGAAGGTAAGAACAAATTTGGTGGTAAAATAGCTTCAGTTCCATATACTAAGAAGAATGGTGAGTTACCTATCGCAGGCTTAGGAGTTACTCTGTCTGCCCAAAGGGCATTGACCAATTCTATATGCCAATTACGATGGTGAACTGAAATAGTTCTTTTGAGAATTTTCAATAAATTTTTGTTTGTTGATTCAGCTAGACCATTCCCATGGGGATGGTAGTTAGTTGAATATCTAATTCTTATTCCCTTCTCTAAAGCAAACTGAGTTAAATCAATTGATGAAAAATATGAAGCATTATCAAAGACGAGGGAATCGGGAATACCAAATCCTGTTATGATAAAGAATTCCAAAAATAGTATAACCTGATTGGTATTTACAACCTTTAATGCTGTGGCTTCCGCCCAACGAGTAAAATAGTCGGTTGCAGTTATTATATATTTGTGTTGCATAGATGAGGGAGGATTTATTGGACCTACTATATCAATACCCCATTGTTGAAAGGGTCTTTCAGCTGAAACAGGTTGTAAAGGAAAAGCAGGTTTTTTTACCCTTCCTGCAGCAAGTTGACATTCTTGGCATTTTCTGACAAAAGTATAGGCATCTCGAAACAAGGTGGGCCAATAATAGCCAGCTCTGAGAATTTTGTGTGCAGTAGTCTCTCCACCAAAATGACCTCCTGCTAGTCCAGAATGCAATTCTTTCAGAATTACTTATGTTTCATCTTTATATAGACATCGAAGGTATACTCCATCTGAATTTCTCCGAAAGAGGATATTATCAATTAATAAATAAGGAGCAGACTTCAATCTGAGTGCTCTTTTCTTCTTTGGTTCTAAGTAATCAGGAGCAGCTCCTGTTTCCAAAAGTATCCGTATGCTTGTATACCAGGAATCTTGAGGTGGTGGATAAAAATAAATTTCCCTGGTAAGTAAAACCTCATCAATGACAGTTTCATCTTTATCATCAGGTAAATGAGCATCTTCAGTAGCTAATTTACATAATCCTTGACCTTTAACTATCGTCAAGGGTTTAATCTCTAAGTCATATTCTTGAAGAGCTGTCATCCAAGGTGCCCTCTTTTCACCTAAGTCTTTCTGTACTAACAAGTTTTTGACTGAGGAATAAGGGACAATTATTTTCATTTTAGATTTCAGTAAATATGGACGAAAATGTTTAACAGCTTTAAAAACAGCAAAAGCTTGCTTATCGACTTCATGGTAATTAAGTTCAGCACCTTTGAAATTTGAACTCATGAAGGAGATTGGGACTTCGTTATTCTGCTGATTTAATTGAGTTAAAACTGCTGCATATGAAATATCAGAAGCAAAACTATACAATATGAAATCTTTATTAAAATCTGGACTTAGAAGGCTAGGAGCTTCTGAAATGGCTTCTAAAATTTTCTGAAATGATTCTTTTTCAGTTTGTCCCCAATTAAAAATAGTATCTTTCTTAATCATTTTCTGCAAAGGACAAATGATTTCGGAGAAACTGGGAATGAATCTCCTAACAAAATTTATTTTGCCAAGAAATGACTGCATTGCTTTCTTGCTAGAAGGGTAGGTTATTTTGGAAATGGCTTGGGTTCTTTCAGGATCAATCATGATTCCATGCTTTGAAACCACACAACCTAATAAGATACCTTCTGAAACAGCAAATATTGTTTTTTTAGGATTTAAGGATATTCCAAATTTTCTGCATCATTCAAATACTTTTCTAAGATGATTAAGGTGATCAGGTCGATGTTTAGAATATACAGTAACTTCATCCAAGTAGACAACGACTGAATGATTAATTAAGCCTCTAAAAGCAATATCCATTGCTCGTTGAAAGGTTGCTCCCGCATTGATTAACCCAAAGGGCATCTTACGGTAGGCATATGTTCCCCATGGAGTTCTAAAAGCAGTTTTCAATTGATCATCTGGAGAAACTAATATTTGGTTATACCCTGAGAAACTATCAAGAAGTGATAGTATCTCAGCCCTAGACACCTTTTGAAGAATTTGTTCCATGGGAGGAACTGGATAATTATCCTTTTCAAAAGACTTATTCAGATTTCTAAAATCTACACATAATCTAATATCCCTGTATTTCTTCCTAACTGGAACTAAGTTTGCCACCCATTGAGTATGCCTGATGGGAAAAATGATCTTGGCAGCTAACAATTTATTCAGTTCCTTTTTTATTGTTGGTTCTAATGACGGGTGATATTTCCTTAACTTCTGTTGAAAAGGTTTTGACTCCTGTTTAATTGGAATTATATGTTGCATGACTTGTGTGTTAAAGTTTTTCAGGTCATCATATGTCCAAGCAAAGACGTCTTTAAATTCCTTAAACAATTTTATAAATGCTGTTTTTTCTACAGGGTTGCAATCTACTTCGAGATTTATAGTTTGGGGATTTAGTTCTGTTCCTAAATTTATGGTTTCATACCTCATTCGAGAACTGTTAGTTTTAAAATTAGGAACAGACCTAAACTTATCCTGCAGATCAAAGAACTTTTCTAATCTTAGTACTGAATTAGGGACTGGTTTTACCTGTTCAAAAGCTTTTTCAACTGAACAAAAATCATTTATTACCGAAAAATCCCACAGATTTTCATCATGAGTGACTTCGTCTTTGCTGAATCTTTAAAGGTATCCTCGTTCATCAAAAAATTCAGTATCTGCACATCATTGTCAAATACACGCCAGTTAAAGATATTATCAGGTATGGAAGGCCTAAAAATCAATTCAACAGAAAAGAAATTTGGTGTAAGATTTTCTGACGGAATTAACTTTGATGCTACGTTTGCTAACAAATATGCATCTTGATTTTGACTTCTAGGAACATAATTTATGTTAAATGCATCAAAATGTGAGATAAGGTTCCATACCTCTTTTTGATAACTCTGTAAATGTTCAGATAAGCAGTGAATGGAGTTACGAACCTGTCTAACAATGATCTCGGAATCACCGTATATAGTTAACTCTTTGATGCCCAAATCAATTGCTTTTTTCAAACCTTGTATTAAAGCTTCATATTCCACCATATTGTTTGTACAATTAAATTCCATCCTACAAGCTATACATGTTTTATTTCCCTGAGGGTCCACCAGTAGGCAACCAGCTCCTATTCCTTCTTTAGATTTTGCACCATCAAAATATAAAGTCCAGATAGAACTATGCACAATCACTTTGTTTTCTATAATATTCACAATATTTAGATTATCTACATCATTAATGGTTTCCTTGAATGAATATTTAGGAGAAACAGATGTCACATTACTAATTTCAGATTGTTGTTTGTTTTCAGAAAGGGCAGAATTTTCAGCTTTGAAATTACCAAATCCTAATTCATACATGTAATTCCCCATAATACAATCTGAAAATAAAACAGGTTCGCTAGGATCATGCAGTTCTGTGACAGTATGTTTCATATATCTTTCTCTATTTATCTTTACCCGATTTGACTTTCTGTTCTTAGGTAACCATAATGTTGACCAGTCTGTGGCAAAGAATCCATTTAGTTGTTGAGACCAATCCCTACTTAAAAACAGCTCATATGCATCTGGAATATCAGCAACAACAACATCTATAATTTGATAAACCGAAGGGTTACAAGCAATCCTGACTAAGACATCTTTCATTTCCCCTACAACCTTTACATTTGTCCTGTCCAATTGAGTTATTTGAGAATTAGATGGAACATATTTCCCATTCAATTTCTTGCATACTGATAAAGGCATCACATTGGAGGATGCTCCAGAATATACCATGCAGTTATGAACATTCCTATTGAAAATTTCAAAGGTAAGTAAGAATGGAGGTGTGGTTGATTTAGAATTCTTACCTATAAGCGAAGCTTTGTCAGTCGTTGCTTTTCCTTTTTCAGTTGCTATTGGATCATTATTAGAACTGTTTGCAGCAACATTTTGTTTTGCATTAGGAATAATTGAACTCACTACGGGATTTATAACATGACTATTAGGCATTGGGTAGATTTGAAGAAGGTCGCACATACTGATGTTTGCATGTGTCTTCTTTAAATCTTCAATTATATCATATTGTAAATCTAATTTTGGAGCACTTTGAATAGTTTGGGTACCTTTGGTTGTTTGGACTTGTTTGCCAGATTGAGTCTGTTTGTTAGGTTGTGAATTATTGTTGTCATTATTTGTAGTAGAACTTGATGAAGCTCTGGGGGTATTTGCAAATGTCCTACTACGAGTATTGTAGGCATGTTGTCCTGTAGGAGGACTTTTACTCTCATGTTCTTTCACAAGACTGTCCCAGAAATGACCGTTAACTTGTTAAGATTCCTCTGATTCTTCATCATTTTCTGATTCCTCTTCTTCTTCGTTTTTAGTTATTTCTTGACTAGAGGGAATTTCAGACAAAGATAAAACAACTCAAATTGTATTAAAAATCTCCTCATTTGCTGCTATGTCAGGTGGTGTATTTTTATTATTTGCATTCGGGTTTGGTCTAAACTGATTTCTGAAATATCCCCTAGAAGGATAAGCTTCAGAATTGGTTTTCTTTAACCCTACAACCTCATTGGTTAATGTTCGAATAGCATTTTGCAGCTGTTCTATGTCAAATGCTTTGTCTTTTTCTGAATTGAGCTTTTCAGTCTTCCTACGAGGAAAAGAATCAGATTTCCCACTTCTATTTGGTTCATAGGACATAGAATCCTTCTCGACTTTAATGGCTTCCTCAAACATTTCTACTAATGTTGTTTTTCCATCTCTCTTAACGAACATCCCATGAATATTTTGGTAAAGCTGATGTATAATTTTCAATAATTACATCCTCGGGAGGTTGAGAAGCAATTAGAATTTTGTTTTTTAATGTCAGAAACCTTTGATTGAAATCTTTGATTCTTTCTTTAGGCTCCATTTTAATCCTAGATAACTCTAGGGCTAAAAGAGTGGGTGTTTTACTTCCCCGAATTTATCTAGAAAGGCTTTATTAAATTCCCCCCAGTTTGTGATTGATCCCTGTACTAACAAAAAATACCAGGTAGAAGCTCTTCCTTCGAATGTTAGAGGAAACAATCGACAAACTACATCTTCATGCTGGATGTTCAGGGTTTGAACAGCCAACATGAATTTGTCAACATGCACCTCTGCAGGTTCTTTGTCATCTGGGTTAAACTTAAGGAGGAGTTTATCTGAGTGTTTAGGAAAAGGATGTTGTATACCAGAGACTACTATAGCAGTTGTTCTTAGCCAAGGGAGTTGTGGGTTTGGTGGATTAGGTGGAGGATTGCCTCCTCCTCCTACAGGTACATTTCCTGCCATTGGACTTCTTTCAGACCTTGAGGAACTTCCTGAGTCGGATGGTCTTGGACTATCATGTGGTGATTCAGGAGAAGGTGGCTGATCAAAACCGCCTCCTGCAATTAGTCTTCTAGCAATATTTGTTTGAGTATTCTGCCTTTGATGTCTTTCAACCTGATGGTGGGGAGTACTATCAGCTACTTCCAAATCTTGTGTAATTATGGTCAATTGTGGATTATGTCGATGATGTCTAGGAAGACCATAATCTATTGGAGATATACCAAGCTGATTAGTGTATGCTCGTGTAAGAAGATGTCTTCATTCTTCTAAAGTTTGAGTGCTTTGTGCAGGAGTAAAGGGAGAGGTGACAGGATCACGCTCGAGAATGTTCCTAACAGTTTCTAAAAATGGTGATCTACTGACTTTTGGAAGTTGTTGGCTGGTTGGAAATGTTTTATTAGTTTCACCTACCATTACTCATTAACAGGCCCTCCTTCTAGCGCCATTTGTTGGCCTGATTTTCTGACCTAAGCCAACAAGGAGGTTAAGCCCACATAATCAGCTTAAAGCAGCGTCCGGTGTGTTTGGAATAGCAAAACCTCGCAGGTTATGGTCCTGCTACCAGCTGATTTTTCTCTTAAGGAGAAATTAAAATCAACAAAGTATACCCTATCCTAATGTTATTTCTACCTAAATGAATTGTATGATTAGTTTCAACTATCTAAATTGTCTTATAATTGCTTTCTTAAGGAAAGACTCCAATTTTTGAAGATTTTTTTCTGGATATAAAGACTATTAAAATTACGCTAAAAATTACATAAATTGATCTAACAGCTGTTAACTGAAATATACTAAAATGAAACTTAATCTGAACTATCTTAACTATCCTATCTATCCTATCTCAGCTGAGAGCGTATCTAAATACTATATTAATTATTAATTAATATAAGATGAACAGAGAGAAAAATTGTATGATCTAAATAAAAATATTCAAGCCATACACATTAAACTATTCTGTTATAACATCACTTATCAGAGAAACTCAAAATAAATAATTACTTCAATTTTCTAAAGTATATAATTAATTAATAACTAATCATCAACATAACTATTTGAATAAAAGATGATGTCTAGTATGAAATCACTGTAAAAATACAAATGATAGCTAATAGACAGAAATGTATATCCTTATAGCTTGAATTTATAGTAAAAATACTAATAAATTCAGTCACAATGATATATTAATTCAAACAGGATATTGAGTTGACAGAGTGAAAATTATAATTAAACACAAGTATAACAAAACATACTGTATTAATATTAAAATAGAAGATAATATACTGACATAGAAAATATATCCAAAACAATACCAGTAATGATATCAACCTGGAGATTTCCAGTTGCATCCCACATCCAAAGATCCAACTTCAGTTACGAAATAAAACCAGTAACAAAATATATCTCAAGTATGTCTCTTCTATCACTGCCATAGTTCATCAAAATTCCTAACTTATATAATACTATCAGTTGTTTTTGATTCAGTTTTCCCATCAATGCTACATGCAACATTATAGGGTTCCTATAACTATCAAAGAGAATCGAATCTCTTTTACAAAACACCTGTCACTATGACAATGAAAACGACTAGCCTGAATATTTGCTGGTTTAACTGTACTTGGCAAATTCCTGGTCATTGTTGAGATCCCAGTCTTCAATGAATAGCCACGCCTCGCAACCAACATATTATAATCATCCTGAAACTGTGGAGAAGAGCGATGACATATCCACCTATGTTTAAACAAACAAAGCATCTCATTAAAAACTAAAACAGATATAACAAAATAAACTAACAATTTAAATGTGTACCTGTAAAATCTGCGATTTTACAGGCATGCATAACAAAAATATTTTATTACCTGTTTGACAACGAAACAACCCTTGTGCTTTGAAAAATGAGAATAACCATCACGTTCTATTTTGAAGGTTGACTACTCTTCGGGCTTTAGCTGATTTTACAGGCATGCATAACAAAAATATTTTATTACCTGTTTGACAACGAAACAACCCTTGTGCTTTGACAAATGAGAATAACCATCACGTTCTATTTTGAAGGTCGACTACTCTTCGGGCTTCAGCTAATTTGGCTCTAAGCTTGATAATCCCTAACTTTTGTTTTTCTATTTGTTCAAGCAGATGCTGGTTCGTAACTATTATTGACTTTTTTTCCCTTTTATATTGATTCTTTTTTACATTCATTTCTTTCCACCTGCTAATCCAATTCAACAACTCCTCTCTAAATGTCCTATTTTCTTCCTCTATCAATGCTGCATTAGATTGACAATGTTTAAGTTCATCTTTCAGTTCTGTAATCTTGGTCTGATATGCCTTGTCCATAACTTGCTGAAGAGTTTCTTCTTCATTTTCGTGACCTGAATTGGCTTCCTGATGAGGATTAGGGTTATCAATGTTTTTACCAGATGATTGAGGACTGATAAAAGATGGTTCAGGGTCAGGAATACAAGTGTCCATACATGATGGAGAAACCTCGGCCTTACCCAATTTTTCATTATTATCTTTTATAAGATCGGGATACTTTATATGAATAGTGTTAGGGACCGACGACGGAACGTCGTCCTCAATATGGACGACTGTAGGCTGAGTATCCTGTCGATTAGCCATAGGAACTAAAATCATAGGGACGTTGTTCATGCTCCTATTAACCCTCCTTGAAAACACAATATTGTCTGACTCAAACCCTCCTTTATCGCAACATACCTGTGCTAGATGATCTAGCTTATGCATAGACTTCCTGCTATGTTCATAAGGATTATTTGACTCGGATAGATTTTTACAATGAAAAGTGTTAATATCTTTGTTTTCAATTAACATGTCCTCTGTTTTTGCAAGAGTACTACCACATTTATCAGATGGGGGTCGGTTCAATACTGCTTCAGAGCAACAGGGAACTATATTATCAACATCGTCATTACTAATACCAGCGTTTATGGGTACATTGGCTTCCTCAATCCCTTTACCCTCTGATTTAGTCTCAGGAACATTATTGACCTCAGGCTTAGCAATAGTCTTCCTTTTCCTGAGGGTTTTTGGAGAGGGGTTCGACCAATATTGGGTCGGCCCCAAATGGCATTCAGCTAAAAATTCATCCCATGACTTACCCTTCAAGGACAGTTGATGTTGTAGTATGATTTTAACTAAGCCATGGTGAAATAAACTTCTTTCAGGGTTATCAAAACTTTGAACTGCATGTGACATCTTCTTCAAACTTTGCCACAGGTAAAATGGTAGATTAAGCCTACAGCCATGTAGTGATAATAGGAGTCTTAAGTGGTAATAGTGTAAATGAGAGAAACGTCCATCGTAGGACACATACCTGACCAAAATTTCGTAATGGGCTCACCATTCAGGCTTCAGGAACTTGACAGGGACCCCTATCATCAGTTTTGTATTATCTGGTAATGGCAGCAGCAGAGATAAACACTTTTTCTTATTAACCTTACCACCCTTGAACCAGCGTTCTCCAACTTGCGGGAGCTTTGTCGCCTCTACGATTTTGTCTTCATTAACGATGAACTTAAAACCCTCGATCTGCACAACGTCTTCTTTTAAATTTAAGGCAAATAGTTTGGTTACCTCTGCATTATGGTTGTCAAAACACTTAAAGAACTGCCCCCACCCCACTTTCTCAAATCGCAAGGCTATCTTCTCGTTTGCTTCTATGAGCTTTGAACCTGAGATTTCGAAATGATTCAACGGGGCCATAGCTTCCTCAACACTATCCTGGTTTCGAAATGGAATGAATGGAAAGGTGAAGAGGGAGGGGATAGGTATCCAAGTGCATGACATGATGCGAAATCAAAACTTCACATGCTTCGAATCTGACAGTCATGGGGGCTCTAAATTTAGCCATTAAGCCAAACTTAGCGATGATGAATGTTATAGCCAATGTTCTGTTATGATATATGCATTCTTAACCATGACTTAGCCATGACTAGCAGTAAAATTTAGCCAAATCGACAAACCAGGGATCGTTTGATTGATGGATCGTAAACCAAAATATTGATTACACACAGTGGTCATAATGAGCATGTACGTTGTTACGAAATGGAATGACTCTCAACATTAAATCCTGAGGATGCGAATCATCAAATATATTCACAGCTGTTAGTTAATTATTAGGTGTAAGCCACCTCTCCATGCCAACGTAGCAATCTAAGTAGCAGGCGTTATTAATTTGACACATGGATCTTGTAAACTCTGTCAATTAATGGTCTTCTCCAGTTTTAGCGTGAAAGGTGGTAGCATTCAAGGCGATATAGTATCGAAATCATATACCCTAATGTTTAGCATGACAACTAGCTAATTACTTGATTTAATATTTATGTTATGTATATACATAAAATTTCATAGATTTAGTTTTAAAACTTTCCAAAATCCCATTGATTAATATTCGAAATTAAATTTGATAGGATACCAAGTGATAAAACTATAATATATGAAAATTCCAACATGATAATCATTTATTTACTAACTACATATATACAATTTTTTACAAAGTCATGGTAAGGCATTACATGAAATATAAACTTTAGGTTAAAATAAGTCACCTTTAGTTCTAGGAACTTAGGACTCATAATACCTCATCCATATCCAGCTTTAAATAAACTCAAGATGTGTTTTGTTGATTTCCCTTTGGCATACTATCCTTTCAAATTTCTTAAATCATATATAATCATAAAAATTTAACTTAATGATTAAATCGATTGTATAAAAATTTATGAAACTGTCTTATGAACTGACAGCTGCTAATTACCAATTTTATGAAAACATTTCCATCAACTTTTAACATGTCATTTTACTTTTCTCCAATTGAGAGTACCTTCAGAATCAAAGATTCTGAAGGCACTCTCTTATAATTTTAAAAGAGAGCTGATCTCCCTTCATCTGAATGAAAAATGAACGGGTTGTTGCTGACTGCCAAGACTTATTTATGGATTTCTTTAGATGTCAACCATCTACAAGTGATGCAAACCAATAGTGACATTTAACAAAAAAAAACATTAAATTACATATGATGAAATAGTGCACAAAAAAATATATATAAATCATACTGAGAATTAAAGAAACACTAAGCACATGCAAGCAATCGCTAGTTACCTCATGTATTTACCAAGATTATATATAACTTGTTTGACATTGTTGTCGAAGTTGTCCAGGAGAGAGAGAGAGAGGTAGAACATACTGTATCAATATACAAACCACGCCACTTATTAAACCAAGAGTATACAAACAAGAAAAAAAATATGCACAGTAAAATGAAAAAAATATAAATTATATCGACATAACAATAATAATTACCTTGATGAAGATGTGCCAATCATGTGTTTTGAGCCCCACTAAATCACCTTTTTTTGTTATGATATTCTTCAAGTTCGCACAAAATCCAGTGGGAAATTTAATTTTCTGCTTTACTTCTTTGACAACATTGCTTTGTTGCTCTGTAAACATCCATGGAATTGAGTTTATATTAACCTTGTCTCTGTTGCTATGAAATTAGATGACGTCTTTAATTGCATGGTTTCTTTCTTGAATGTCTTTGCAATCTTTCACAACTTTATCTTTCTCCCTCCTTAGCTCCAGTAGTCACCATAATGTTTCAGTAACATTCTTTCCAATATACATTGTATCAAACAAATGAGCAATTTGTAGGTGCTCATAGTAGGGAAACCTGTTGAATTGAATAGGATAACTTTTCATTCCTCCTGGAAGCCAATTAATGCCTTCATGATCATGAAGGACATTGTTATCAACCCAAATGGCACTTCTCCATTCGAGTGCCGACATTCCCTATGTTGGTACACAAAAGGACATCTTAGGATTGAAGTTTTCCAAAACACTATAGATGGGCATGACTTGGGATGAATTTATCCTTGAACTAGCTTGCCATATTATTATTCTAAGTGTTGAGTTGTGTACGTGACTATCTCCATTGCAACTTGCGTACATATGCAACTATTTCCATTGAAAACTCGCATACTGTACGTGACTATCTACATTGCAACTTGCGTACATCAGTGTACATGGTTTTCCTTTAAGCAACTCGTGTGTCATACGTGGGTTGCCTATATCAATAGTCACATACATATTTATTTGACCTTAAAAATATAAAACACGATTAATGGATATTATTTGGGCCCTAATCATTAACTATCCTAATTGTTTCAACCTCCTCAACCTTCGAAACCACTCTATTTCCCAAAGTATAGATAGAGGCCTCAGGGAGGGCATTAATCAATTAAGATTGGAGAGCAAAGTTATGATGGTGATATATCTTCAGAAGTATTGGAGCAATAGAACTCAGAGTCCTTTGGTTGTAGAGGAGTCCTTGTCTCAGAAGCTGGGTTGTACTCTTATCTCATTCATTGATTGTTAATAAAAATAATTCTTCTTCCAAAATTGTGTTGAGTCTCTTTCATGTATCATGGTTGATGAATATTCTTGATTATATACTGGATATATTGCTTATATAACATCTTATATATACATGCATAAGATAGTACTTGGATATTTTCTCTTTCCAAGTGAAGGAGGTGCATCCCTAGAAGCTTTGGAGAGAAGAGGAATGGAATAAGGTCAAGCTTGGATCAACCATCAGTAATCGGGTAAGTCAAGACTTTCTTCCTATTTTATTTTTGTTCTCTATTAAATTTGATTGTTTGCAAGGTTAGTAGTAAGTTGGTAACCCCAAACCCTAGGTTACAAGGGTGCTTAATCCTGAACAACAGAACTAGCAACTCCGTTGGGGAGTCCAGCCTGCTATGGGTTAGTCATGTAGATCCGTGCCTGTAGCTAGGGTTTTACCCCTAGGTTGTGCAAATGAGCACTTACTAAGGAGAATGGATTCCTTAGTAGCAGTTCAATAATATGTGAATAAAAAATGCTAAACAGAAATAAAAACTAATCTAAACATGTTCATGAAGCAAAACAGCAAAAAGTAAAGAATGATTTTTTATTGATCTGACCTCCAATGTGGAGGTTGGTGAAGCCCTTTGCGCTGGTCTCAGTAGGTGGCTCCGAGCTCCAAGCTGCTCCTTCTCTTTCTCCAATGGTGGAAATGGGCCAAAATGGGCTCTCAATGGTGGAAGTAGCTCAAGGGTGAGCTAGGATTTCAAGAGCAATTTTGGCAGAGGCAGGATACTTCTGATTGTGGATGTGAAATAAGGGGTCTCCATCACTTATTTATAGTGGTGGAGTGTCGGTTTAGGGTTAGGGTTTCAGCTGTTTAGGGTTTTTTCCTCCTTTTCCTCATTATTTTATATTTTTTCTTCCTTTTTGGAGATTTTTTCTTTTTTGGAGGAACTTTGGATATTTTTGGAGAAAGAGAGGGTTTTATGGCCTTTGGGGGCATTTTAAGCCTTTTGGAGGATTTTTAGATGGTTTTATGGGTTTTTGATGGAAATATGGTAGGAAAATGGACAAATGAGCCATGTAATGGGGTAGATGAGGTAGTGAACCCTTTTTGGGTGTTAACACTGCCTAGTCTTTGCTTTGATTCAGTGTGTGGTTTTATATCTTGGTTTGGACTTGCAGTAGTGTTTTAGAGACCTTCATAATTTTTTTATTTTTTGAAATTTTTTTGTCTTATACATGGGTTGGTGTGCTACACAGTCGCGTACAAAAGCTTGTATACACAGGTCGCTATATTGAACAGTTGCATACAGTATGTAGGTTTTTCTATTAGACAGTCGCGTACATACCTTAGCAGCAAAATTTTGTGGTAGGGTTGCTTGTCCCTATCTTTTTTAAATTTTTCCTTTCTTTGGGGTCTTGTAGTACTGGCATTACACTGTAGCTTTGAAAGCCCTATGAATAATACTTTGTGATTTTAGTAAGCCCTTGAGTTTTTGTTGCCTGAATTTTCTTTCATTTAGCAATCTGAGGTGGATTATCTTGTTGGGTGATACGTCCAAGTGTTGTGTATCTGAATCAGTGATCAGGGTTCTACATACCTTGTACCCCGTACTATTTCCAAGTAGTTTCGGTTTGTCACTTGCCTTTTATTGATTTCAGTGGATTTCATTCATTGTGTCTTCCCAAGCTAGGTGTTTGCCAAGTTTCTTCCTTAGGTGGTTGATTTTTTGTTCTTATAAGTCTGCTACACTTCATTTTGATTGCTTTATAGTCTGATTATTCATGCATTCTCAAGAATTTTTGCATTTAGGTGCATAGTAATTTTTGAAGAGTTTGAAAAATGAAAGGAAAAGCATTGGAAACATTTGCATTTGAATTGCATATTGTAGTTTTTTTTTTTTCGAATAAAATCTCAAAAATTACAAAAATAAGTCTTAGCTTTCTCTTTCCTAGTTGCAATTTCATTAGTTCATATTTACAAAAAAAAAAAAAAAAAAGCCTTGCTTTAAGTAGTTATAATTTTCTTTGGAATTCAGTTTATACACCTTTTTTACTTTTCATTTCACGCCACTTACCCTCTGACTAAGAACAACCCTTAAAATGAACGTTATAATTTAAAATTTATTACTATGTTTTGTTTTATAGGGTCATACACCTACTAGCTTAGGCTAGACTTGTGGGATAGGAAGTGTAAAATACCCCATAAGTACTTAAATTTAGACGTAGTTGGCCAATTGATAGGTAAATCCTTCTCTGTGTTGATAGCATCTGGGAAGCTCCTCTCAAATAGGAGTTAAGCATGAGGTTGCGTGGAGGCATTGGACTAAGGAGATAACCCTCTGATTCCTTGTCAAAATGTAGACCAAGGTTTTTATGCATCTGGGGATTCTGTCCTAGACAAAGTTTAGGGCTTTGCTACCCTACCCATGCGTACGAATCAGACTTGCGACTATCCCCCTAGACTATTGATATAGTTAAGGTAGCCTCTAGTCTCTTGGACATCTAGGGTTTATACATAGGTAAACTAGAATGCTATTTCTGGTTCACCTTCGATGGGATTGGAAGGTAACCCTTGTTGAAATTGTAGGAGGGTGGTGGGTGAATCATCTGCTTGTGCCTAGGAATCTCTTCAAGGACGCTAAGAAACTATCTCTCAGCTTTCTTTAGGAAAGCATATCTTATACCCCTTATGATTGTTGAGACTTTAGGAAATTTTGTAGTGATTTCTCTGTGGTTTGTCTGTGTTTTTAGCCAACCTTAGGGTGTGAAGAGTCAAATTTACAATCGTGGAGGACAAATCTGTCAGAAGGTCATGAAGGTTGCAAAACCTTCCTCTACTTATCACATTGGAACCTCCACCTCCCCCTCAAAGGTGGAGATTGGACACGGATGGTTCTTTTGAACCGATAGGAGTTAGTGAAGTTCTGGGTGAACCAAAATTTAGGGAAAACCGTTTTAATTTAAACACAGTTGAGATAGAAGACTTGCAGGATGATGAGTTTGCAAGGAATTTTAATTCACCTCTAACTGACTTAAACAATCTGGTGATCATTCAGGTTCGTCCTTTCAATCCACCCATGATTGGTGTCCCTTTGGGCAGAATAAACTCTAATGCAGGAGAATGTTCTTTTACTTCCACCTCAGTCGCTCTAGTTGAAGGGGTACCACCTCCCCCGGTAGGTGCCCCTAGAACAAGTATATCTACTACACCATTAACTCCAGCTAGTCGAGTGGTTCAACCACCGGTTCCCATAAGTTTAGTAGGATATTTTGGTGGTATGGTCACTGGGATTCCTAGTGTACCTATAGTTCCTACTTCCTTTGCACACACTGCTCAGAGTGGTACTATAGGATCCTCGGCTTTTGTCCAGGGTTTTCCTTGGAATGGGGGGCAAATTTCCCCATCCACTCCATACATAGGCCCAACACCCGCATATGTAGGGGTGCAGTTTGGAAACCCTAATCCTTATGGTCAAGGTTTTCAAACTCCGGTTTTAGATCTGTTCACAAGCTCTCCTTTTTTTCTTTTTAGTGGAGGGATACCTGCTCTTGTATTCCAAACCCCAGCTTCGACTGGGGCAGCTGGAACCTCATATACTGCACCACACATAAACAATCTACTGGCTTATGGATGGAATCCTTTCCAAAGAATCCCAACCACTTCACAACTGGCATCAGGGGGTAACCCCACATTCACATATGGGACTATGGGGGCAAGTCCCTCTAATCCCCAAGCTGGTACTTTTAGTGCTCTGGTTAGACCCAAGCTCCCTTTCCTGGCAACGTTAAATTTGCCAAATTTGTCGAAACTAATGAATGACTCGGTGAGACATAAATTTTCCTGGCCACCCGTTCCTACTAAGCTGCCCTCGGATATCCCAAAATTCAAAGGCAAAGTTTGTGATGATCTAGGAGCTCATGTCACCAGTTTCCATTTGTGGTGCTCTTCCAATTCACTGAACGAAGATTTAGTTCGGTTGAGGTTGTTCCAAATAACTTTAACTAGTACTGCAACAAAATGGTATATTGAATTTCCTTCTGCTGCATTTAATAGTTTTTGGGACTTTGCTAATGTATTTCTTGATCACTTCCAACTTCCTATCCGATATGATTTCGGGAAAGACTTGTTGTCTACCTTCCGGCAGGACAAGTCCACTCATATTTCGGATCACATCCAAGAGTGGAGAAGACGGAAGAGCCTTATCAAAGCCACTATTCCTCCCGAGTTCTTATTAGAATGGTTCCTTAAATCCCTATTGCCATATATATATATATAAGGATGTATCTACTTCGAGAGTGACCAACAAGGAAGAAGCTATCCTCACGGCCCAGCAGCTAGATTTGATATATTCTCAGTCTAGGATTTTATATGAAATTATCCCTAAGACACCAAGGCCAATGCACAATATAGAGAAATCTAAGCCTGGACCCCATGCCGATGGTGTGGCTGGTTCTGTGAATTCTCCCACTATAGAATCTTTGGCTAAACAACTCCATCAGCTGTTTGTCAAACATTCTACGGCGAAGGTAGCAAAGGATGCCCCCTCACCCAAAAATGCAAATGCTTTTGCACAAACCTCTCATAAGGGCAATCAACAGCCTGGTGGGAAAAAGAAGAAAGGAAAAAAGGGTGAGGGAAACCAAAACAAGCAAAAACCAACAAACAATGCTGATGGGAGCAAAAAAGAAAAGAAGAAGGTGAAATTCCCATGTAAGTTGTGCCACGAAGATCACCTGACCCGTCTATGTCCCCTTATGGAACAAGCTAAGAAGCTATTAAAAGGCCAACAACCGACTGTCCCGAAGGATCCTTTTCCCCAAGGACAGAATTTTGCTTCAGCTTCAAATGTAGTAGGGGGCACCCCAAATGCTCCTGACCCCAATTATATCAACATGGTTCAATTCAAGATTTTACTACATATTAGGAACAAGAACCATGAAAAAGATACCTCAGAGAAGGGTAATTCAACAAGTGAAACTTCTAACCCTCTCTTGATTGAGAAGCCTGTCGAAATTATGCCCAAGATATCAAAAGGTGTCTTTAAGAAAGCCTTGCACAATCCTAATGCTAGGGATGCAGCAAACTACAGACCTTACACAATCCTAATGCTAGGGCTCCAGCAAACTACTCTGTAGTTGAGGATTTAGCTCAGACTCCTTGTGCAATGTCGGCTTTAGAGGTGTTACAGAGTTGTCCCTCCCAGCTGGATGCACTCTTAGTAGCCTTAGGCAGTATCGACTCATCGAGCCTCTTGGCGAAATTTAATTTGTTTGATGTCAAAATTTTCCTGCCATATCATGTATCCTTATCAATAGATGTCATTGATGGTGGAAAAACCATTGGAAGGGAATTTGTCAATAAGGGTACTTCTACATGTGTCATGTCCCTGTCTTGTTGGAAAGCTCTTGGATCTCCAGATCCAGTTCCATCAAACACCCTACTTACTGCTTTCAATGAAAGGTCATTTCATCCACATGGTATCCTACTGGATTTCGAAATTAAGTTGGCAGAGAAAGCAGTGTCTATTGAGGTAGAGGTGATTGATGCATCTTTGGATTATAACTTGCTCTTGGGGAGAAGTTGGACTTATGCCATGTTAGCTATTGCATTGGCCGTTTTTTGGGTGGTATTGTTTCCACATGAAGGGAAGTTAGTTACTATATACCAACTCAATTTTACTAAAAAAGGCCGCATGGAAACTAATGAGTCCACTGTACCATTGGTTGATCAGGTTAGACCTGCTTCAGAGAGCTTAGGGGCTGGAATGTATGCATCATTGATGGGAACATTTGATATTCCAGCCTCGATTAATTATATAGGTTCTACTAGTGTAGGGAAGTCTATTGCAATGGTTGTTGATGGAACAAATCCTTGGGTTCTTCCTTCCCACCATGAACTTGAAGTACCCTTATTGGCAATGGAAGTATCTTATCAAGCTATCATTCATACCACTACCGATCCCATTCCAGTCACTCTCACAATCTCAGAGGAGCCGAAAGAATCCTATTTGTATGCTTAGGCAGAGAACTCTTTGCATTCTAGAGATTTCTTAGATATGGTTTTACCTTCGGATGAAGCCATTTTGGAATCCATGTGCAGACAAGATAAGATCTGGGAAGATATTCACCATCGATCTTATTTTCTTCTAGAGTTAAGCAGGATCGAGAACCAGGAATTCCATATGAGACTGGAAGGTGATCTTGATACGCCTATTAATCCCTTACCAAGAGAAAGAATATTTGTTGAGGGGAATATTGAAAACATTTCCACTACAATTCCTATCAACATCTCTGTAAACCCAAACATTGTGGAAAATGTACACATCGGCGTAAACTCCTCCCCAGAGGAGATTGCGATCTATACAGCCTTGTTTAAGGAATTCCACGACGTATTTGCCTAGTCATATGAGGAGATGCCAAGAATTGATCCATCAATAGTCAAGCATAAAATCCAAACATACCCCGATGCTAGACCCATTCGACAAAGGTTGAGACCTGTCAACCAAGGTAAAGTAGCGGCGGTTAAGGTTGAAGTTGAGAAACTGCTAAAAGTCGGTTTCATTTACCCCATAGCTTTGACGAAATGGGTATCCAACCCTATTCATGTTGATAAGAAAGGGACTATATGCGTTTGTACTGACTTTCAAGATCTAAACAAAGCATATCCTAAGGACAAATACCACACACCATTTATAGATCAAATTATTGATGCTAGTGCAGGAAGTGAAGTCTTTTCATTTATGGATGGTTTCTCCAGGTATAATAAAATTCAAATTAACCTAGAATACCAACATAAAACAACTTTTATTTGTCCTTGGGGTACCTTCGCGTACAAGAAATTGCCCTTTGGATTGAAAAATGTAGGGGAAAACTTTCAGCAGGCAATGAATTTTTCCTTTCATGACATTAAAGCCATTATCAAACCCTACCTAGATGATCTGCCAACACATTCTCGTAAGAGGATCGATCACCCAGATCACTTGTGTTTGATTTTTGAACGATGCAGATACTACAAAATTCGCTTGAATCCCCACAAGTGCATTTTTTGTGTCAAGTCAGAGAGACTACTCAGATTCATTGTTTCCAACAAAGGAATTCAGGTGGATCCTTTGAAAGTTGAGGCCATCGTAAATCTGCCTCCTCCTTGTTCTATCAAGCAGCTTCAAAGTCTGCAGGGGAAGTCCGATTTCCTTCGGCATTTTATTGTAAATTATGACAAGATTACTAAAGGTTTCATGCGCCTGTTGAAATAGGAAACCCCATTTGTATGGGATGAAATTGCACAACTTGAATTCGAGGCATTAAAAAATCTTTGTTGTCAGCACCGTTATTTCGTCCGCCAGTTAATCTTGGGATTTTATATTATATTTGGCCGCATCTGAGTCGACCATAGGGGTAGTACTAGTCCAGGAGGACAATAAGCTCCAAGAGCATGTCATCTGCTATCTCAGTCGTGATTTAGCCGGCCCTGAACTTAGGTATTCCCACGTCGAGAAGTTGGCCTTGGCAGCTGTGTATGCTGTTCAGAGGTTGCATCACTACATCTTACTAAGGACCACGATGGCAGTGGAGGATGTTAATCCTTTTTAATATGTTTTGTCTCGACAGATATTTGGAGGCAAATTCAACAAATGGACAGTCATTCTTCAGGATTTTGAATTAGATTTTCAATCATCCAAATCCAAAAAATCCTTATTTTTTGCTGAGCTCATTGCAAAATTTCCAGTAGAGGAAGATGTAGCCATTGAAGAAGACTCATTCCTAGATGAGCATATATTTTTGATTTCCACCTCTAACCCCTGGTACAGAGATATACTTATCTATCTCTAGACTTTGAAGTACCTTGCACGCTTCTCATGGGAAGATCGAAGTAAACTTTGCGTACATGCCAAGAACTACCTCATTATTGGAGATACTTTATATCGTAGGGGGGTAGATTCCGTTTTGCATCGATGTCTTACCCATGAAGAAGCAGAGACTATCCTAAATGATGCCCATAGTGGATATTTTGGGGCTCATTTATCTGGGTTAGCAATAGTCCAGAAGATATTACATGCCGGTTATTTCTGGCCCATGATCTTTAAAGATTGTGTGGAAGCCATGAAGTGCTGTCATCATTGTCAACTTTACACCAGAAAGATGTGGTCGCATCCATCTCCGCTATTTCCCGTCATCTTAGTGGCCTCCTTCATGAAGTGGGGGATAGATTATGTGACGTGCAACCCAGTCTCAGCTGGGGGCCACAAACATATCATTGTCACTGTAGATTATTTCACGAAGTGGGAAGAGGAAATGCCCACCTTTAAAGCTGACGAGGAAACTGCAGCTTTTTCGTTTTCAACCAAATTATCACACGATTCGGTATCCCTAAAGAGATTGTCACTGACCATGGCATTCATTTCCAAAATAGTATGATGACTGAATTGACCACTATGCTAGGGTTTAGATAAGAACATTCATCTTTGTTCTATCCTCAAGAAAATGGTCAAGTCGAGGTTGTAAATAAAACTTTGAAGACTATTCTCAAACATACTATTAATGCAGCCCGTTCCAACAGTCACATCATGCTGTATCCTGCACTTTGGGAATATCATACCAATGTGAAAACTGCTACAGCGTTTTCTCCTTTCCAACTCGTTCACGGAGTGGAAGCAGTCACCCTAGTCAAATTCGAAATCCTGTCCTTAAATATCGCTATTCATGTGTTACCTGATACGACTGAGCTGGAAGAACACTTATTACATTTAGAACATCTAGATGATTAGTGTAGAGATGCACTGACAGCAAACGAAGCTCATAAAAATAGGGTAAAAATCCAATACGATAAATCAGTCAAGCCTCAGATTTTTTCTGAAGGGGAGCTTTTCTTGCTTTGGGATCAAGACAAAGAACCCCTAGGGGAAGGAAAGTTCAGGTCTATGTGGTTAGGACCTTATGTCATGTCAAAGGTGTTGAATAAGGGCACATATGAATTGACATATTTCGAAGGGAATAAGCTGCTTGAGCCTAGAAATGGGCTCTACTTGAAAAAGTACTATGCTTAGGCTTAGCGCTTTTTCCTGTATTTTATTGTATGTATTTTTTATGTACAATAGTTCGTTGGTTTGTGTTTTTATACCATATGTTGGTTGTTACAAATTTCTTCCGAGTGTTTTGTAGGTTCCAGTGATGGCGCCAGTCACCACAATTCTAATCTAGCTTTAGTCGCATGGGTCATTTACTCACCCTCAGGATAGTTAGTTGCCTTGGGAGGCGCTTGCTTAGGTCCTGCTACCAATAATGTGGTTGAATACAGGGTTGTCATTGAGATTTTATGGGATTCTTTGTCACGTGGTATCACTCAGCTGGAAGTCCTACTTAACTCTCAACTGGTGGTTCCCCAGCTCAATCGAGCTTATTAGGTGCAGAACCCTATTTTACTACGTCAGTTGTTATAGCTGATTTTACCACACATGGTGAATCACACTTTTATGGCCTTCCCTGTCCCTGTGCAGACTCTTTAGATCCCATGGACCATTTTTGTTCCTTTGATGTCTCCTTGATCATCCCTAGAAACATGGTCCTTCGGGCTGGAATGTTACTACTATTCATGTGCATACTGCTGCTACTCGTGTCATTGTGTCTCAGAGTCAAGTACCTCCTGTTGTATCAGAAGGTCATATTCCTACTTCTAGAGGTCATACTACTATTTCCAGAACATCTATTCCTACCTATGGAGTTTCTCATGGGATATCTCATGGGGCTTCTTATGGACCACAGTATGCACAACGTTATTCACCTTTTGGGTACGGGTATCAACAACCCACTTACTCTCCGAATTATGGCTTTGCAGCTCCACATAGTCAAGGTACACCACATTATGGTGCTTCCATGCCACCCTACACGGGTCAAACGGGGGGAGGCTACTATGGCCATGGACATGGTGGTTACGGTCATCAACCCTATGTGAACCAAAATTATCAGGGAGCGCCTCATAGACTTGCTCAACCTAGGCTCCCTTCCCTCACAACATTAAATCTACCTGACTTGTCGAGACTAACAAACAATCTGGTATCTTATGACCCGGCTTGGCCGGCTATCCCTACAAAGCTTCCCTCAGATATTCCCAAGTTCGAGGGAAAACAAGGAGAAGATCCGAGTGAGCATGTTACTACATTTCACCTATGGTGCTCTTCTAACTCCTTACACAATGATTCGATCCGTTTAAGGCTATTTCAATGCACCCTCACCGGGATTTCCGTGAAATGGTACATAGAGCTACCTAGGGGGGCATTTGCTTTGTTCGATGACCTAGCTATGAATTTTCTCAACCACTTCCAGCTACCAGTGCATTACGACGTTGGTATTGAACTCTTGTTGAAATTTCGGCAGGATAAAGCCACGCATATCTCGGACCATATCCAAGAGTGGCATAGACGGAAGAGATTGATTAAAGCCTTCATACCACCGGAGTTTCTCCTCGAGTGGTTCCTTAAATTGTTACTACCTTATATAGCAAAGGATGTTTCTACATTTGGAGTTCAGAATGAGGAGGAAGCCATTTTTAGGGCACAGGAATTGGACTTTATTTATGCTCAGTCTGGTTTGTTATATGAGATCATTCCTAATTCTCCGCATTCTAGTTTTGACCCTAAGGTCAAACTGGGACCACATGCCGATGTCATTATTGGTTGTACAAGTACCAAACCTGCAGATTCAGTTGTGAAAAAGGTCAGTCAATTATCTATCAACCAATCTGCCTCTAGACAAGCCACGACTTCGTCTTAACCCACCCAAATGGCGACTGTGCTTGCGGTACAATCGTCGAACCAGAAGGGTAACCAACAACCTGGAAGGAATAAAAAGAAGGGTAAAAACAATCATAAGGGTGGGAATAAGAATGAAAATGCCAACTCTAATGACAAGAATGCTCGAAATGTTGGGGGGTACAAGAAACCTAAACGTAGGTTTAAGTTTCCTTGCAAGTTGTGTAAGGATGAACACCTCACTCACTTGTGCCCTCGGATAGAAGAAGCCTCGAGATTCATAGCGTAGGGCCCAGCTATGCTAACCAACCCTTTACCTCATAATCAAAACATGAACTCTAGGACCCATGATCAATCTGGTGGGGATCAAGATCCATCGGAGGCTTGTAGTGGTCATGGTTGCATCAATATGGTGCGTGCTGCTAAGGTTATGACTCATGCGAAGGAATATCACAACCAGACCTTGGAAAGGAACCTGCTCCACCTGAGAGTCCTTTACATATTGAAAACTTGTGGATAAACCTGAAGTTGCTCCTCACATTCCTAAGGGAGTCCTTAAGCGTTCAGGGCACAATCCTAATGCCCAAGCCGCCTAGAACTATTCTGTTGTCGAGGATTTGGGCCACACTCATTGTGTGATGTATGCACTCGAAGTACTTCAGAGTTGTCCTTCGCAAAGGAAAGATTTGCTTTCTGCTCTTGGTGTAAACGATGATAATTCTTCCTCTATCATCAAATTTGAAACTAAGGGACTTTAGCCTCACTTTCCTTACTATGTGTCTCTCTTAATTCATGTAGAATGTCTTAACATGACCGTCAAACACATTGTGATTGACGAAGGCGTTGCTTCTTCTGTGATGTCTTTTGCATGTTGGAAGGGTTTGGGTTCCCCTAAGTTGTCTAAACCCGCTAACATGTTGACTACTTTTGATGGAATATTGTTTCGACCGCACGACATTCTTCCTTCTCTTAAGGTCTGTTTGGGAGGGAAGATCGTTGCGATAGAGGTCGAGGTGCTTGATGTACAGTATGTTGTTGGAAAGGAATTGGATATACAGTATGCAAGCCATAGATTCTTCTCTATTTCAAGTTGTATGCTTTCTGTTTAATGGGAAGACAGTTACGATTGATCAAACGTCATTCAAGAATCCTCCTGTTACCTCATCTTCGGGAGCTTCTATCCCGATTGTCCAGCACTCTCAACCAGCAACTGGGAGTGTGGGTGTTGGCATGTATCCATCCCTTATGGAAAGCTTTGCTTGTCCTACACCCATCCTTATGATAGGGTCTAGTTCCAGTGAGGCTTCGTCGTCTATGAGATCGGTGTCTTTTCACACAAACTATATGGAGGATCCTTGGATTCTTCCTACACCGAATCCTTCATGTGAGCCCATCGAAATGGATGTGCTATTGCCTGCAACTATGATAGTATATCAAGCTAATCTTGGATCTATTGCAGAGCCTAGTCCTTCCTCTTTGCGAACGGAGGAGGAGGACCCTTATGTGCTTCCTGCATGGGCAGTGCAGTACCTTGATATTGTTTTTTCCTTCAGATGAAGCTATTATTGAGGCTATGTATGGGGTTGAGCCACCTTGGGAAGAGTTGCATCATAGATCTTATTTTCTTCCCGAGCTTGACCGTTTGGAGTGTGAAGACTATAGGGAGATTCTTAGTGAGAGAATTGGTAGTCCCATGGTTCCATTAATCTCTCCTGGTCCGATGGTTGATGGAAACATGGCAAATATATCTCCTACCATTCCTATCAATATCTCTCGCGATCCTAGCAAGATTGAGAATGTCTATATCGAGGCAGAATGTTCCCATGCTGAGATTCAAAAGTATACTGAGCTATTCAAAGAATTTAGTGATGTATTTTCCTGGTCATATGAGGAAATGCCAGGTATCGACCCTCGCATTGTTGAACATGAGATTAAAACTTATCCTGATGCTAAGCCTGTTCGACAACGTTTGCGCGCGGTGAATCCTAGGAAAGCACCCGTGATTAAGGCTGACATAGAAAAGATGTTGAATGTCATTTTTATCTATCCCATTCCCTTGATTAAGTGGGTTTCAAACCCCATTCTAGTTGATAAGAAGCAGGGAATGATCCACATATGCACTGATTTCCATGACTTGAATCGTGCCTATCCTAAAGATAATTTTCCCACACCATTTATCGATCAAATTTTGGATGAGTGTGTGGGAAGCGAGGTATTTTCTTTTATGGACGGCTTTTCTAGATACAATCAAATACAGATTAAACCCGAGGACTAACGTAAGAATGCTTTCATTTGTCCTTGGGGTACCTTTGCATATCGGAAGATGCCCTCCAGCCTTAAAAACACTGGAGCCACTTTTCAGCAGGCTATGAACTTGATATTCCATGATCTCAAATCAATTAGTGAAGTCTTTTTGGATAACCTTGCTGCTCATTCTCGTATGAGAATGCGTCATTCCTACCATTTGAGATTAGTGTTCGAAAGGTGCCGCCATTATTTGGTCAGGTTAAATCCTCACAAATACATCTTTTGCATGAAGTATGGTTGCTTATTAGGGTTCATTGTCTTCAAAGAGGGTATAAGAGTCGACCCTTTAAAGGTTGAGGCAATACTTCAATTGTGTCCCCCGAAAAACATTAGACATCTTCAATGTTTGCAAGGCATGGCAAACTTATTATGGAGATTCATCATGAATTTTGCCAATTTGACTAGAGGCTTTATGCGTCTTTTGAATAAGCACACTACCTTTTGCTGGGATGAGTGAGCCCAGGAGTTGTTTGATGCGCTTAAGCGAGCCTTAGCATCGGCCCTGATGATTATTCCACCTGACTATAGTCATGACTTTCTACTTTATGTGTCCGCGTCCATGGAGACGATTGGTATGGTTTTGGTTCAAGAGGATGAGGAGCTCTAGGAGCATGTCATATATTATCGGAGCTGAAACCTTATAGATGTGGAGATTCGTTATTCCCATGTGGAGAAGCTTGCCTTAGCTACTGTTCATGCGGTTCAAAGATTGAGACACTATATTCTTCTTTGCCAAACCTTGGTGGTTGCCCATGTCAATCCATTTCAATTTGTCCTCACTAGAAGGATGATAGGGGCAAAGTATAATATGTGGATTTTCATCCTACAAGAATTTGATCTCGAGTTTGTTTTGGCAAAATCGAAGAAATCGATGATTTTTGCAGAGCTTATATCTGATTTCCCAAGCAGGGAGGAGGAGGAGGCTTGTGAAGATATGTTTTTCGATGAGCAGATATTCTTGATCTCAACTTTGGATCCATGGTATGGAGACATTATCATATATTTACAAACATTGAAGGTCCCTACTCACCTTTCACGGGATGAACGATGATGGTTACGTCATGTTTTTAAGAATTACCTCATAGTGGATAACACATTGTACCGCCGTGGGGTAGATTCCATTTTACGTCGTTTTTTAACTCATGAGGAGGATGATCTTGTGTTGAATGATTGCCATGGAGGGGCGTGTGGTGGTCATTTATCTGGGCTTCTACAGCCCAAAAAATCTTGAGAGTGGGTTATTTCTGACCGTCAATCTTTAAAGATTGTGTTAATGCGGTCAAGAAGTGCCACCCTTTCTAGGTGTCTACACGTAATGTGCACTCACGTCCTACCCCATTACATCCAATTATCACCGCTGGTCCCTTCACTAAGTGGGGGCTTGATTTCATGGATTGCAACCCAGCTTCAGCTGGGGTTAATCATCATATTATCATGGCTGTTGACTACTTCACGAAATGGGCTAAGGCAATGCCTACAGTTAAATCCGACAATGAGACAGCCGCACACTTCGTATTCAACCAGATTATTACTTGGTTCGGTATTTTGAAAGAGCTTGTCACTGACCATGGTAGGCACTTTCAGAATCATATGATGGAAGAGTTGGCCTAGAAGTTAGGGTATAAGTAGCAGCATTCTTATTCTTATTACCATCAAGTGAATGGACAAGTTGAAGCAGTAAACAAATCACTCAAGTCTATTCTCCAACGAACCGTCGCACAAAGCAAGACAAATTGGCATATTATGTTATATCCTGCTTTGTGGGCTTATAGGACCGCGATTAAGACTGCCACCAATTTTTCTCCATATCATCTTGTACATGGAGTGCAGTCTGTATTGTCAGTTGAGTGCAAGATCCCTTCGCTAAAGGTAGCCATAGAGCTCTTACCGGACACTTCTCCACTGGAGGAACATTTGGTCCATTTAGAGCAGCATCGAGATGCTTTAGTGGCTTTAGAAGTGAATAAGCATTGCGTTAAGGTCCAGTATGATAAATCTGCCTGTCCAAGGATATTTAGTGAAGGAGATTTGGCCCTTACATGGTTAAACGTGTGTTAGAGAAGGGCGCTTATGAGCTAGTAGATTACGAAGGGATGGATGGTGCAAGCCGTCACACTCAACACTCAGCCTCTACTGCTTGGGTTATTTATACTCCTACGGGTCAGGTATTGTCTTCAAGAGGCGTATGTTTACGGCCCTCTTCAAACAATGTTGTTAAATATAGTGCCGTTATCAAGCTTCCACGGGATGCCATTTTACATGGTGTTCTCTCTCTTGAGGTACGTCTTGATTTGGAGTTAGTAGTGTCACAGCTTAATGGCTTGTATCATGTTAGAGATCCAACATTATTACGGAGATTCTTACGTGTGAGATTGTTAGAACGACAATTTGAAAACATAACATACATACATGTTCCAAGAATTTATAATCAAGTTGCTGACTCATATGCTAACTACGTGTTAGATTGGCATTTGTTTCATAGACAATAAGCTCATCACAAACATACATTTTTACACATGTAAATAAACAAACCGATCATCATAAAAGTTTTTCATTATAACATCCAAAATGTGGTAATACATAGTGTCATAATACAAAAATGGGGCTCTCGAGCCACCAAAATATAAATACACAGTAGTACAAAATGTATCACTCCCAGGTATCTAACCCTGGGGAGGAGGAGGGGAGTTCTGATCGTGGAATGTCACCACGGCTCTAGCTACCCGTCTAAATAACTGCACCCATGCTCATGGCACACCCACCACCTGACGTTGCATGGCCTTAGGCAGGTCCTCGACCTGTGCCATGGGTACCCTGTGTGTCAGCCTCACGAAATTGGTATGAATGCTTTGGAGCAGCCGCTCCGCATCCACACTCGTAATGTCATATCCTCTTCCCCTCTGTCTATGACGAGGGAAGCCTTCAGGCCACCGTGGTCCTACATATGCATATATATGATAGGATGTCACTATGTGTTGTCACGCAAAAACATGTCTTTTTTATTCCATATATCAAAAAACACAAAAAAATTAAAGAACTCAAAAAATTTAAAAAGAGGGTTGAGATTTGTCACCAATGTCACTGTATACCGATCCTGGTTGTAATGGAATGTTGGGGTCTCCCCAGAAATCTATCCCCACATAGGAGTAATCATCGATGGCAACTATCTACCGTCACCACCATGGAAATAAATCAGCTGGATAGGGGTTGGACACCCTACCTCCACCCAGTCTGCACATCGCATCTGCCCAACGTCGTTGGGCCGGATCTCGAATCCCATGAAGAGGAACGTCAACTCTAGGGCTCAATCCTAGAACACCCTAAAAACAAAATGTGCTCAGTATGCTACTGAAACCGAAGTTTAGTACTCTGCCCATCTTGCACTCACTGAGTTGGTGTTTCATGTTGCCCAATAGTGCAGTGCTCCAATCGTACACAATCAGTCTCATGCACTCCACTGCATAGAACATTAGAGTCTGCGAGGCCTAGTGGAGTGAAGCTAGCCCTGCTATCCTACCCAGTGTCAGTAGTATGGCCTTTAGGCCTAGCACCTGTATGGAGTTAGTTGGGATCTGACTCCCGACCTTCTTCGTGTCTGGATAACAATACACGGTTATGTACTCATTGATGGTGAGGCCACCTCTGGGCCCGCGAGATCGTAGGTTCACCACTTTCCCCCGTCGGGAAAGTCCAGTAATAAAGTATATGTCCTCCACTTCTATGGTGAGGGACATCCCATCGATCTGGAAAGACTTTGACTCAGGATCCCAGTAGTCTACTAGCATCTGTAGCAGTCTTGGTTTGGCTCTTAAGCCACCAAGACACCAAAATTTGTAGAGCTCACATGCACGAAGAGCCTATTGTACCATTAGATCACCACGTACTACTTCTTCTACATCCCCGTGCTCACATTCTCTCCATTCTAGAACCATCGTGCATGTTTAAATCAAGTTTGGGTCATTATAAATCCTTAAAAAACTTGACCACGACCACATA
Organism: Pseudotsuga menziesii; assembly: GCA_001517045.1. Classification (NCBI taxonomy): domain Eukaryota; kingdom Viridiplantae; phylum Streptophyta; class Pinopsida; order Pinales; family Pinaceae; genus Pseudotsuga; species Pseudotsuga menziesii. Next base: position 136,867 of record LPNX010013405.1, read on the forward strand.
CGTGACCTTTTGCTAAACAGCTGCATATGTACATGACTTTGAGGGCTTTTTTCGTGTATATCTAGCCCTATATGCGGAAAAATCCTCGATTTCCACGTGGGCTGAGGTGCGCACTTTAGGGTGGCCTAGAAATCCAAATTGACCATAAAAAATTGAAAATTTTACATGAAAATGAAAGAGCAGGGCATGGGAAATTACCTGGAAAAAACGGTGGTGGATTCCATCAGCTGTATCTCCTGGAATTTGCGTTTGAAGTTTTGAGCTCAATTGGGTAAAAATTTCAAATGTTATATAATGTTTTGAATTTTTTACTATTTATAGAAATTTTTCAAATTTTTGAAAATTTTTACCCCCTTTTCTATAGTTTGGACCGTTTCTAATCCTTTTGGACCATTTTTTGACTAATATATGATGTAAGAGACCGTTTTGAGCGCCGTTTCGACCATTGTTTTGACATGTTTGTGTCGATTTCAGGTATCATGTCTAAACTGGCATATAGGTTAGGTTTCACCACCGTTTGCATTTTGCATGACCTTATGACTGTTTCATCATAACCATAGGTACGAACCCATTCTATATTATCACGTAACCTTCTTGCTATTTTAGAAGTGGCATGATTTGAATGGTAGAGCTTGACCTTACATGGGTACCCTAGTTAGCTCCTTATTTGCATTTGATGCCCATGTCGACAATTTTGTCCTTTAGGGTGTGGGAGTCCGTTGTATAGTATTTCCATGACATTTCGCAAGAGCCTCATACTCCTCTTGATCTTTTGCTAGCCTATTTCCCCCATACTCCCTTATGTCAAGTTGTAATTGCATTATCATGAGCTTTGCCTGCCTTATTGAGCCTTATGTCGGCTTCCCTGACTTTGAGTATCAGCCATATAGCCTGAGCTTGTCTCATGTCTAGCCATGCAGAGCCATTTTATATATCCTTTGTAGCTTGATTTCCTATTTTCACCAGGAGGGGACTATCCCCCGAGTGTCGCTATCATACATATGTATCCTTGCATTGAGCATAGGTATGTTCCACTGCTTGGAACTAGTTTGTTTTCCCATTTGACACTCGTATCCTCCTAGTCTGTAACTTTAAAGTAGTTTTATTCTTTTTCAAGCTTTTCAAATATTTGAAAAAGTCCTAAAAATTTAAAAAAAAAAAGTTGGACAAGAAAAGATGTTATCTTTGGCAGCAGTTGAGTCGTGTCACCTTCGAACAGAGCATTGTATATCACATCCATTGGTTGGGTTAATAGTTTGGCTTTAGGAGCTGTACTCATTTATCTGAGTTTATCTCCACCGACTGTTTAAGCTTCCAGTCCCTATGGATCCTCTGTCGATGCCTCCTGTGTCGAAGAGATGTCCCAGTTTTGCATATCGAGTCTATGCTACCTATATTTAGTCACCATTTTCCGTTATGCTCTTGTTCGAAGGAAGTTGAAACCTGAGTCAGCCATTCCTCAATTATCTTGACTTTGCATGTCGGCCATACCCGGTAGAGTTACTGGTTCATGCACCTTATGATTGAGTCCTTCCACATCATACAGCTTTGCTGAGTACCTCGTGTTGGATGATGGGGGATGCCTAAATGCCCTCCTTCTAGTAGATTTCATCCCATTGACTTTAGATCATTTATTCTGGGATAGGAATCTAGAGTCATCTTTGAGTGCCTTGAGACTTGCAGTCATCAGTGCCAGGTTCTCTCACCATCGATAGTTTTTTGGGAATACATCAATGTCCCCTGATTGATGGATTCTCTCAAGTGTTCGACCTCAACACATTTATTCGCACTTGTTAGTTTGCACTCTAGTACTTAATTCCCATTTTCATTATCGATGGGTGATCTCGTGTCTGTTAACGGTACACATTAATGACCGGTAATCAAATGATGAACCACTATGTTCGATCTCGACACCTCTATTCGCATAGTAGGACATGTACTCGTAACGGTGTGTGTAGAAGACCTTCCAGATTGGTGGCATCTCATATATGCTACCTTCTTGATCGTGCCAGTGTTCATGAGATTTTAGCTCTCATGACTTGATTCCAGTATATGTCAGACATTTCCAGCCATTATGGAGATCTTGATCTCTTATATATCTTCAATCTTCATGGAGATCATGATCCTTTGTATATCTTCATCATGGAGATTCTGATCTATGTATATTGTACATGGCAATGACCACATATGTCATATTGTATCATGCCTATTCATGGCCATTGTACTCTTATGTGTCAGGGACTGCTATATTTATTTGCAGTTATATGCAGAGTTGTATCATTGTATAGTGCTGATTGGATGGCTAGTTCTTCTATTGGGTTCTTCATCACTTCATTTCTGGGATGGACTTATAATGTATTTCGGCCATCGTATGACCCCTCTAACCTCACACATTAGGGGGCATCTGTTATAGCTGATTTTACCACACATGGTGAATCACACTTGTATGGCCTTCCCTGTCCCTATGCAGACTCCTTAGACCCCATGGACCATTTTTGTTCCTTTGATGTTTCCTTGATCATCCCTAAAAACATGCAAAATTTGCTATACGCAGCTTTTAAACCCTTTCTCGCGTACATACGTGGGTTTGACCCCTAAAACCGTGTACATCGAGATGTGTGAAAAAATCCAAATTCTTTTGGAGTTTTCCTTGATGTGGATTCGATTCACTTGTCTCCTGGCCTTCCATATGTTTTAAGATCGCTTGGATTCAACCTTTCATTACCCCATTGAAGAGCTATATAAGGAACCCTTTGGATACATTGAAGGCATGAGGAATTGAGAGCAAGAGAACTATAGTCCATTGTTGCCAAAACTTGTGTTGGAGTCTGCATCCCCTTTGTCCTTTGGATCACTTTTGTGTTCTTCCCAAGCTTATCTTTTTCTTGTGAGATTGCTATCGAGATATGGAGGATTGAAGTGGTAGAGGCCCAAGTGGGGGACTCAGTTTCTCCAATTCGCAGATGTGCCGACAGAGGTTGTATTCATTGTAATCTTTGATTTTATATTAATAGAAATATATTTTCCTGTCCAATAATGTGTGTTTGAATGAATATTTTATCCATGGATGATTTCAAATGCTTATATGTTATTGATTATATATGCTAGAGTAGAGGTAACACAATTATATATAGTATGCTTGTTTTGTTTATTGAATGTTGAGGAAGCAATTTATCAATTCAAGCTGAAGTTGGAAAGCTCAACGGGGGTCTACATAAACCATCTGGAATAAGGTATGAATTGAGATCCTTTATTGTTAGTTGTTTGGTTTCTCTTGCATATGGGAAAGGATTGATTTCTATAGTTAAGATTTCTGTTGTGGTACCCCAATCCATAGGAATTTCTCTCTGTAACATCAGTTATGCAAGTTAGGTTATTGGAAAGAAATTTTGAGTTTATTATATTCAATCATATTCCAAGAAATCAAAATTCATTAACTGATGCATATGCTAATTATATCTTGGATTGGCACTTAACACATTTTGCATAAAAATATACAACAGACACATAACAAAACACTTGTAAATAAACCGACAAAAAATACATATATGTGAATATCTGTCCATATGGATAGGTTGAGTTTTTAATCCTCAGATCCAGTCATAATTGTATAATATACAAAACATGGATCAAAGTCCATAAAATGCTCCTAATTCTAAGATTGACCACCCTAGTCACCTAGACCACCTTGGTCCCCCTGATCACCCTAATCACCCTGCTCTCGGGCTTCTTCAACCTCCTCGGCTTCAGCAGCCTCAACAACATCAATATACACAAGTACTGCTCTCGCTACCCACCTCATAAGGCGTATCCAGATAGGTGGTATACCCACCACTAGCTCCTACATGACGGCAGGGATATGCTCAATGCGTAAGGAAGCTACTCTATGGGTAAGCCTGGCCAGCTTTCCCTCAAGAACCCTAATCAAACCCTGGTCCTCTCCCAACATAGGATGCACATACATGCATGGATGCCGAGTAGGGAGGAATGGTCCAATATCTGCATTTTGACATTTTAAGAGGATCAAAAATTCTTATACATATGTATATATTTTTTAATTAAAATTCATAAAAAATTTAAAATTTTGAAAACAAAAATACCTCACTCTCCCCGTGCTCCTCTAGGAGGGAGGAAAAGGTCAGTATTACCTCGAAAATCTAGTCCAACATATGGAAACTGCTCCAAAGCTGGTAACTGTCGCTCCTACCAAAAGTAGAATTCGTCATCATATACACTCTGGACCGATCCATCGCCTCCTTGGTGAAGGAAGATCTCTCCCCACGTACTCAATCTAGGCTGACGGGGAGAAAGAACTGGTAATGGTACTGCAGGACTCAAACCAGGAACCCTCTTAAAGAAAAAGGATACCAATATGTTGGAATAACAAAAAGGCTACAAAAAATTTTCTGCCTGCCTCTTTTGCAGTCAGAGAACTACTTCCTCATTATCGGGATTACTCCCAAACACCAGTCATATAGAGCTCCCTGTATACAGTCCACCGAAAGTCTCATTTGGTTCCGAGTTGCAAGGTGAAGTGATGATGAACCTGCAACCCTCACTATAGTACTCGCCAATACCTGTAAGGGAAAGTTGTGAATATGAACAATAGGGATGCAGCTACCCCTCTTTTGAGTGCCAGGATCGCAGTATATATCTATGTAGTTCTATACACTTAGAAGGTCACTGCCTCTGCCAGTACCTTCCAAGTTCACCGGAGCTCCCTGTTGTGATAAACTGGATATAAAATAGACATCTTCTGAAGTAACCTCTAGAAACTCACCTTGAAGTTCAAACATACCAAGACCATGATCCCAATAGTTTATCAAAAACTCTAATAGGTGGACATTTGACCGTACAGGTGAGGTACAGAATAATTTCAATAACCCACTTTTCCGCAAAGCATTTACTGTGGGGGCATCTTGTAGAGATTCTTGGTCCATGTCTTCATGTTCCCTCTCCCTCCACCCAAGCATCATATTTCAATCTGATAAACAAGCCATTTTAAACCTTTAGATTCATATAAAAAATTGATTTTTTCGCCCTACATAATCTTTTTCTATCTCGCGCAATGTACGCGAGTGTTCTTTGGACAAGTCGCATACTATACGTGACTTTCCTTTGGGAAACCCGTGTACAGAACACGTGTATGCGACTGTTGATATACCATAACCGCGTACACAATGTTCATGCTTTGAAGGTGTTGGAAAACATAAAAATTGGGCCAAAAATTGAAATTTTCTTGGATCAAATGAAAGAGCATTGAGTGTAGTTTTACTTGGCACTTGTGGTTTTGAGAATTATCCACCGAGTCATCCACACCGAGCAATCAAAGGTAGAAGTAAAATTTGTCTATTTTGGGTAAAAATTAAATGGTGAGTTTTTTATTTATATTTTGAACTATTTATAGAAAAATTATTTTCAAAGTGGGGTTTTTACCTATAGTTCATATTTTTTATATAAAATCAAACTAATACCATATATTTTTCTTCAATGTGACAGGTCTATGGTCGTTTAAAGATATTTTTCGCTCATATAGGATATTTTTTTGGTCATTTCACATGCATTTTGCATTTATACCTAATCCATCTTAATCCTAGCATCAACACTTTGACCATGGACTATGGCATTTTTAACCATTAGTTCCTCATTTATGCCATTGTTCTTCCATGGATAGGACTTTCCTCCCATGAGTATCCTCGTGTAGAACCTACTTATTGTCTTTCGATACTCATGCTGCAGTTGTCATAGGTTTAGGGGAGTCTTTTTAACTATTTTTCACGCCAAGTTGAGCCTCATTTTGGTGTCTTTTTACAATCTATTCCTTTATAAGACTCCCCACCCTTATGGATTTTCTTTAGGCCTAGGTCTAACTCCTCAAAATAGACTTGACTACTGAGTAAACTTGTCCATTCAAGCTCATTAAGAATATGTGAATGGGCATCCGCATTGGTGGTAGGTTATCTCTTTCTCGAACCATGCGGAATAATATGATAAAAGATCACTCTCTTTTCTATGGAATTGAGAAGAGTATTCTCAGGTACATGTTTATCACTTTTCTGGACCTGAGGGACTAAATTTACAGAAAAGGAACACCTAGTATGAGCTCAGTTTTCTCTTTTTCATGCTCTGAACCTAAACATGAAAAAGATACCGAGTGTACTTCATGTCTTTGTCATGCTCGTTAAACATCAAGAACAAAACATCGAGTTTCTTGTTGTAAGCCCCATTTCTCGTACTCAAATGGATATTTCCGAGTGATCTTGCTTTCCTTCACACTCGTAAAACTCAAGCTAGATGCTGCTCTCAAAGGCGTTTTGGGTAGGTGCTAATTTAACCTTTTTCGGACCTCCCTGACTAAGTACGAAAAAGGTTCATTTTTTATTCTACAAGAATTAAGAGAGTTCTTCTGTGGTATGTTTTATACTTTTTCGACCTCGGGAGACTAAATTGGATGAAAAAGGACCCCCCTGGAGTCTTCTTTAGATTTTTCAGACTCTCTAAACATGAAAACACCAAGTGTGCATGTACTAGTTTGGGCTCATAAAATCCACGAATCAGTGACACTATCAAGCATTATTTCCTCTTCTCTTCAAGATTGTAAAAAATGGAGAGACTTGAGTTGACTTTCCTAGACTCGTTAAAATTTAACAGGAAAGATAAGAAAGAAGTTTTTTTTTTATTCTCAGTCGGTGATAGTATGTGTTCCTTGAACATAACACTCTCTGTTTTTTCCGATACTGATGTCTCAGTGTTCACTTTCAGTTCAGATATTACTTCAAGTTTCTTACTCCTCCTCTTCTCAGTTGTACCTCAGGAATTTGATCATGTCTCCCACATGACATATTAGTCTAGTTATACTATCTACAAAGTTAAAAGATGCCTTGGTTCATCTTTGTGTTGTGCTCACTGTTAAAGGATTTAACCCTGTATCTAATCTATATCCTGATTCCATCACTGTCTTATCTATTATTACTTGTGTTTCCCTTCCTTTACCCAGTTCCCAGTCACTCTTGTGATCCGTTGGAGGATCTATTTCCTTCCTCATCACAGTATGGTTCTGCATCAGCACTTCCTGACAGCGAAGACCTAGAGTTTTTTGACGATCGTACCTTAGGATTCACTTTCATTATTGGTGAATTATTTTTCTTCAGTTGTCAAATGATCACCTATTGGTTGACAATCTATTGAATCCTATCCATGTTTGACTTCAATAACATCTATTCACATGGCTTGGATTGTACTTGGTTCTTTGGGATTTTTTACAAAGACATTAGGTTCATATCTATGGACTAAGTTGCACAAGATTATGTTGTGATCACTTACATAGCTTCCAGATCTTTGAAGACTCATCATTATTGTATATTGTGGCTTCGATCCACTTTTGTAATATATGTGGTTTTATACCCATACCATATTATGTACTCAAATATTGTAAAGGATCCAGTGTTCCAGTATATTGAACATAGCATCCTCAGATATGACTTTTGTATATGACATTATTACGTATTTGTTTCAGGTACTACCTCTGCTCCATTGGACTTCTGAGTTCTCCAAGATAATGACTATAATGTATTTCGGCCATCATTTCCCTCTGACCTCACACATTAGGGGGCATCTATTATCAACCCAAATGACACTTCTCCATTCGAGTGCCGACATTCCTTATGTTGGTACACAAAAGGACATCTTAGGATTGAAGTTTTCCAAAACACTATAGATGGGCATGACTTGGGATGCATTTACCCTTGAACCATCTTGCCATATTATTTTTCTAAGTGTTGAGTTGCGTACGTGACTATATCCATTGCAACTTGCATACGTACGCAACTATTTCCATTGACAACTCGCGTACTGTACGTGACTATCTACATTGCAACCCGCGTACATCAGCGTATGCGGGTTTCCTTTAAGCAAATCGCGTGTCATACATGGGTTACCTATATCAATAGTCGCGTACATCTTGATTCAACCTTAAAAATATAGAACATGATTAATGGAGATTAGTTGGGACCTAATCATTAACTAACCTAAATGTTTCAACCTCCTAAACCTTTGAAACCACTCTATTTCCCAAAGTATAAATAGAGGCCTTGGGGAGGGCATTAATCAATCAAGATTGGAGAGAAAAGTTATGTTGGTGATATATCTTCAGAATTCTTGGAGCAGCAGAACTCAGAGTCCTTTGGATGTAGAGGAGTCCTTGTCTTAGAAGCTGGGTTGTACTCTTATCTTATTCACTGATTGTTAATAAAAAGAATTCTTCTTCCAACATTGTGTTGAGTCTCTTTCATGTATCGTGGTTAATGAATATTCTTGATTATATATTGGATATATTGTTTATCTAACCTCTTATATATGCATGGATAAAATAGTAATTGGAGAATTTTCTCTTTACAGATGAAGGAGGTGCATCCCTGGAAGCTTTGGAGAGAAGAGGAATGGAAGAAGATCAAGCTTGGATCAATCGTCGGTAATCAGGTAAGTCAAGACTTTCTTCCTATTTCATTTATGTTCTCTGTTAAAGCTGATTGTCTACAAGGTTAGTAGTAAGTTGGTAACCCCAGACCCTAGGTTACAAGGGTGCTTAATCCTGAACAATAGACATCATGAATATTAGTTTATAAATAAATTACATCATAAATCAATAATGGCCACTACAGTAAACAACTCACAATAAAAATTAAAATACATAACAATTCATATACGATGATCCATACGTACCATGATGACGATTTCTATTGTATTGCATCCTCCAAAGGTGAGGTGTCATTCTCTATGGTTTTAATGCAGTCTCTTGCTTCCCATTGAAAATATTTTTTTTTGGTTGTTTTATACGTATGATTCTTAGAGAGGAAATGCCTATACTCATCAAACACCTGCTTCCTTAAGCTTTTTGAGCGACGAGATTTTATCTTAGGACCACAAACTAGACATGTAATTTTACCCTTTGTCTGAAGACCTACAATATTTAGGTATGGAATATATATGTCAATTATAATCATATATAAACTATTCTAACTTCTCCATATAATTAAATGCAATTAACGTGGAATTTAAAAATACAAACCACAAAATGAAGTTAACCTAGGGGAATCATGTATTGTCCATACAACCATTGCATGGAATTGAAATTGCCTTTTCCGTATTGGTCTAGATACGTCATACATAGTGATGCCATTCCATAACTTCAGTAGCTCATATATAAGAGGTTCGATGTATACATTCATATCTTTGACTTGGAACTTACCTAATTGATTTGAAGTACATATAAAATATATCATTATGAGAACCATTAAGATATNAACAGTATCTTCTCCCTATTTATTGACAACCATGGAGGAATGTTATTGTTGATAACAAAAATAGGCCACACCGTGTAAATGGATTTCATCTGTTCAAATGGATTAACACCATATGCTACCAAAGAAATCCTAAGATTACATGGTTCTTCTTTAAAGTGAGGCCACTTTTCCTCCATATCTCTAAAATTAGAATCATCTGCATGCATTCGGATAACATCATCTTGAATTCTGTTCCTGGCATGGTAATCTATAAATTGGGCTATGTTTTTGCACTTGAATAGTTGTTGCAAACGTGGAATGAAGGGAGTATAACGAAGAACCTTCTGAGGCACCCTTTTTGTTACTTTATCGGTACGATATCTACTTACATGACATTCTAGACATTCTGTTGCAAATTCATGCTGATTATAATATATAACATGGTCATTGGGGCATGCATGAATTGCTTCATAATGCATTTCAATATCTTTCATGATGTAAGATAAATCTCGATATGTGCAAGGTAAAATATTTAATGGTGGTAACAAAAATTCAGCTATCAAGCTACTACAGAAGAAAAAAAAATAGTTAATGTAATAAATAAATAATAATAATGAAACATGCTTCATCCATATGATGATTAATAATGAGTTAACACTACAATTATTAGAGGAATACATATAAACTTTATCACGATCCTATATATGTGATGGATTGTTTTACATACCTTATCATCTGTGTGATTGCAATGTTTGAAATACCATTCATAACCTCCAAGTTCATTATCAACAATACACCAGAGAGAAGATTTTTTTTGGATCCTTCATAAAGGGGTTCATATGCCTTATCGAGAAGAAATATATCGTGAACATCATCAACGTCATCATCATTTTCATTATCATCGTCAATCGTCATCATTCATTCTAACATTAAATGAATCATGGATCAATGTATTTGTACCATCATCTTCAACTACATTATTAGTATGATCATCTTGTTCAATATGATCATTCACTTGTTCTCCATTAAACATAGACCCTCCATGATCCTGATACTGAACTTGTTCTGAAATCATTTCCTCTGGATGATATGCTATAGGGTGTATTTCCTTTAATATAAATACATGGAAACATCAATAGATATACATTAATATATGAAATATTAAAATAATATATACAATTACCAAAACAAATAAGATAAAAAACTTTATAATGCTAAACCTACAAATGCACGATATTGATTCCCCCTCTCAGTGTGTCCATGTTCCCTGCAATGTTTTGTGGCTATTGAGATCAATATTCTTCTCTTCTTAAATCCCCTGCATTAAGTACAAGTACAATAACAATTTCCATCACCCCTTCGTTTCGCTGCATCCCATAGTCTAGCAAGCAATTGTCGATTGTTTTCGTTTGGATACGAAATATTTCTATTTGACATTTTGTCACAAACTTCATGACTGAATACAACCAGTTGTCTTAAGAAATCAAGTTCCACGCATCAAAATTTTCTCAAATGGAGGTTTGTCAAAGAATAAAAAAATCCCGACAAACTATCTATCAAAGAAAAAATAATTCCCGCAACTGCCCATTGAAGAATAAAACAATTCTTGAAAAACGTCTGCTGAGGAATAAATAACTTTCACAAATATTCCATAGCTTCTATAACAAACATGTCGAAATGTTTAAAAAAGTTTAAATTTATAATGGCCCATTCGTCGGATATCCGACGCCCTGAACATAGTTACCGTTGGAAATATGGGACCAACAATTTCAAATTTGACATTATTTTCTTTCAAAAAAGCCTGTGAATTAACGTCAGACATCCGAAACCAATGCGTCGAAAAACCTACGGGGTAAGTGTCGAATATATAACACATCGACATAGAAAAACTGACTCCAAAGTGTCGGATATTCAACACCCTAGCCGTAAAAAAACTGACTCCAAACACGTCGAAAATTTGACGCCGCTAAAAAAATTCCTGATTGCTGTACTTTTCAATGCTTTCTGTCTGACACATCCATACAAAATGTCGGATTCTGTCGTTGGATTTTGGGTTCAAATCTTGTTGTGACTTGTATGATGTCCCAATTTTTGGTTTCTTATTCTTATATAATAAAATGGGTTCTTCATCTATCATATTCTCTAATGTCACAAAATTTTATGTTATTGATTAAATATATGAATGATGTACATTGTGACTATGAACAAAGGTGTAATCAACGTGCTTATCCAAGCATAATAATTAAGAAATAAAAATAAATATTACTTTAAAAATATATGATTTGTAGACAATTAATTCAAATTTAATTATATGAATTATTTTCATGGTTACAATGAACAAAAGTTTAATCAACTCTTATATCCAATTGCAACAATAAATATAAAAAATTATTGTTATAAAAAAATGATTTTCTAATGAGTAATTGAAAATTTGTAAAAATAATAAAGAGCATTTGCATATCTGCGGTGTGGAAATGTTCATTAGTGAACCATACACATTCTATTATTTCAACTAGTTGGTATATCTTTTACATTTCCTTGAACTAAGATAACAAAGTATTTTACCCATTAGTGCTCTTTTACATAATGTATGAACCGATGTTTTTTTTAGGAAATATACACATAGATTCTCTTTGCATGATATATGCACCAATGAGTTTCTAATATCAATTATGCACCATCTCACTTTATGCATTTTATAGGCATCCATTCATGTATAATAAAAAATATGCTCTGATGCACTTACAATAAAAAGT
>LPNX010013405.1:151403-159804 GCA_001517045.1 Pseudotsuga menziesii
AACATGAAGATGCTGCTGATGATGACGATGAATATGATGATGATGATCAAGATGATGATGCTGATAACGAAGACGTTGATGATGAAGATGATGATTATGATGATGATGATAAGGAAGATGATGATGATGATGAAGATGATGATGATGATGATGACAACGACAACGATGATGATTATGAAGATGATGATGATGATATTGATGAATACGACTATGAAAATGGTGATGACAATAACAAGGATCATGATGATGATCATCGTTTTTGTTGTCATCATCACCACCGTCTTCATCATCATCATCATCATCATCGTCGTCATGATCATCGTGTTCGTCCTTGAAGGGACTTATGTATAGGATATCACTATAATCAATGCAACCAATACAAATTATGCAAAATCCTAGTTAAATTAAATTAAATTAAATTAAACTACACTAAATTAAAAACATAGAGTTGTTTAACTATAATTAATTTAAAATGCAACAAAATATAAAATATGCAAATAAAAAAAACCCAAAATAAACTAAACAAAAGATAAATACAAAAAATAAAAAACAAAACAAAAAACAAAATATAAAATATCCAAATAAACAAACAAAAAAACGTAGAATTCAAAAACACCCGCACACTAGCTCATTAGCATTCAAAAACAACCACGCAAATCTGCTCTGGCTCCCATTTGGGGGTTTTCGATTTTGAACTTTCACTGATGGATTTGGAATAGGCTATGATGTTTTTTTTATAGGAAGGGCGGGAAAAGGAATTTTCCTATTAGTGAATCATCCACTCCCTTTTCATGTGAGCCCATACTTCTAGAACCACCTACCCCAGCTCCAGAAGGGAAGCAATGTTTAGACCTTTGGGTTTGTTTCCTTCTATGTTTTTCTTGATTACATATTGCGTTTTTATTTTATTCGTGGTTTTTTTCGTTGTTGTGGATGTGGTGGAGATGAAATGGCTCAAATATCCTTTCAAGCATGAAGCATGAGCTGTCCAGGTGAACTTGGGAAATTCAATGTGAGAAATAAAACCAACAGGTATCTAGGAGAAGGAAGAAGGGAATGAGATATTTTATTGCTTCCATGCCTGTGTTTGCTTCATTTCACCTTTGGGGGGTAATTGATCACTATGAGCTATATGATTGTGTTGGGCTGAGAAATTACCCCTTTTTGACGACATTTACCTACCCCTTTTTTCCTTATATTACTCCATTATATGCATCAAACAGATGTTTTCCTCCACTTGGTCCCTCAATCCATACAGGTATGGTTAATTATTGTTTTATCTTATTAATACTTATGATTGATGTAAGGGTCGAACTCTTTATCTTGTATTATGCTAACATATGGTGATTTTATAAAGATAGTTTGAGATGTAAAGGATACAGGTGTAATAGGATGAACGAGTCAAGAAAGAGATGGAAATTCATTGTTAAGTTAATCACCATTGATTCCATCTTTGTACAAGGAATGCAGTCAAAGGTTACTATTCCATGCAAGTTGTACAAAGATGGCTGCAACAGACTTGGTTGCAATAGGCTCGGATGCAACAACGAGCTGTTGCTTGAGGGTAGCTGCAATCGACAGAGCATCTTCTAGATTGATCCTACTATCTCATTGCTGGCTCAAGTAACAAACTTCCTATATTTTCTGTTTTTTATATTTCCCACAGCTATAACAGTGTATCGTAAATGGGGTAGCCCGAAGATCAAAGATCTTCATGGCTGCCCTATATTAGGGGGTAGAAGTTATGATTTTGAATGTATAAATATTGGAAACTATTATGAGTCAGGGGTTGAAAAATTATTGATCTTATTGTATAATCTATGAAAGCAACTGTTTCATCCTACCGTTTAATACAAGGAGTGTGATTCTTCATATCTTAGCATTTAACTTATGCTAGCTTCCAGCGTCTCTATTCGAAAGCTGGGCCCACCTTCCTACAGAGATTGCTGAGTTAATTAGGTATTTATTTCTCTGTCATGTGGTGTGGATGTTACAGCAGATTCATTCTTTTATAACAACTACAATAGTAATGATTTATTGTGTGCTCCTTCAATCGATCAGTAATTGCATTCCCTGTTAGCTACAACAGAGTGGTGTGACAATCGACTGTGTAGACTAATTTTATTTATGCAATTGTGTGATAGTTGTAATAGCCGAACTCATCCATAGTCTCTTTTAATTGATGTCTTTCTTGTTTTCTTCTAATTAATTCCATTTGTAGTTATAATTGTTGAAGTTCAATTTCTGCATTTCTGAATTCTAGATCAAGTTGGATTGAGATAGTTATAATGGATCTTCAGATGGCCTAGTAATTTAGAATTTAACTTTCTGCAAAAGTAAATCTAGATGTTTATTTTATGAATCTCTTATTTCTAGATTAAGGATTGTAAGAAGGTATTTGTGGTTTTTCATTCTTAAGAAGGTAAATTAGATCAAGTTAATAATGGGAAGAGTTGGGATGAACAGGAAGGTAGGATAATTCATTTATAGTATCAGTTACTTAGTGTTTAAACATATACAGTGCACATTATCTTTGAAATAAAAGAATTCCCTGGGTTGACAATTTATATTGAACGCTCTGTATGTTGGCTTTAATTAACTTGCATATATGGTGCCCAACATTTTGGCGCCATTGCTGGGGAAAGGTAATTATTAGACACCATAGTAGTTGTATCTAGTAGCTCTATCTATTCATCTTTCTTCAGTTTTTTTATTTTTATTTTTGCATGTTTTGGGTTGCATGAATACAAGAAGGGTACAACGTGACATTCCCACAACCCCCAGAACTCCCCAGAATACTAACATTGCAGGTGGTCGAGGTCATGGACGAAATCCAGCCTTGGGAAGAAGGACATTCATTGATGATCTGGTTGCTAGAACCAATTCTTCTACCAGAGCTTTCCATCAAGAATCATCTGTTAGAGGAAGCCCAATTATTCCTAGGGTGAAAGCATCAGCTCCCACAGTGGAGAACACAAGAGAAGCTGCGACACCCTCAGGTGTCCCTACAGAGGAAAATAGAGTTAGTACTGCGGGATCGGCTGACCAATATTTCATATATCACATTAATAGGAAGGTTGTGACAAAATAGGAGTGGAGATAGTTCCATAAAAAATTAAACGATTAGTGGGAGCACGGAGAGGATAGAGCAAAAGAAGACATGAATAATAGACGCGATCCAAAACACGAAGAATGAATGGGAGAAAATCATCATCAGGAAGATAATTCCCAGCCTGAGGGGACTGTTGCTACACTCCAGTTCCCCATTCAACAGCCAGAGGGGATCACCCCCATGAAAAATATATCGCCATCTATGCTACTTCATTTTTATGGAAAATAAGCAGAGGATCGGGATGAATTTGTTTTTGAGTTTGACATCGTCTGTCCCAGCTATGATTACACCTCCAGTGAGACAAAGTTGAAACTATTCCCTACTAATTTGAAGGAAAATGTGTTACGTTGGTTCATGAGCTTGTGTGGGGGAACTGTCACCACCTGGGATCGGATGAAACAGGTGTTCCTAGAAAAATATCAGGAGTACTGCAATACGAAAGATAAGAGAGAAGAACTATTCAGAATGGTACAAAGGGACGATGAAAGCCTGGAATATTTTTTTGAAAGACTTTTATATAATGTGCAGAGAGCTGGACAAACTAATATGGGGTTATATGTGCTCAAGATATTCCTACTTCATGGGATTAGGGATGACTGCCTAGACATGTTGAACCTGTTAGGAAAGGGGGATATCTCAAATGAATCCTTTGAAAACATTATTGAATTATGCAAGAGGTATTCCATAGGATCTTCCAAGAACAACAGATGGGACAAACGGGATAAACTAGAACGAGATGTATTCGACAGAACACAGAATTCATCTAATGGAGGAGCCACCCAGATAGAAATAGGAAATCTCCTCGAAAATTTCAAGACATAAATGATGATCTCCATCTCCTAAGAAATAAATGTCCTGAGGGCAAAGCAGAAACAAGAAGTAGAAGATCTCACAGTTGGTGTATTCTGCCCTAAATGTAGGAAGAACCATCCTCTGAAAGAGTGCCCACTTAACAAGGTAGAAGTGCGTCAGCTCTGTGAGCTGAACCATGATACAAAGGAATGTCCTTCCCTACCATAAGTGAAAGTAGTTCTGTAGGCACTGACTCCAGATGTGGAACCAGCCTACTTTATTGCACAAGAAAAATTCTTGGCAGCCTCGAAATCAAGGTATGACTGCAGACTCATTTCCATTTTCGAATAACATGAATAATTGGAATAATATGCATCACATGAAGACACAATTATTTTCATCTTATTCCAACCATCAATGCTATCCTTCTCAACCTCCGATTCAAAATTTTAACTCCTGGAACTCTTGGACACAATCACGAAACCAACATAATTCTTGGTCTCCTAGATGGAGGAACTTCCATCCAGGGATCCAGTTTCCCCATAACCAACCTCCTCAACATTTTCCACATCAACCATTTCCTCACCAAGCATATCCTCCTCAACAATACCCTCAGCCTTATCAGCAGTCACAGCTGCAACTCCATAATAATGTTTCCGCCAATATGCCTATACAACTGCAGCTACCTGCTCAACCTAACCCCAACCCAAATAATAAAATAGTCCATCAATTTAAGACTACCAACATGCCCTCTTACTCCATTACTCATGTTCCCTGTAACAACATCCGCTTACGATCAGGCAGGGTAGTGGAGCCTTTGGTTATTGAGGATGTTCCATCCTCTGTGTCTGAAGAAAGGATGAACCAACAATACTTATCCAATGTAGCGATTCCCCTTATTAAGGACGTTGAAAATCCTACCAAGATATCCCCTAAAACACAAGAAGAAATATCTATCGACACACATCCTACACAATTGGTTAGGGAACCACCATACCCTGAAAGACTAACACTATTGAAAGCAGTGGGACAACCTCAATTGAACCTCTTAGGAGACTTAAAAATCTCTATGTCAAAATTCCACTCCTAAAGGCCCTTCACAATGTGCCTATCTATTCCAGAACCGTTTGGTATCTGTGTACAAGAAAGGAAGAAAACCCAAGGATCCTCCCACTGTTCATGTCATAGGGAAATTATCTAAATTAATAATGGGTAAAACCCTCTTGGCCAAATACGACGATCCTCAGAATCCCACTGTCACTATGCAGATTGGGAGCACACCGATACCCAACGTACTGGTATATTTAGGCGTAGCAATTAACGTCATGACCATTGAAACTGTAAGGAAACTCGAGCTCACTAATATCAGGCCAACTCCTACCGTTTTAGAACTTGCAGATATATCCACTATTAAACCCGAGGAAATATTGGATGACCTCGTTATCTCAGTTGATTCGTGGGAATATCTGGCTGACTTCTTGGTTTTACAATCCAAGTCGCAGCTAGGAGGACACCCACTTATCCTAGAAAAGCCCTGGTTAGCTACAGTTGATGCTTGCATCAGCTGTCGGTCTGGGTCTATGACCATATCAGATGGAACTGAGATAAAGAACCTCACTCTCTATCCTCCAGCTCATTCGACTCTAGAAGCTGAAACTCCATTATGAATGGAGCTAGAGGAAGAGGAGGGTGTTCAACCATTATTAACGATAGGGAAGGCCTTGACTTTTAAAAATGAAACTGAAGACGACGCTATTAATAATTTCATCAGTGAACCCACTTCTGTCAATAAAAAAATTTATCAGATCCTAAATGGTACTCTAGGTGAAGAAGAACAAGAAAATCTCATAGAGGAGAGATTAGTCAGTGATACTCATATAGTCCCAGTGTTGAAAAATTCAAAAATTATTCCTGTCGAGATAGAGCCTGGAAAAACCCTGAATATCAATCCCAGTGTTTCTATGGATGAACAGGAGTGCCTAATCACTCTCTTTAAAAAAAATAAGGGGGGATTTTCCTGGGAGTACACAGACATGAAGGGAATCCCTTCTAATCTGTGCACCCACCACATTTATATCAAAAGTGACTCCTGGTCGGTGTGCCAGCCTCAACAAAGGATGAACCCCAATCTTAGGGACATTGTGAAGGAAGAAATTCAAAAAATATTGGAAGCAGGATTTATATATCCCATCTCAGACAGCGAGTGGGTGTCTCCACTTATGATAGTACCCAAGAATAATGGTAAATGGAGATTCTGTGTTACTCTAGAGAGTTGAACAAGGCAACATAGAAAGATCACTTTCCCCTGCCTTTCATCGACCAGGTACTTGACACCTTATCTGGGAAGAAGTTCTTCTCCTTTTTGGATGGGTTTAGCGGGTACAATCAAATCCAGATTGCTCCTAAAGACCAGGATAAAACTACCTTCACTTGTCCCTGGTGTACTTTTGCATACAGGGTACTTCCCTTCGACTTATGCAATGCACCAACCACATTTCAGAGAGCTGTGATTGGCATATTTTTAGAATTGGTTAATGACAGTATGGATATTTTCATGGATGATTTTACTCCTTATGGCAGTGACTTTGAAGAGGCACTAAAAAAATTAGAAAAGTTATTAACACGATGTGAGAAAACCTAGCTATCCTTAAGCACTGAAAAGTGCCAATTGATGATGAAACCACTTATACTATGAAATGAGAACTCGACACAGTTCACGTTTTTCTCTCTCCTAATTTTAGTAGCTATTTTTACCCCCGTTTCAAAAATGGTTGATGCCAGTATCACACATTTTCATTTTCAGACATTTTTTGGGGCTTTTGAATTATCTTTGTTGTAAAATATTTTTAATTTCTATTTTCAAGTGTGTTTTTTGAAATTTAACAAAATAACATACATTTTTAAGCAATTTATAATGAAAAACATATACATTTTACGATTTTTTCTATAAAATAAGACATTTTTATGTACAAAATAAGGCATTTTTATTGACAAAATTGTAAATAATTCCAGAAAATAAAGACATTTAAAACCATTTTCAATGAATTTTCAGAGAATTTTTCTCTAAAAATGATCATATTTCATATTAGTTATCGAAAAGTGACGACTCACATAAAGTCGAGAAAAAATATACAAATTATTTGTAAAAAACATATTAAAAACATTATATTTAGAAATTTTATTTCTAAAATAAAGTCTGAAAGTCAAAACATTACTAATATATCTGATCAAAAAATTGTCAAAAATTGTGAAAATTAACATTTTCTTCAAAACATGAAACTATTCAACAATATCATGCATGCCAAATTCTTCATCGACATTGGAATTTTCTGGAGCTTGAATTTCCTCAGGGACATCAATGTCCTCTTCCATTGGGTCTTCTATGTCTGCAAGATCCCCAAAGTGCTCCTTTCCAAACACCCCTCCTAACGGGGGTTGGGGCTCTTTTGACATCTTTGCCACAAGTGTTTCACTAAACTCTCCTTTCTTCAAACTAACTTCTTGCAGTTCATCTGGAAGAACTTGAATAGCCTTAATTCTTTGTTTTATGTAATTGCATTGGAGTGGATCATTATCAATCGATATGCAATTTCTTCCTTTCTGTAAGGAGCATGCTATTGTTGTACCTAATCACCAAAAACAAAATTAAAGTTAAGTGAAATAGCATAAAGAAGCATACTTTAAAACAATAAAATAATGAAGGATAAAACATACAATAAAACTTGATATATTATTTCATATGTAATATGAGAAAGTTTACCTGAACCCGAGAGCAAATCTAAGACCCAATCTCCTTCTCTTGAAAATGTATCTATGAGATAATTAATCAATGCTTGTGGCTTTTGATAGATGTTTACAGTCACTCCTTTCAAATCCCTTTCTTCATATGTTAATTTTTTTACCACGGCATTATAACTCAATATCTAACTATGTTTTCCTCCTCTCTTTTCATTGATTAAAAGAGGTTCATAAGCATCTTCCTATGTCCAAGTTGCAACATGTATGCTTTCAGCATCACTAAGGAATGGATCGCTGCCTGAGCTACGAACATTAGGCTTTTCCCTATAACAAAAATATAAAACAATTAATTAACTTATTAATAAATATAATTGATTTATAAATTCAAAATTTTGATAATATAGTGCAAATATATTACCAATGAAGTTGCTTCCTTTTTTTTCCTTTACCCCTGAAGGCTGTCAACAAGCCCCCTAATTGTGTGTCTAAATGGAAAACAACAAATCTCCATAGTGGTGATGTTGTGACATCTACAAATCCTGAAACCACTTTACTAAATGATTGGTAAGTATAAGGTTCACAATCATAAGTAGTGTTTCGGATATTGTATCCATGAGGGATATCTGCAATCACTAGTGCGTACTCCTTTTTAGGAACAGGATTTGCAATGTCTGCACAGTCACCTAAAATGACTCTATATTGCACAGTGTCAAGCCCATTCCAAATATAATGATCAAGTGTATCATCAAGTTCAACATT
>LPNX010013405.1:174043-189561 GCA_001517045.1 Pseudotsuga menziesii
AGTAGTATGATTTTTGTAATTGAAACTCTAGAGGAGTTTTTGAATATTTATATGAACCATTTGTTCTTGTATGGTCTAATATATTATCTCATTATGAATCACATCATAATTTCTTTGTTTCTATATGGTTATAATGGTGAAATTATTAGAGAAATTTGTTTTTTCTTTAATATGCAATTTTCCAGAAAGTTGTAATTTATCTCTTCAAGAATTTTTCTTTTTTTCCAATTTAAGGTTGATTTTAAAGTTTTGTTAAACAACAATATGGGATGTTTAGTCCATGGCTCTATTTTTTACCCTAAAAAAAAAACGTGTATACTGGTATCAACACTTTTCTATTTGGGGGGTGTTTTTGGTGTTTTTTTTGCAAAAATCATCGTTTTTATGGGTAGAGTTCTCGTTCATAGTATATAGTTCTCGTTTCATAGTATAAGTGGTTTTTGGAGGAAGAATGAAAAAAAACTACTTTTTTTGTTCGTATTTTCGACCATCTCCCTGTGTTTTTACTCAAATTTCAGGCGAGAGAGCTCGTTGGATGCGAAATTTAATTCCGCATCTAATGAGTACCCACATTGCATACTTTTGACGGACCCCACTACCCCAAAAAAAATAAATGCATGAAAAAACGTGATGATGATGTCATCATCACGTTTTTTTCAGGAAATTATTTTTTGGGGGGTAGTGGATTCCATCAAAAGTATGCATTATGGGTAATCGTTGGATGCAGAATTAAATTCCACATCCAACGAGCTCTCCCACCTGAAATCTGAGTAAAAAAATAGGGAGACATGTCGAAAATACGAACAAAAAAAGTAGTTTTCTTTTATGACAAATATGTCAATTCAACCATTATGATTGACTCGTTTTATTGAAATTCTATTGGTTCTTGAATTCCTACTCACAAAATTTATTATTGGCGTGTTTTCTTATAAGGCCCATTTTAGACCCCAAGTTTCCTCTAATGAACTAAACTTAGTATTTTTGAAATATTATATGGTAGGAAATGTAACACTCCTATGACATGGAGTAATCCAGTTGATCGATTGATGTTAGGACCTGAATTGTTAAAAGAACTGGAACTAATAGTGAAATAGGTACAAATCAATTTTAAAATCGCTGAGGACAGACAAAAGAGTCATGCAAACCTTAAAAGAACTCCGAAATAATTCTAAGTAGGTAAGAATGTATTTGTTAAGGTAAAACCCATAAATAGCTCCTTTAAACTAGGGAGTTGTGCTAAATTAGTGCCCAAGTATTGTGGACAATTCGAAATATTGGCAAGAGTGGGGCCAGTGGCATATCAATTAGCTTTGCCACCTAATCTTAGAATACATAATGTCTTTCATATTTCTATATTGAAAAGTATGTACACAATGCTACTCATGTGATCGAATTGAATGTGATTCAGGTAGAACCCGAATGATATTTTCAGGTGGTGGAACGTCTGGACTGTATTCTCAACAAGAGAGAAAATTTTCTCCAGAATTGCACCATTGGACAGGTAAAGGTGCAATGGAAACACCTCAGCCCAGATGAAGCAACTTGGGAATTGGAGAGCGATATGCGGGTGGCATATCCACATCTGTTCGAGGAAGATTCAAAATAAACTTAAGCAACATCAAGGATGATGTTGAACTTAAGGGGGGGTGTTTGTAACACACCTAGAACTGAAAAAATAAAATATTTTTATTTATTTCAAAAAACATTATGTTAAATTTATTGTAAAGTTTTTATGACCAAGTTGGTCAAGGATGACTGTAATTGAAGAATTATTCATTTTAATAATTAAATAAAAGATACACCTATCTAAGGGAGATTGTTGAATGAGTGTTCACTGACCCACTAGGAGGAATGAGTAGCTGTAGAAGGCTGATTGACAAGTGGCAGCACTAGCATTTCACTTCCTAGCTGTTGCAGAAAGCATTATCCCTAAAATTGTGGTCATGTTCCCTAAGAGGGGGAATTGAGATGGTGGCTCATTTAATTCCAAAGCTGACCTAAAGACCTAGGAAATATTATAAATACCGTCAAATTTAGCAAGAGGTTCACTACTCATTCTGGTTCCAAGTGAATGAACCTTGTGATTGTTGCAAATTGAAAAGTCAGGAAAACATGGAATTTGATGAGGGGATAGCTAAAGTGGAATTACTGAGTTAAGTCTGCTACTGAGTACTAAGTTACAACAAGTTTTTGTGTGGGTTATTATCTAGTGATCTTCATCCTAATGGTTCAGTGAACATGATAGGAGGTCCTAAGAAAGTAATTTTGGCTACTTCAAGAGAAGGCCGGGTGGAACAATCTCCTTTGGGTGTTTGCTCCCTTCTACACATTATTCAAGTTCTAACTACTGTTAATTATCTGTGATTTATTTCTATGTATGTATTTCTATTTAGAAGTATGATCAGTAGCTGCAAAACTTAAATTGATGGTTATTATCTATGACATGTACTTTCTATTTGAAAATTATTTATAGATAGGTTATGAGTTACAAAGTTATTGGAAATTAGTCTTTATTGTTCTAAGAGATGAAACTTGCAATTAGTTTACTCAAAGTAAAGGGTTAAAGTTTATTGATCTAAGTTTTTCAGTTAGGTTAGTCTTAGTTAAATTATTCTTTTTCCTTATCTTGGTATACTAACTACAGTTCTTCTATATCAGTTGTCTTAATCTACTATATTTCTAATAATAGTGATAATTTTCTGTTACCCTAGATTCTTAAAAGAAAATAACATATATATATTAAATCAAGACTAGAGAAAACCCTGTGAAAAATTATTACAAAGATTATTATAAATTATTGAGACTTATAAATAACTACACTAAACTGAAAAATCATAATAAGGCTAAACTCTTAGAGATTTTTTGTAATTTTGTTACAGGATTTCCTTTTAAAACTAAATAGTACTCTTTCTGATTGAATCCAAGGTTTTAGGTCAAAAACTCAAAGATACTTATAGTATATATATATATATATATATATATATATATATATATATATGTATGTATGTATGTATGTATGTATGTATGTATGTATGTATGTATGTATGTATGTATGTATGTATGTATGTATGTATGTATACCCTATAAGTCTTATAAAAATAAACATAGAGACATCGAACTAGAAACATTAAATACAACCCGATATATAGGCCCAAAACCTTACAAAGAATATCACATATGTTTATATATTCCTTTCTCTAGATTTAAAGCCGAGTTTTTTTCTCATAACCAAAACCATAGATATAGTTAGGATAAACAAATTTCAAAATTAAAATAATAACTAAAATAGGTTTACAGATCAAATACATTTAAAGGATCTTTTAACAGAGTTACTTTACAAGGACAATATAGGCCAATCTTTTATAAAACCATTATTGAATACCAAATCAAGATTATCGACAGGCCACATAGACGATTATAGGTTGTAGGCCATCTTGGTATTTTCATCTATAATCTTTTACTCACAGAAGAAAAATGCAATAGCCTTAGGGATTAATTCATTCACTTAAAATTAAAATAGTTTTACCCTTTAAAAATTTAAAGACGAATTGACAATGGCTTCATATCCCAAACTATTTTACCTAGTAACAAAATAGAGGCCTCACGACCTAGATTCCTTAACATATTGGTTACAAATAATATCCATGGATTTACGGCCTGCTAAATAATGCATTAAAAAAAAACAACACTGTAAAATCAAGATAGTGTTCAAGACTGCAAATGTAAAATCCTCATGGGGTACTTTCGAAACATTTTCCATAAAAGGATAAACAACAGTATCGTATTGACATTGGCTCTATTTCCTATCCCAAAAATGAATATGACAGGGTAAAGTCACGACCACATTACAGTCTTATAAAGGCCTCAAGGTCGCATATAGTTTTATAAATGAAATTGAAAAACCAAAATACAACTGAGTTTATACATTACAAAAGCCCTCACAAGGTTAGATATTTTTTTTACAGATACAATCATAGGACTATTCTTACAGCTTAAAACAAAATCAATAACCCTGCGTTTTCACAATCACCTCAACTTCATAGTCATATGGTTTATGATTATAGATTTGAAATATAAAAATGCCTCACGACTACCAAAGAGACTCATCACTTTCACCAATAGCCAAAATAGAGAAGGGTATCCATACCATGCCATGAAAATGCAGGTCAATCCACGTATCCTGCAAGAAGGACGGGCTACAATTCTTACCCGGACCGCAACATCTTTCAACACTTTGTCCCAACCAAGTGGTTGCAGAGAATCATTTTGGGATGCCTCCTACACATATGAGCATAAGGGTCAAATAATGATTTATATAGAATCTATTATATGGCACAATAATTTTATCAATAGAAAAGATGAATTTACCTGTCTTAGCGATTAAAGGTGTAACCAAACTCACGCATGGAACCGTCTAGTAGAAAGAAAGGAGGAAGGGTGTCAAGGGCTAAATAACTCGGCTCCTCTACCATAATTGCCTTAGAACATGTTGCATATAGATGTGTTGTTTCTGCTATTAGTTAGAAAAATATAAATACAATCACTATATATTTATTTAAAGCCTTAGAACATGTTGCATATAGATGTGTTGTTTCTGGTATTAGTTAGAAAAATATAAATACAATCACTATATATTTATTTAAAAGGGATCTATGAAGTATCAAAAAAGATTAAATATCTGAAGGTATAAACTTTTTTTTAAAGTAAAAATGTTGAGGAAATATGTAATCCAATGTTTACAGTTTTAGTTTATCTAAATTAATTGTTTTATATGTATACAATTCTAAATAATTTAAATTTAATATAAGTCGACATGTTATTTTTAATAACATTTTATTATTTTTTATGAGTTACACATCTCTTTTATACTAGGTTGTAGAATGCACCTCTTCGGTGCAATAATAATGTTTTATTATTTTAATTTATGTATAGAGTAGAAAGATTGGTGGAAAAGAGATTTGCCATTTGAGTTGTCCAGTTGTCATTAAAGTGAAAGAAGGGGATTAAGATTCAGGACTATATTCATGTTAGTTCTAATTTTTGAATTGAGCATTTTAAGTTATAGGTTATTATTTTATTATAATGCTTTATTTGATTGAAAAAATATTTTATTTAGAAAATGGAAATATATATATATATTTTAAATCATATAAATATAAAGTATTATAATAAGTTTTTTTTTAATTACATGGTTGTTAGTAAACTAATAAATAAAATACAATTAACAGTAATAGATTAGGTTTTTATTTATTTATTATTTTAAATTTTACATTGGATTTTCAAGTTAATTACAGTATTTTAAGTTATTTGTGATATCTATTTTTTTAATATATTAAAAAAATCATGATATAATAATGTTAGAAATGATTAATGACTTGTCTAGTATTTGATAGTAAGTTTTTGAGGTTTTTTTAATTGAGATGTGATGATCATCAACTAGAAAAATAAATATTGCTAAGTGTGGGGCAACGATTAATGTTATTTTGCAATGTATGGGTACAATCAAGATGAGTCAATGGTGCACTTAGAGTGGTCATGTAAATTGTATACACATCTGGATCTAACCCTCCTAGTTCCACCCATAAATTGAAGTAACAAGAAACAAATCCCCCACAAGATGGCTTCGGCATTGTGTATCCATAAATCCCAAGGATAAACATTAACAAGGTCAACCATTGACATTGGTAACATTGAAGGTCAAGGCTTGAACTTCACCACAATGTCACTCAGTACAACATTACAATGAATGTGAATTGCATCATCCTTACCCTTCAACCACTACATAAAGATGAAAGACAAGTTTCATCTGTGACACTTCCCAAAGCTAGAAAGACACACCTTTCATTCTTTATCCCTTTCACACTTAAAATTGCATCCCTAAATCCCTGGAATCCCTGTACCAAATGAAAATACCAATGTTACTTGCCAATATAATTAGAGACAAACTTGATAATTCTAATTATATTACATATGTTTGTTTTCTCTCTTAACAAATTAATGGATATTTCATTTTACTTTTCATAAATTAAATTAATTTATATTTATTGCATGGATTTCTATCTATTACTTATTAGTATTTATACAATAATTTTTATACTTGCTTTCAACATATAAACTTACACTAGCAACAACCATATTAATAAGGTTAATATGTTTGGAATAAGCCGAGAGGAATATATCACCAGTGAAGTTAATTTAATAGTTGTATCATGATTGGAGTTAACCTAATAGTTAATCTAATAGTTATCCAATATAATTGTGATTAGAGTTAAAGTTAATCTAATAGTTGTAAAATCATTGGATTTAAATGTTCAATTAAAATTTGTGATTGGAGTTGAAGTTAAGTTAAAGTTGTATCATCATTGGACTTAACCTAATTGTTATAAAAAAAATTCCTAAAGAATGTGTCAATTACTTGTATCTAATAGTTAATCTAACATAAAAACCACATAAGTTGTGGTTGTTAAGCTCATAGTTGAAGTTAAGCTCATAGTTGTATCATTATGTTGGAGTTAAGCTAGTAGTTGTATTTAATAGTTAATTTAAAAGTTAATTTAAAAGTTAATATAAATCTATTGTAGTTAATAAAAGAGCTTCGAGTTATCTTGACTTTTAGCTTCCAAATGGAGTTGGACTAAGGAAGCACATTAATTGGATTCTCAATTGGTAGGTGGAGTTCTAGTGTAACATCAGTTGCACATTACCATGCCACTAAATGTAGTTATCACATGATTTAAGAGGAATTTATTAGGAGTTCAGAGGATTTTATTAGGAATTATACTAGGATGGAGTTCAAATGTCACATGGACTACACATTACCATGCCATTAAGTTTAGTTATCACATGAGCTATTTTTTATTTTTTATAATTGTTTATAAGGAGTTCGAATGATTAATAGTTAATTTAAAAGTTAATATAAATCTATTGTGGTTAATAAAAGAGTTTTGAGTTATCATGACTAAGCCTTATGCACATTAACTAAACTCCTAGTTGGTAGGTGGAGTTCGAGTGTCACATGAGTTGCACAATACCATGCTACTAAGTGTAGTTATCACATGAGTTCAGAGGAATTTATTAGGAGTTCGAACTATTTTCCAAATGCAGTTGGACTAAGCCGTAAGTAATTAGAGTTGAAGTTAAGCTAATAGTTGTAGAATCATTGGAGTTAAGCTAATAGTTGTATCTAATAGTTAAGCTAATATAAATCTATTGTAGTTAATAAAAGAGCTATGAGTTATCGTGACTTCTATCTTCCAAATGGAGTTCGACTAAGCCTTATGCACATTAAGTGAATCCCAATTGGTAGTTGGAGTTCGAGTGTCACATGAGTTGCACAATACCATGCCACTAAGTGCAGTTATCACACGAGTTCAGAGGAATTTATTAAGAGTTCAAACTATTTTATTTGGAGTTCGACTCTTACATGACTACACATTAGCTAGACTCGTAGATGCCAAATGCACTTGGACTAAGCCGTAAGTAATTAGAGTTGTAGTTAAGCTAATAGTTGTAAAATCATTGGAGTTAACATAATAGTTGCATATAATAGTTAAGCTAATAGTTATCCAATATAACTTTGATTAGAGTTGAAGTTAAGCTAATAGTTAGATAGACACATTTGTGTTAAGGTAATAGTTGTATCTAATAATCCATGGAGTTAAGCTAGTAGTTGTATCTAATAATCGAATAGTTGAAGATTAATTTTAATTTTTATAACTATTACTAACTCTACTTATCACATGTTAATTAAATTATTTTTTTATTTTTTTGAAATTATTAATTAAGGACAACACTCATATAATTTAATTATTTACATATACATATACACAACTTTCTTTCTTTCATTTTAAAAATAAAATTTAAAATTTCTGTTAAACATTTCATTTTCACACTTTAGAATTATTCTAGTTATTTATGTTCTTACAACTCCATAAAACCAATCATTCAACTCATCAATAATTCCAGTCATTTTTAATATAATCCAATGATAATTTAAAAGCCCTAAATTTAAGTTCATGTTACATAATCTGTGTAGACATCTCTTCAGAGTACTAAACTTTGAATATTTGAGAATCGTCATGATTGATTCTACCTCTTCAGAGTACTAAACTTTGAATATTTAAGAATCGTCATGATTGATTATTGAATGTTTGACTCATTACATTGTATGTAGCTGGTGAGAATGACACTGGCTTTCGTTGCTCAAATTATTGCCTGGGCTTAAAGTATGTGAGGATGAGCACTATGTCGCGCATGCTGGGTCTGTGGACAGGCTGCTCTTCTATGCAGAGTAGAGCCACCAACAATATATGCATCGCCTCCTCCTCGGGAACGCTGTTCAGCCTCGGATCTATGATTTTCATAACTTCTTCTCTTTTCCAATTAGTTATCTTCTTCACCCACCCTGTGATGTTCATGCCCTCTTCATATTCGCCTTCATCCACTGCCCTTTTCCCAGTAAGCAGCTCAAGCAGAACCACTCCGAAGCTGTACACATCGCTCTTCTCGTCCACTTTCAATGTGTGCGCGTACTCTGTAAATCCATGATTGTTAAATGAGATCGAGAAGCTTCTTGAACTGCTATAAATGCATATGAATCCAAAAATTAATTACTCATAAAAATATGACACACCAATTTACCTGGAGCTATGTAACCAAAGGTGCCTGCCACTGATGACATGCATTCCGGGGCTCCCGAATGATGCAAGAACTTGGCCAAGCCAAAATCTGCAACATAGGCTTCCAAGTTGGAGTCCAGAAGAATATTGTTGGACTTCACATCGCGATGAACAATAAGCGGACTGCAATCATGGTGAAGATAGCACAACCCCTGGGCAACCTCCACTGCAATTTTATATCTGCTATCCCAATCCAAAATCCAGCTACTGTTTCCATGTAGTAGCTCCCCCAAGCTCCCGTTAGGAATGTAATCATAGACCAGAAGATTCGTTGCATTATCGGAACAAAACGCCAGTAATCTAACTATGTGGCGATGGCGGATTTTGCCCAGAGTGTTTATCTCCGCGGAGAAAACTCGATCATTTGAAGAACCGGTCCCCGTTAGTTTTTTCACTGCAACTTGATCACCAGTGGGCATGATACCTCTATACACAACACCGGCTCCTCCTCTGCCGATGATGTTCTCTTCTTTTAAGCATTCCAACACGTCGTCACTCCCAAAGTTGAGATCCTGGAAGGCCGTCATATTCCAGGACCTGCAGTGTGCTACTTTCTTGACGGCCTCCGCCTTAATTTTGATTACCCCAATCACCAACACCGGCGAGCAGAAGAGTAGAAGTCCCAGTGCTGAGAGAGCTAAGAAAAGTCCAAGCTTGATGTGTGCTGACCCACAACTGCCCAACTGTTGTCCGCATAAGTAGAGATTCCCTGCAAACAAATTTGCGTTGAGATGTGAAAAGTGACTACCCTTTAGAACACGGCCGGAAAAATTATTATAAGAGAAATCCGGAGAGGTCAAACTAGCCATATTTTGCAATTCTCTGGGAATGCTGTCGTTCAAGTGATTTCTGGATAAGTTCAGATACTTGAGAACGGGAATCCTGACGATTTCCACTGGAATGGGACCACTGAAATCGTTCTCGCTAAGATCAATGTATATCAGAGACATACAGTTCCCAATTTCCCCTGGAATCGTACCAGAAAGCTTGTTTTTGCTGAAATCAATCTTTTCAATCTTCCCCAGTCGACCAACCTCCGGCGGAACATTGCCTGTTAATTGATTTTCAGAGATCAAAAGAGTGTTCAAAGCAGATAACATACTAATCTCCCTAGGAATCATACCAGAAAGCCTGTTTCTGGTCAGATCGATCTTTTTAATATTCTCCAGTTGGCCAATCTCTGGCGGAACAGTACCTGTTAATTGATTTCCATTGATCACAAGAAAACCCAATTCCAATAACTTACCTATGGATGAAGGGAGAGAGCCATTAAGACAATTATTGGAAATATCTATCCACCATAGCATGGTGGATACATTACTAATTTCCTCTGGTATGCTCCCACTGAGATTATTGTTCTGCAAATCAATCCATTGCAGCCTCGGTAAGTATAGCAAGCCTGCAGGAATTAAACCATTCAAAAAGTTTTGCCTCAAGGAGACTCCTTTCAGAGAATTGCATGTGCCCAAAGAATCAGGAATAGGGCCTGAGAATAAATTA
Organism: Pseudotsuga menziesii; assembly: GCA_001517045.1. Taxonomy (NCBI): domain Eukaryota; kingdom Viridiplantae; phylum Streptophyta; class Pinopsida; order Pinales; family Pinaceae; genus Pseudotsuga; species Pseudotsuga menziesii. The sequence goes on from LPNX010013405.1 coordinate 184,222, forward strand.
TTTTGCATATATAAAGACCCGAAACTTGCACCCTTGCAAATATTAGGAGGGATGGAACCACTGAGCTTGTTGTCAGAAACATCCACTTCCAATAGCTTTCCATTAATGCCGAGTTGCTGAGGCATCAAAGCCGTGAAATTGTTCCTCCAAAGAAACAATTTCTCCAAGTTTGGCAAATCCCCAATGAAAGACGGAATCGAGCCATGTAGCCTGTTCTTAGATAGAGCCAGCAGTCTCAACTCTTTTAGCTTGGAGAGTTCAATGGGTATTTCACCAGAGAGATTGTTTTCAGATAGATCCATACTTTTTAATCTCGCAAGATGACCCAGTTGAGGAGGAATAGAACCAATCAAGGCATTGGAAAACAAAAACATTGTATCCAGATTTTTCAGACCACCAAGCTGAGAAGGAATTGCACCACTGAGACCACAACTGGCCATATCGAGAAGTACAAGCTTGCTCAAATTCCCTATCTCTAGAGGAATCCCCCCACTGAATACATTATAGTACCGTAAAGAAAGCACTGTCAAGTTCCCCAGATTGCCAAGCTCTCGGGGTATTCTTCCAATCAAACAGTTTCCATCCAAGCCAAGATATTCCAAATTTCTGAACTTCCCATACTCACGGGGAATGTTGCCCGATAAGTAATTTCCTCCGAGATCAAGATGCCTGAGCTTCACGAGATAGCCCAAATCCGGTAGCAATGCCCCTGATAAATTGTTGTTATAGACATCGAGGACCTCTAGGTTCCTCAACTTTGACATGTTGGAGGGGAGGCTTCCATTGAGGAAGTTATTGGAGACGTTTAGTGAACGGAGGGCTACCAGATTTGTGCCCTGACTAGGGAATGGGCCTGACATACGCATGCTACAGAGATTAAGAGCCACTACTCGACCCATATGATCACATTGGACGCCAGTCCATGAGCAATGTGTGGTGTAATTGGATGGTGTCCAGCCAACTAACAGATGATACGGATCAATCATCGCTGCTCTCATTGAGATAAGCACTGAGGCATCTCCATGGAATGATGAATTAGGGAGAGCAGCTGATAGGTATGAAAAAAATGTAGACGCGCAGAGGAAAACAAATGTCTGCATGACAAGGTTTTGCAGGCTCATGTTGTATTGAAAGCTACAGTACTGTTATTGTCAGTGCCACAGGAGACGGGTCCAACAACAACCATCTACAAACATTGTCAATGCCACAGGAATAAAGAGGTCCAACGACAACAATCTACAAACAGTTAGAAGCAAAGATGGTGAGTACCTCAGACGCGCAGAAATCAAGACAATTTGAAAGCCTACCCCGACGCGCAGAGAGGACAAGTTGGAAGCCTATAAGCAGTTGCCCAAAATTTGAAGAAACATAGCTTGACAATCACCAGTGGCTGCAGACGATCGACAACCACCCGATCCTCGTCCATGTAGAAATAAGCCAAATTTGGTGGAAGTAAAGTTAAACGTTTTACGATTTGTGTTTTTTAATTTTATTTTGTTGAAATGTGATGATGACAATGTAATTTGATTAGAATTTAGCTAATTTGTGTAAAATTCCAAAACTTTCAAATTGCAATTCCAACCATTTTGATTAAAAAAATCATGAAAAGATAAATGCAAATCATACAATCTTATCCCATTCTAATTTTTTTTTAAAGGAAGTACAGAGTACAAATCATAGAACGGTAGCTAATTCCATTTTCCTGGGTCAAAAGTGGTTACAAATAAGAGAAAGGAATTCGTTTTTTTATTTCTCAAAAACTAAAGTTCATAGTCAAAAGGTACTCGATTTCGTGAATTTTTAATTTTGAAAGTAAGTTGAGGTCTTTCATAAATAATCAGAGAGTTCAAAGTTTTTCTTATATGAAAAGCGAAATTTTTTAGGTTTTTAGGTTAGAAGGTAAGCTGGTTGAATCGGTCAAAATAATTGGAAATTTTTTGGGCTTTTACGTTAGAAGTAAGTTGGTTGAATCGATCAAAATAATTGGAAATTTTCGTAGTTAACGACTAAGTTGATGATCTTTCTCAATTTTACCTTATCGTGATTAGATAAAATGAGTTGTTTGAATTAATAATTAAAATGATATGATAAAGGTATATATTAGTGTTATTATCTCTTTGATAAAGGTATATATTAGTGTCATTATCTCATTTTTGGAATATGCATTGATCACGGTTAGATTGGGTAACCAAAAAAAGTATTCAAAGGGCATTTATGTAATGAAAATATTAATTTACTTATTTCATACTTACTTATGTCAAACGTGGGTAGCAAATCCAAGAATTATTGCTAGTGTTATTATTATTATTATGGAATTATATTTTAAAAAAGAACTTTATATTTATTGGGAGCAAATCCAAGAACTATTATTATTATTATGGAATTCTTTGATGTCGATTGTAGACTTGTGAGTAATACGATGTAAGATGTGTGAGTCATATCAAGTCCTATGTATCCTCATATGATTGAGGTGGTGATATGAGGTGGTGATATTGTATTGTAAATCTTGTGAGTAATATCAAGCTGAGTCTTATGAGTCATATCAAGTCCTATGTATCCTCATATGGTTGAGGTGGTGATGTTGTATTGTAAAGCTTGTGAGTAATATCAAGTTAAGTCCTGTGAATAATATCAAGTCAAGGATTCTCATAGAAGGTACCCTATGAGAATGGACAATTGTGGAGATGATATTGTGTTGTATCAAGATTAAAGTCTTGTATTGTATCAAGACTATGGACCTCCATTTGTTGAGGTAGTTATACTATGTGATATATTGCTAGTCGTTGTCACCGAGTGCTATAAGTCTCCTTTTGGGCTTAGCTCCCCCTAGAGTCAATTACTTTAGCATATGACTATATGGACCAAGGTAATATATATGATCATCATTACGTATAGAATAATCCTTCTGAGTGTGATATGATAAGATGGAAAAATAATACACATATGGACCATGCATTAATTATTTAATGATAATAAGGTAAAGCATAGAGAAAGAGAATTTAAATTTCCCATGCAAATGTTTGAGTGAACTCAAGTTATAAGCTTCAATAAAATATGAATGCCTCAATCAATGCTTTAGTCAAAGCATCGGTTGAATTATTAATGAATGTAATCAGTTAAGTAAAGAAGAGCTTAGTATTCATGAATCAACATGCATCAGTTAACTAAAGAGATCAATTGCAAAATTTAATAATAGAAATTGTGCATGGATGGCACTAGGGCACCTGCACGAAGTTGCTACCCAATTATGATGCAATGGGAGCGCACAAGCAGGCTAAATCAACAATGTGCACGCACCTCGTAGAAGCATGCACGCGCTTCCGCTTCGGACTGACGAACCTCCACGCCAGATTGCCAGCATGGGCAATAAGAGCGCGCACGCGCGTGTTGGGTGCGATAGCAAACAGGGACACGCGTGTGTCCCTGTGTATTAAAAAAACAAAAAACAAAACAATGCGTATTGTTTTTTGCAACCCACAAGCGCGCAAGGAAGAGCCAACGACCCCAAGGAGACGAATTCGACCCCCAAGGAGCCCAACCAACTTGTGTAAATCGCCTAAAACGATGCTGGAGTAAGGTAAATAGAGTAGGAATGCAATTTTTTTGTTTATTTCATTGTTTTTATTGTTTTTAAAATAAAATACAAAATTAAAAAAAAATGAAAATCAATTGAAATGGGCAAAATTTGATACTGCAGGTACAAATTACCTAACCACAATGACCAATACCAATGAACCATCCGAAGAAATGAATGAAACAAACCAAATAGAGGACCTAAACCCCGAATTAAACGAAGAAAACCCCAAAGATGAATTACACGGGGATGTAAACCAATTAAGAATTTTGAGTGATGAATTGAAGAACACGAGGGAACCCTCTTGGGTTTCCCTCGCCACATCAATACAAACATTATAAAATCTATCAACATTTTCCATAGTGAGATAACGAGTTTGAGCGAATATAGGGCTCGAATGAGAGAGCATTATAGCACTGGTATATCCAAAGAGGATATTAAAAACCTGAATATCACAAATGCCCAACTGTGGAGCAAATTTACAGATCCTAGAACAAGACAACCTCTAGATGTGAGGAAGAGGCGAGTTTGCATGGACTGGTGTAATTACCAGCCATGGAGAGAAAACTGGAGGAAGAGATGGTTCATGGTATTCGACAAGCCTCCATGCAACAATGTCGAGGTCCCACAGTATTTTCTTAGGAAACTGTGGGCTGAGTTTTTGTTAGGGTTCCATGTGAACTGCTTTGACATCATTGAGTTCCAAGGCATCGATTTTGGCTCAGCCCAAGATCAACCTCACGCCCACCGGAACCCACTCAGAGGACCTGCTGCACCTAGTCGAGAGCCAAACCCACCTCCTCAACCCCCTGGGTTAGGTAGCGGGCTAGATGAGATCCATATGTCCGTTAGACATGCCACACGACACCTTCTTAGGCATACCAAATTTGTGGCTATGTCTTCGCAGAGCGAGCAGGACCCTCCTGAGAGACACACTTCTGCACGGTCTACTGGTGGTGGGTGAGGGAGAGAAGATACAGGTGGTAGCCAGGTGGATCCATCTAGCTCGACAAGACCAGTGCCACATCATTGTTCTCATTGTGGGCATCCATTCCAGGTTCCCACATAGGAGCATGAAACAGAGAGCTACCTACACCAGGTTAGTCATTGTTTTATTTAATGTCATAATTTCTAATAAATTTAACTTAGAATCAGATGTTGATGACTTGATTTTTTTTAATGAACGACTATTCAATGCCGAGTCTCCAACACACGGGTGGGAGGAAGATGGTTACTTCAACCTAGATAGAGCCATGGCAACTGCAGAGGACATCGCGGCACCATACACATAGGTAGTTTTCTTTCAGTAATTAAATTTAATGTTAGTAGTAATTGGATGTCAATCGTCACATATTTATTTAAATTGTTGGCCCATATTTAGTTAATATTTACTAATTGAATCTAAATATTTTTGTGCAAATGAACAGGTGTCAGTAGGATTGATTGACCAACCATCCCCACCAGGGATCAACAGATCCCCTCGTGACTAGGTATCTTGTAATAAAGTATAAATTTAATTTCAGTTTTGATGTCTTAGATTCATATAGTTATATTTTTTATGTACTAATACACGATGACAGAAATATGTATGCAGGTCCCACCACATAGGCACGTCGGTGTCACTATCTCTCCGCTGACTGCCTTTTTCCCACCATATATGCCAGGTGTAGCCCCTGGCATACATGTCCCTTTCCATGCATCCCTCCCCACCCCGTTCCATCCATCCCTTGCCTCCCACCCACCACCACACTTCCATCCATCTCCCC
>LPNX010013405.1:189717-253592 GCA_001517045.1 Pseudotsuga menziesii
CATCCCCCTCCTCCATATTCCCCCACCACCCTCATTTCCTCTTCCAGGGTGGCCCGTTTCATTCTATAGCCAGTTGGATTTTATCGCCGTACATCACCACTTTTCCCACTCTAGTCCATGCCCTCTCCCACCGTGACCCCTAGTGTTGTAGGCAACATCGATGTGGCTACATCCTCCGCTATGCCATCCACCCTAGCATCAGAGTAGGTTGTACAACCCACTGCTCCACCTGCCACCCCTGAGGAGTAGTCGATTGCTCCACCTGCCAGCCCCTAGGACCAACCTATTGTGTTCACAGTGAGATTGATTAGTTTATGAAAATATCATTCAATATTAACGAAAATTAACATAGTAGTAAATTGTATGAGTTATCTTACTGTTTAAATGTTGCAGGGTGGCATTGCTGAGAGACTTGGATCACAGAGGACGGTAGCCCACTCACCACTTATGGTCTCATCTCAGGTGATCTATTTAAAATTTGAAAACATAATTTTGATATTTAAATTGTGTTTTATACTTGCATAATTTCTTGTAGGAGTTGACATTTGATTTTGTCATTTCAGAGCCCAAGGGGAGGTGGTCGAAGCAGCTGGGAAAATCGACCTTCCTCTAGCTCGAAGAAGAGTAAGATCGATTTTGGAGTTGGACCTGGGAGCTCCGAGGGTGGGCAGGAGGATTGAGAGAGCCTCCTATGTACACTAGCCATGATGTGGCATTTTGGCATGAGTTGCCATATTTTGTATAGGGCACGAGTTGCCATATTTTGTATATGATTGGATATTTTTGTATATTAATATATCATTTTGTACTTCTTTACAGTAGTAGTTTACAATTGATGCGTTTGAAATACTTATTGTTGACGAAGCAATAAAGTCTGTAATTTCATAATAAAGTGCATAAAAAAATTAACACTGTAGGTTAGTTAACAAAAACATACACAAATGCATAAAAATACATTCTTATTCATTGTCCAAATTGCAATAGAAAGAACTTGACTGCCTTTGGTATTTACATATTAATTCTAACCTTTGTCCTTCTACTCCATTTTCTATCCTTGACTAACCCTAGGACTATCTATCAAACTAGACTGTAATACTACCTATTAGGCAGCCATAAGACACACCTAAACCATTCTATTCTAGCCTAACCCTTGCTAAAACCCTTTCCCGATACTCCTACCTTTCCCTCTCTCTAAATCAAGGCTTATTCCTTTCATTTCCACACTACTTAGACCCCCACAACTCTCCCTATATATCTGACTGTAATATCCATTTTGGACAGCCCTAGAACACCACTAACTCATCCTATTCTTCCCTAACATATTCACTGTAATATCCTATTTACGGCAGCCCTAATAGCCTTCTTACCCACCTATCATATCCTAAGGTCACTTCCTTGCCTTCCTATCTTACCCACTCACTAACGCCTCACCTCAAATTTTTCCATAACCCAATTTAAAGTGGCACAAAGACACCTTAAAGGAACTGTATATAAACAATCATTCCTAGCCATACTTAAACAAATTTGACAGTGGTATATAAACATCCATAACTTGGAAAAATACTAGAAAAGTCCTTGAATTGCTTGCAAGTCATTGTGTCATCAAAATCCAAGTGAATATAATTCTTATCATTCCTACTTGACTGGAAATTACATCTTGGACTGTCATAAGACATTTTACTTGACTAGAAATTTGATTTGTTTTAACAATCCCATTGGCTTGGAAACTTGTCACTTATAAAATTGTTTATCACTGATGTTTACTTAAAAAGATTGTACCTTTGTCCTGGTTAGCTAAAAAGTGAAATATAGGATTGTCATAATGCTAAATGGTTGGCTGGAAATACTTTTATGTTGGTTGCAAGAGAGGTTGACTTTGTATGATATGATGATAACGTCCCATCAACACCACTAACATACTTCAACCACATGCATAATTGAAATTAAAACATCCCATAATGCTAACATCCCATAAAAATTGTTCTTCCTTGACAAAAAAAAAATGAAACAAGTTCATGAATATGTGTCTTCTATAACGATCTATTGAGCACTTACAATTTTAACGAGCTATTGTACTTGTTTCAATTTTAACGATTTAAGGGTTAGCATGCATAACCTAGGGTTTAGAATCCATGAGGAAACCCTAACCCTAACTGAAGTTTAAAAGTTACCATGCATAACCTGGGATTTATAATCAATGAGGAAACCCTGACAGGTAATATCCTATTTAGGGCAGCCCTAATAGCCTTCTTACCCACCTATCATAGCCTAAGGTCACTTGCTTGCCTTCTTATCTTACCCACTCACTTCCTATCTTGTCATCCCTATTGATCCTTCCTTTGGTAGCGACATGTTCTCTTTGGGTGTACAATCATGGTTTGAAGGGTCATTTTGGCTAGCAAGTTCCTTTTATTTCAGAGGATTTTCCTTAGTCATCATCTTGATGACCTACACAAGTGCATGATGACCTATCCAAAGGTACGCACTTAGGATATCTAACAAAATAAACACCATTAAAGTTTACTTAACAAATTCAACCCAAAATTATCTCAAATTAGCATGCATAACCAATGCTAGAATCTACCCAATCATAAAGATAATATAAGCTAAAATTCAAATCTCCACACAATAATTGCTTTCCTCGTTAGGGTTTATAAACCCTAATCATCTTTCATCATAGAAGCACATGGCATTTCAGGCAAGTCTAGCTAGGGTTAGCATTTCACGCAAGTCTAGCATGTAACTATTCATTAATTACAATATTGTTAGCTAGGGTTTAGGATAACAAAGAAATTCAATTCATAACCTAGGGTTTAATTCAATTGTAACAATTTGATAATTTGAGTATTGTTCCTAGCATTTGCACACATTGGTATTTGCATTTGTGAACATATGAAATAGTAAGTAGTTCATATTAATCCCAATAAAATTATTTCATGTATGTGCATAGCCTAGGTATAGGGCCTTTTGGTTTTTATTTAAATGATACTAACCAATCTAATGATATATACCTAAAGAGGTCATAAAACCCTAGTTCCATCTCATAACTTGTGAACCCTAGTTATAACATGCAATTTGTAGTTCATGAAACCCTAGTTGGTTTTCAATTTGTAAGTGTATCCTAGGGCTATATGGCCATTTGGTTTCTACTTAAATGATACTAACCAGTCTAATTTGATCTTCAAACCTAAAGAGTTCATAAAACCCTAGTTTGTAGTTCCATGTCTCAATATGTGAACCCTAGTTTTATTATGCAGGTTGTTGGCTTATATTCTAGTACGTCAATAATATAATTCCGCAACATGTGCTTTCTTAGTAATATCTAGACACATTGGGACATGAAAACATGAGGGGGAGGGCCATTTTCAACCCAATTTATAGCATGCAATTGTAGTTCATGAAGCCCTAGTTGGTTTAGGATGTGTACATGTACATGTGTTTCTACTTCCATCTCATAACCTGTAAAGAGTTCACAAAACCCTACCAAATAATATAACATACCATAACATTCTAACATCATACCATTCTAACATACCATACCATACCATACCCTACAATACTAACATCATAGTACATAACCTAGAATACCCTATGATACTAACATCATGCCTAGTACTAGCATACCATACCATACCATACTAACATACAACATACCATACCATTTTAGATCCATCACATAATTTGTAAAGAGGTCATAAAACCCTACTTCCATCTCATAACTTCTCAACCCTAGTTATAGTGTGCAATTGTAGATCATGAAACTATAGCATGCAATTGTAGTTCATGAAACCCTAGTATGCAATTGTAGTTCATGAAACCCTAGTATGAAAGTCTCAACGAGATTGTAGTTCATGAAACCCTAGCATGCAATGGTAGTTCATGAAACCATAGGTGTGTTTCTCTTTTCCATCTCATAACTTGTAAAGAGGTCATAAAACCCTACTTCCATCTCATAACTTGTCAACCCTAGTTATAGCATGCAATTTGTAGTTCATGAAACTACAGCATGCAATTGTATTTCATGAAACCCTAGTATGCAATTGTAGTTCATGAAACCCTAGTATGAAAGTCTCAACGAGATTGTAGTTCATGAAACCGTAGGCGTGTTTCTCTCTTCCATCTCATAACTTATAAAGATCTCATAAATCCATATTTCCATCTCATAACTTCTCAACCCTAGTTATAGCATGCAATTTGTATTTCATGAAAGCCTAGTTGGTTTTGGATTTGTACATGTACATGTGTTTCTACTTCCATCTCATAGCTTTTAAAGTGGTCACGAAACCCTAGTTCCACATCATAACTTATCAACAATAGTTATAGCATGCAATTGTAGTTCACAAAACCCTAGTTGGTTTTCAATTTGTACATGTACATGTGTTTCATCTCATAAGTTCTCAACCCTAGTTATAGCATGCAATTGTAGTTCATGAAACCCTAGTATGAAAGTCTCAACAAGATTTTAGTTCATGAAACCCTAGCATGCATTAAGGTATCCACACTATAATTGTTTTCCTCGTTAGGGTTTATAAACCCTAATCATCTTTCATCATAGAAGCACATGGAATTTTAGACAAGTCTAGCATGAGTTTCGATGTCAACATGTCTATCCTAGGATGATTCCTCAAACCCTAGGTCTTTGTCTATTGCATCAACACAAGCACCAAGAATTGCATGGAAAATCAACTAAACTTAAAAAAATCTTCTTCTAAGCAAGGAATCAAAAGAAGCTCGAGACTTATCAAGTTAAGTTTTCCATGGTCTTTCCCTAACCTCCATGTATCACACAAGAACAAGACTGCAATATCACCAAAGACATTAGCCATTTTCTTTGTATCTTCTGCAGGGTCGGAACCCTAATTCTACCTCCTTTGCCTTGAAAACAAGAGCTATAGATTTTGCAAGACAACCATCAATTCCTCTAGTATTATATCTCCTTCTCCAAGGTTTACTTACATATATAAACCCTAAAGGTCCTTATGCATATCCAAGTTTCATCATGTAATGCATTCCTCCTCTAGTTGTGTACCACATCTTCTTGTTCCCAATGCTCCTCGACATATGCGTCAGAGTTGGTTACAATGCCGCAATGCTTATCCTCAATATGTGTGCCAAGGTGGTTACTATGCTCATTTTTTCTCCTCAACATGTGTGTGAAGGTGGTCACTATGGTCCAATATTTCACTTATCTTCATCCTAATATCACAAGGAAACCCAACAAAATAAACCCTAGTCCAAGTGTACATTAACACCATGAAGATACATCCCTTTAGGGAACTCTTTCCAAGCATATAACATATCTAGAACCTCTTATTACAACAAATTACAACATCAATAAATCTACTAAGCAAAACCCTAGTTTATGAAACCAATGCACAATGGATTCACTGGGCCATGAAAACGTGGTGGAGAGGGCCCGCTAGAGGTAATGGCATGCCAGGATACCAATGGAGATGATGGCTCGTCGATCCAACCTTCGGTTGCTGAGTTATGTCAAGTTGCAAGTCGCATGAAAATGTCATTCAGGGACACTTGGTCACTCTCAGTCTAGGAGCAAAAAAACAAACGGAGCAGCAAGATTGCATGTTGTTGGCTCCGACAGGTGTGTATGGCCAATGCCGACATGGGAACACCACCAAGACTAGCATGGAGGATGGTTTTTCAGAGTTGACCCACCAGTGTGAGAGTTGCATTGAAGGAATTTGAGCAAGACCCTAGTTTACGAAACCAATGCACAGTGGAGTCACTGGTCCATGAAAATGCGGTGGAGAGGGCCCACTAGAGGTAATGGCATGCCAAGATACCAACAGATTTGACGGATTGTCGATCCGACCTACGGTTTTCAAGTTATGTCGAGTTGCAAGTCGCATGAAAATGTCGTTCAAGGACACTTGGTCACTCTCAGTCTGGGAGTGAAAAAACAAACGGAGTAGCAAGATTGCATGTAGTTGGCTCCGATAGGTTTGTATGGCCAATGCCGACATGGGAAAACCACCAATACTGGCACGAAGGATGGTTTTTCAGAGTTGACCCACCAGTGCGAGAGTTGCATTGAAGGAAACTGAGCAAAACCCTAGTTTACGAAACCGGTGCACAGTGGAGTCAGTGGCCCATGAAAACATGGTGGAGAGGGCCCACTAGAGGTAATGGCATGCCAAAAGATCAACGGATTAGACGGCTCGTCGATCCGACCTACGATTGTCGAGTTATGTTGAGTTGCAAGTCGCATGAAAATGTCATTCAGGGACACTTGGTCACTCTCGGTCCGGGAGTGAAAAAACAAATGGAGTAGAAAGATTGCATGTCGTTGGCTCTGACATGTGTGTATGGCCAATGCTGACATGGGAACACCACCAATACTGGCACGAAGGATGGTTTTTCAAAGTTTACCCACCAGTGCGAGAGTTGCATTGAAGGAAATTGAGCAAAACCCTAGTTTACGAAAATTATGCAACGTGGAGTCACTGGCCCATGAAAATGCGGTGGAGAGGGCCCACTAGAGGTAATGGCATGCTAGGAGACCAATGGAGTGAATGGATCATCGATCCGACCTATAATTGTTGAGTTATGTCGAGTTGCAAGTTGCATAAAAATGTTGTTTAGGGACACTTGGTTACTCTCGGTTCGAGAGCGAAAAACCAAATGGAGCAGCAAGATTGCATGTCGTTGGATCTAATAGGTGTGTATGGCTAATGCCGATATGGGAACACCACCAAGATTGGCACGGAGGAGGGTTTTTCAGAGTTGACCCACCATTGCGAGAGTTGCATTGAAGGAAACTGAGCAAAACCTGAGTTTAGGAAACTGATGCAACGTGGAGTCACTGGCCCATGAAAACATGGTGGAGAGGGCCCATTAGAGGTAATGGCATTCCAAGAGACCAACACAGTCGACGACTCATCGATCCGACCTACGGTTTCTGAGTTATGTCGAGTTTCAAGTCGCATGAAAATGTCGTTCAGGGACACTTGGTCACTCTCGGTCTGGGAATGAAAAACCAAATGGAGCAGCAAGATTACATGCCATTGGCTCTAAAAGGTGTGTATGGCCAATGCTGACATGGCAACACCACCAATACTGGCACAGAGGAGGGTTTTTCAGAGTTGACCCACCAGTGCGAGAGTTGCATTGAAGGAAACTGAGCAAAACCATAGTTTATGAAATCGATGCAACGTGGAGTCATTGGGCCATGAAAACACAGTGGGGAGGGCCCTCTAGAGGTAATGGCATGCCAAGAGACCAACGGTGTCGACAGCTCGTCGATCCGACCTCCGATTGCCAAGTTATGTCGAGCTGCAAGTCGCATGAAAATGTTGTTCAGGGACACTTGGTCACTCTCGGTCTGGGATGACATGCTAATTGTTGGGCATGGTAAGAGCATTATTAAAAGGTTGAATAAGGGCTTGGGAAGTCAATTTTCAATGAAGGCTTTGGGTCCAACACAAAAAATATTGGGCATGAACTATATTTCTCAAAAAAGGGATAGAAGAAATGTTATAGAAACTGTATCTCTTAAACATGAACAACTCTTTGACCTTGGTCTGTGTTATACCTTCTGCTTTCTCATTAAATTCTAATTATTGACTCAAATAGAAGAAGGATAAAAACTTACTAGAATAGCAATTAAAATTTAGATATGAAAGCATAATGCACAAGTCAAAAAACATTTCACAATATTAGAGAAATTATTTTTTGAATAGTATCCCAATGCAACACAAATTGGAGAGAAAGTTGCAAAGATAGTGGTTTACCAGGCAGGACATGTACTAGAGAACAATATAAAGTGTGGAGTTAGAAAACCTATGAAGGACATGATGTTTAAACTCCTCTAGCAAAGGTAAGAGAAACATGGGTGAAAGATTAAAGCAGTGAAGGGTGTCTATTGAAGATACATGCATCAAACATTTTCACTTGAAAGTTACATTCAAATAATTCAATCTTTAATTAAAAAGAACAGAAGGAATTGAGAATGCAAATGACAAAAATTTGTATTCTTGCATAGCTTTAGTGGCTTATTTGTATTCTTGCATAGCTTTTGTATTCTTGCATAGTCAAATGTAGAAAATCGTGTGCTTGTGCAAGCTAACACGTCAAAATCTATTAAAAGACAAGCGGACCATGAGTGGTTGAAATTGACAGGTACTATTAAAAAGACAAGACGATCATGATAACTTACTCCGCTTTCTATGTGAACTCTGCAAAATCCTTTCCCTTTCTATCTATATCGATGTCATGTTTCAATATATAGCATGTATAAATACTTATTACCAAGATGGTGCATAAAACAGATCATACTTGGTAATAAGTAATTATTCATGCTATATATTCAGACATGACATCGATATAGATGGAAAGGGAAAGGATTTTGCATAGTTCACATAGAAAGCAGAGTAAGCTATCATGACCGTCTTGTCTTTTAATAGTAGCTGCCAATTTCAATCACTCATGGAACTGGCATCCAAGTGGAGTGTAAGCGCAATTACCCAATCTCATTCAATATAGCCAGCTGGATCCTCTCTATTGTTAATTGCCTCCATCAATCTCTCATGCTTTGAATGAGCCAAGAAGTAACGTACCTTGGTTGATTTCTTCGTTGACATTATCTGTAGATGGATGTTCGTTCCAATAATCAAGTTTTTGAAGTGATAGACCACGTAACCTGGTCTGTAATCCATGAATACATGCCCACTAGTTCTCCTTGATTTCCCATCTAGTGTAAGATATTCACTCTCAACCACCACCGAGCCAATAGGAAATTCATTTCCTTCATCGTCAATCAATGATCCGTTCAGGATTTGCTTACCTTGAATGCATCTTGCCAACCAATAATTCTTGCCCCATTCATTGTCTTTTAGGGCAAGAACTGCATATATGTGTCTTGGTTGTACAAGATTTGAGATATGGTCGTAGTCTGTCGAAATCGTTGAGTGACCCTCCTCTAAGTGGGTTGTTTCACTGACTACACATGGATCTACTGCAAGTGACACACAATCCCAATCATCAACCCAATCCATGCATTCACATTCATCCCATTCACCATTGCTACAAGGGATGCAAAAGCAAGCAAGTTTCCGTGTCCATATTTCAAATAGGGGGTTGTTTGAGCTTCGAATCAAATGAAATCCACTTGTTCCTTGTACTATGATGCAACTATAGGAACGTGATCGATCTATGTCAACCACATGCCAAAAATTCCTGACTGGCCTTCTTACCACTGAAGTTCGGTCTGACATTATTGCTGAGCACCATTGAACTATGGATTCTGCATCTTTGATATGGGGGTTTTTGGTAAACCTCATCTCCTCCCTTCATAGTGCAGTCTTGATGCATGCACCGGCCCCGTTATGCTCACCTTTTCCGTGCCCGGTCTCAAAGTAGTTCCATATATGCGGCACATTATAATTCTTATGTAACATACTCATCCATTGGAATACTCGGGAATTTTTGAACTGGACCACACAACCATCTGACCATATCTAATGATGATCCATCTATATATCTCCCTCCTTTAGTTGATCATAGAAAATTCGAAAACAGTGTTGCACATAATGCAGATCATGGCATCTGTCATTACTTATGTAAAAATTTGTCTCCTTTGATATTATCTTTTTGTTAACGCTGCTCTCAAGGCCATGCCTATACATAATATGTACCATGATGCTGACTTGGTCAGAATGGTAGTATTGAATCTGAATTTCATTTTGTGGCCGAAGAGTGTAGTTTTCTGCAAAATCCATAATTGACAATATGGTCCCAATGGGAAAGTTGTCCCTGCAATTTCTATACTTCTCATCATGCCATCTCACTACGTGCACATGTTGAACATACTGCTTGGTTTTCTTGTAGAACTCCATCAAAAAATCACATACATGTACCTGTTGCCATGAAAACCGGGTTCGTATTAGAATGTGACCTTTAAAGAATGTATATGTAGAACCTGAACATGTAAGAGGGAAAACATGCAATAATCATTTACACCTGTGGCTTCACCAATGCAATCTTTTTACTTTCCTTCGCACTATCTGATTGATAGGTTACGTACTTGAAGCTCTGCATCTCCACGCTCATATTGCCAAATTGATGCTCATCACTTCCATCAATGCAATGGTTCAAAAGAGAAAACCCACTGCACCTAGAACAATTCCCATATAGACATAATTTTCCATAGTATTTTTGTCCTTCATGCCTTGGACACATGATGCTGATGATAAAATATCTCGATGCATTCGGTGGTATTACGGATTCATTGCAGCCCTGCTCAAGGTTAGTATGCAAATCACAAAATATATGTTTATACATGTCATAAAAATATTCATATTCGACATGGTATCTACAACAACATGTGTTTTGATCAATGCATATATGAATCTACCATGGTTTACATTTCTCAAATGACCTTTGGCCTAGGTTCAATTGTGTGTGCTCATTCTTAAATCTCTCATATAGTTCAGTATGTGTTGTGTCAAGTAAGTGTTTGACGTGGGGTTCACGTTCAGTAGAACCTTTTCTCAGCTTTAGCACATCTCTTTGATTAGATGAAGGTCTGGTATGATCATGCCAGAACATTTTTACTAATTCCTTGACAACATCTATTAGCTTCATATCTTGACGAGGCAACCTGCAGACAAAATCCCAACAATCTTTTCCACCTGGAGTCTGCAGATTTTCTCTTATAACGGAGTACTTCTAAACAGTTTTTCTATTTAACTTAAGTATCTGAGAAGTGTGTGAAAGGAGGAGACATTGCCATGTGGACTTTCTTACAACTGATTCTAATAACACACGACGAGCCACATAAATATATTTAGTACGGGACGTCTTCCCAATCGCATTAAAAGCAGATTGGATATTTCTAACAATATGATTGTTAGCATCTGAACTTCTAACCATATTTATGCCCAGAATTCTCCTAACAACAACTAAACAATTTGAATTTAACAAACATAGTAATAATTGACATTTACCTCCGTCACCTTTGGATTCAAAATATTCCTTCATTAATTTGTTACATTGCCAATCGATAGTGCGTTTGGGAAACTTACCTTCAAGGCCTGACAGACAACTTTCATCCACATGGATACGTCTAGGAGTCCTTTTTCTTACAATAGATAGTCGAGGTAGGGAAGGTGGACATGAGCTACGGATCCCAGGGCTTCTTTGTTGTCATGAATCATTCACATGTCAGTCCATATTGGGAGTGTGCTCGACATGGTTGTGGTCTTCTGGAAGAGATTGCAAATTAATCATTGCTCCTAGGTCCAACACTTCATACTCAGCATCTCTCAATACACCTATGTCTTCAAGAGCTTCAACATGGCTCGTTGATGGATTGTTCGTTGGAGACTATGTTGATGTTGGAACTTGAATTGGGTTCGTTGGACGCAACCACTTCACCCGTGGTTCTGAAGTAGAGTTTGTTATGTTATCAACTCTGTTAGGATCGGATGCAGTATCAGTGGAGATTTCTGGACCATGTCTCACTCTCTCCATTGCCAACCTAGCCTTTTCTCTTACCTCATTTTCCTTTTCAATGGGAATATTCCTTCTAGTTTTTCTTGCTATGTTACGTGAGTTTCCCATATCCAAAAGTTTCTTTATCAAAACTATGAGATCTACCCCTGCATAAGAAGCAATAAATAAGGTATTATTTCCATTATACAAGATACATGACATGTTCCAACATAAATAACTAAATTATAGATATGTTAGTATGCTAATTATTGGCATTGATACATAATCATTGATTAAAGGTTTCTCTTTATGTTTGGACCAAATTTTCATTTCTATACTCTATTTGAGTCAAGTAAAGATAGTCAAGTTTGCATGTATTACAACTATATGATTATGACTTCCTTTGTGTTCAAAAAGTATTGGAAGTGAAAAGAAGATGAGTGAAATGAGGAGGTTGCAAATCCCTCAAAAAAAGGAGAAATCATTGAGGTAGAGGCATCCCTGTCAAGCTCAAAGGCATGTTATGATAAATCTAGCATGAAGAGGAGAGCATGGACAAGTTGGTGAACTGTTCAATATGGACCCTCTCCCATGATTGCTTCCAAGGTTTTTATACAAATTGAAGAGTCTCAATAGAGAACATCATCTATGTCATCCTTGTGGGAAATTGAAATATATTCATGTGCAAATGGTTATTGGTCTTTATTGCATACTTCACCTTGTATAGAGAATATGGACAACTTGGTGAACTAATCAATATGGACCCTCTCCCATGATTACTTCAATTTTTATTTTTTTTAAATTGAAGAGTCTCAAGATATAACTTCATCTATGCCATCATTGTGTAAAATCAAAATATATTCATGTGCGAATGTAAATTAGTTAACATGGCATACTTCATCTTGTATGGAGAATATGAGACTTGTTTAGATGTGAAGTTTGGATTTATTCTTGTGAAATTAAATGTTGTCTATGAGAGAGATATTGTTGTAGGCATATCATAAAACATAAATCAATGAAATGATCTGAAAACTTGTGAATTAAAACAATTATTTACAATTCACCATACCTATTCAAAATGATCTCTTCTTCCAATGAAAACTTGTAGTGTGAATATTTCCACTAACTTCCAAGACCACTGAATATGTTTGTTAGATTCCAAGAGTGATCTTCCATCCAATAGATCAAAGAGTGGTGATGGATTGTGAGCCAAATTTCATAGTTGAGGAGCACAAAACATGTGAACAACAAAAGAAAACTCGTGAAAATAGGTGGCAATCCCGGGAATTTAGAACTCTGTTTTTTTTACCTACTAACAGGTGCGCGCACGTGCACACGTGTATAAGACCACGTGCGCGCATTGACACGCACACAAAATTAAACATTTAGAGAATTTACTCACTAACATTTATTTCATTTAATGACTAACGTTCTTCAACAATGACTTCATATTCATGATTATTTCAAGTATTTTTACAATATAGTCTAAAACCTATCATCATCATCACCAATACAATATAGTCCAAACCTATCATCCTCATCCTCATCCTCATCCTCATCCTCATCATCATCATCATCACCATCATTGTTCATCATCATTGTCATCGTCATCATCGTCATCATCATCACTCTCATCCTCATCATCATAGTCATCATCCTCATCACCATCATTGTCATCATCATCATCACCAACATTTTTCAACATCATCATCACCATCATCCTCCTCCATATCATCATCATCCTCGTCATCATCATCCTCCTCCTCATCATCATCCTCATCATCACCATCATTGTTCACCATCATCATCGTCGTCATCATCATCATCATCATCACAGTCATCATCCTCATCATCATCATTGTCATCATCCTCCTCCTCCTCCTCATCATTGATTTTCATTACCATTCCATTGCAAATGCTTGGAAATAAAATAAAATCAAAGTTTCAACTAAACCTATCATCATCATCATCATTGTTCCTCATCGTTGTCGTCATCATCATCATCCTCGTCCTCATCCTCATCATCATCATCATCACCACCATCATCATCATCACCACCATCATTTTTCGTCATCATTGTCATCATCATCATCATCCTCATCCTAATCCTCATTATCATAGTCATCATCCTCATCATCGTCATTGAAATCATCCTTATCATCATGATCACAATCATCATCATCATCATTGTCAACATCGTCATCATCATCATCATCATCATTGTTCATCCTCATAGTCATCATCATCCTCCTCCTCATCATCATCTTCGTAATCAAAATCATCATCCTCATCATCACAATCATCATCATAATCATAATCACTGTCATCATAGTAATAGTCATCGTGATCATCATCCTCGTCATCATCATCATCATCATCATCACCATCATTGTTCATCATCATAGTCATTATAATCCTCCTCCTCCTCCTCATCATCGTCATCAACATCATCATCCTCATCATCCTCTTCCTCTTCATTATCATAGTCATCATCATCATCATCATCATCACCAACATTGTTCGTCATCGTCATCGTCATCATCCTCATCATCATCTTCATCATCATCATCACCATCATTGCTCACCATCATCATCATCGTCGTCTTCGTCATCATCATCATCATCATCCTCGTCATCATCATAGTCATCATCCTCAACATCAGCATTGTCATCATCGTCCTCATCATAGTCATCATTGTTCATCATCATCATTCCATTGCAAATGCTTGGAAATAAAATCAAAGAAAAGTTTCAACTAAACCTATCATCATCATTGTTCCTCATCGTCGTTGTCATCATCATCATCCTCGTCCTCATCCTCATCCTCATCATCACCATCATTGTTTGTCATCATTGTCATCGTCATCATCATCCTCATCCTGATCCTCAGCATCATAGTCATCATCCTCATCATCGTCATTGAAATCATCCTTATCATCATCATCAGCAGCAGCATCATCGTCATCATCATTTTTCATCATCACCATCATCATCGCCATCATTGTTCATCCTCATAGTCATCATCATCCACCTCCTCATCATCATCTTCGTCATCAACATCATCATCCTCATCATTGCAATCATCATCATCATCCTCATCATTGCAATCATCATCATCATCATCATAATCACTCTCATCACAGTAATAGTCATCATGATCATCATCCTCATCATCATCACCATCATTGTTCATCATCATAGTCATTATAATCCTCCTCCTCCTCCTCATCATCGTCATCAACATCATCATCCTCATCATCCTCATCATCCTCATCATCATAGTCATCATCATCATCATCATCATTGTCATCATCATCATCACCAACATTGTTCGTCATCGTCATCCTCCTCCTCCTCCTCCTCCTCATCATCATCATCGTCATCATCACCATCATTGTTCACCATCATCATCATCGTCGTCGTTGTCATCATCATCATCATCCTCATCATCATCATCATCATCATCATCATCATCCTCATCATCATCATAGTCATCATCCTCATCATCATCATTGTCATCATCCTCATCATCATCATTGTCATCATCCTCCTCCTCCTCATCATCATTGTTCATCATCATCATTCCATTGCAAATGCTTGGAAATAAAATCAAACCAAAGTTTCAACTAAACCTATCATCATCATTGTTCCTCATCGTCATCGTCGTCATCATCATCCTCATCCTCATCATCATCATCATCATCACCATCATTGTTCGTCATCATTTTCATCGTCATCCTCAACCTCATCCTAAGCCTCATCATCATAGTCATCATCCTCATCATCGTCATTGAAATCATCCTCATCATCATCATTGTTCATCATCACCATCATCATCACCATCATTGTTCATCCTCATAGTCATCTTCATAGTCATCATCATCCTCCTCCTCAGCATCATCTTCGTCATCAACATCATCATCCTCATCATCGCAATCATCATCATCATCATCATAATCATTTTCATCATAGTAATAGTCATCGTGATCATCATCCTCATCATCGCAATCATCATCATAATCACTGTCATCATAGTAATAGTCATCGTGATCATCATCCTCATCATCATCATCATCATCACCATCATTGTTCATTATCATAGTCTTTATAATCCTCCTCGTCATCATCATCGTCGTCATCAACATCATCATCCTCATCATCCTCATCATCCTCATCCTCTTCATCATCATCGCCATCATTGTTCATCCTCATAGTCATCATCATCCTCCTCATCATCATCAACATCATCATCCTCATCATCGCAATCATCATCATCATAATCACTATCATCATAGTAATAGTTACCATGCTCATCATCCTCACCATCATCATCATCATCACCATCATTGTTCGTCAACATAGTCATTATAATCCTCCTCCTCATCATCATCATCGTCATCAACATCATCATCCTCATCATTGTCATAATCCTCATCCTCTTCATCTTCATAGTCATCATCATCATCATCATCACTGTCATCATGATCATCACCAACATTGTTCATCATCATCATCATCCTCATCCTCCTCCTCCTCCTCATCATAATCCTCATCCTCACCATCATCACCATCATTGCTCACCATCATCATCGTCGTCGTCATCATCATCATCATCCTCATCATCATCATAGTTATCATCATTGTCATCATCCTCCTCCTCCTCCTCATCATTATTCATCATCATCATTCCATTGCAAATGCTTGGAAATAAAATCAAAGCAAAGTTTAAACTAAACCTATCATCATCATCATCATCATTGTTCCTCATCGTCGTCGTCATCATGATCATCCTCGTCCTCATCCTCCTCCTCCTCCTCATCATCACCATCATTATTCGTCATCATTGTCATCGTCATCATCATCCTCATCCTAATCCTCATCATCATGGACATTGAAATCATCCTTATCATCATCATCACAATCATCATCATCATTGTTCCTCATCATCATCAACATCGTCATCATCATCATTGTTCATCATCACCATCATGATCGCCATCATTGTTCATCCTCATAGTCATCATCATCCTCCTCCTCATCATCATCTTCGTCATCAACATCATCATCCTCATCATCGCAATCATCATCATCATCATCATAATCACTATCATCATAGTAATAGTCATCGTGATCATCATCCTCATCATCATCACCATCATTGTTCATCATCATAGTCTTTATAATCCTCCTCATTATCATCATCGTCATCAACATCATCATCCTCATCATCATCATCATCCTCATCCTCTTCATCATCATAGTCATCATCATCATCATCATCATCACCAACATTGTTCGTCATCGTCATCATCGTCATCGTCCTCCTCCTCATCATCACCATCATCCTCATCCTCATCATCCTCATCATCATCATCACCGTCATTGTTCACCATCATCATCGTCGTCATCATCATCATCATCATCATCATCCTCATCATCATAGTCATCATCCTCCTCGTCATCATCATCATTGTTCATCATCATCATTCCATTGCAAATGCTTGGAAATAAAATCAAAGCAAAGTTTCAACTAAACCTATCATCATCATCATCATCATCCTCATCCTCATCATCCTCCTCCTCATCATCATCATCACCATCATTGTTCATCATCATTGTCATCGTCATCATCATCCTCATCCTAATCCTCATCATCATAGTCATCATCCTCATCATCGTCATTGAAATCATCCTTATCATCATCATCACAATCATCATCATCATCATTGTTCCTCATCATCGTCAGCATCGTCGTCATCATCGTTGTTCATCATCACCATCATCATTGCCATCATTGTTCATCCTCATAGTCATCTTCATAGTCATCATCCTCCTCCTCCTCCTCCTCATCATCTTCATCATCAACATCATCATCCTCATCATCGCAATCATCATCATCATCATCATCATCATAATCACTGTCATCATAGTAATAGTCATCGTGATCATCATCCTCATCATCCTCATCATCATCACCATCATTGTTCATCATCATAGTCATTATAATCCTCCTCATCATCATCATCATCGTCATCAACCTCATCATCCTCATCATCCTGATCCTCTTCATCATCATAGTCATCATCCGCATCATTGTCATCATCATCATCACCAACATTGTTCGTCATCGTCATCATCATCATCCTCATCCTCATCATCATCATCATCGTCATCATCACCATCATTGTTGACCATCATCATCATCGTCGTCGTCATCATCATCATCGTCGTCATCATCCTCATAATCATCATAGTCATCATCCTCATCATCATCATTGTCATCATCCTCCTCCTCATCATCATCATTGTTCATCATCATCATTCCATTGCAAATGCTTGGAAATAAAATCAAAGCAAAGTTTCAACTAAACCTATCATCATCATCATCATTGTTCCTCATCATCATCGTCATCATCATTATCCTCGTCCTCATCCTCATCATCGTCATCACCATCACCATCATTGTTCGTCATCATCATCCTCATCCTAATCCTCATCATCATAGTCATCATCCTCATCATCGTCATTGAAATCATCCTTATCATCATCATCACAATCATCATCATCATCATTGTTGCTCATCATCGTCAGCATTGGCATCATCATCATTGTTCATCATCACCATCATCATCGCCATCATTGTTCATCCTCATAGTCATCTTCATAGTCATCATCCTCCTCCTCCTCATCATTGTCTTCGTCATCAACATCATCATCCTCATCATCACAATCATCATCATCATCATAATCATTGTCATCATATTAATAGTCATCGTGACCATCATCATAATCATTGTCATCATAGTAATAGTCATCGTGATCATCATCCTCATCATCATCATCATCATCATCACCATCATTGTTCATCATCATAGTCATTATAATCCTCCTCATCATCGTCATCGTCGTCATCAACATCATCATCCTCATCATTGTCATCATCCTCATCATTATCATCATCATTGTCATAGTCATCATCCTCGTCATCATCATAGTCATCATCCTCCTCCTCATCATCATAGTCATCATCGTCATCATCATCATTGTCATCCTCCTCCTCATCATCATCATAGTCATCATCCTCATTTGATCATCACGGTCATCATCCTCCTCCTCATCATCATCATTCGATTGCAAATGCTTGAAAATAAAATCAAAACAAAGTGTTTACTTAGAAAATGCGTGCACGTGTCTCTAACGCACGTGCACAAAGTAGCGCCAACGCGCTTTTAGTGCGTGCGCACCCAAAGAATGCGATCGCGATTCTAGTGCGTGCGCGTTATGTTCTAAACTATGCACTCGCGTGATTTAAATTTAGAATTTTGGCGTCACCTTTTTTCCAACCAACGTGGTGGATGACTTGGCTGCTTTGGTTTTAGGTTCAGGTTTCCCAACCAAGTGGTTTGGACTATCTTATTACATAAAAACTTGTTTTGTAACACTTCTCCTATTTTGTGCATGATTTTCCATATTGCACACTTTTCCACTGTTAATAAAAATTCACACACTTGTGTAGCTCTGTTTGTAGATTCTGAATATGCAATTTTTATTTAAATCTATTATCTTTTTCTATTTTTTATTTAATTTTAAATGGATTAACGTCAATCTAACACAAAAGGTAGGCTATTTGTTTTGGCTATAACTTTGGATTGCCTCACCTATTTAAAAAACAGAAAAGAACCCGCACAAGAAGACACAAAGACCTACATGCTAAAAATAATAATCGTTCATTGACTATGTTAAGACCAAGATGTGGTGGACCAATGCTCGACCTTGTCATTTTTTGGCGTCAATGACTTCCTTAATTTGAAAAATAAAAAATATAACATAAATAAATATGGAAAAATATCGCTACACTAGACACACCTGTTATCTACAACTCTATATAATTTTTTTCACAAAATTCCACCATTTGCATACTAAACGAGTGGACCAACGCAAACATATTCATTATTGTTTAGGAAAAATATAACATACCAACCTTAGAAGAACCTCTTTTTTGGGGATTTATACTTAGTTTCGATAAATAAAAGTTATATATTCCGGAAGGTAATCCGATTTTCCACGTTTCATATTCTTACACCATATTCCAAAAAGTTGTGTAGGTACCTCTAATATTGCTTTTTGACATTCATATTTCTATTTTTCCAGAAGTCCATTTCAACGAACGTGTCATAAGTGACCAGCATTAGCTTGCACTAGCCCACTAAGAGTGAAGCATTGATGACACTTAAGTTAGCGTGTTAACTAAGTGATCAACAATCAGTTAAAGATTGAGTTCAAGTCAGTTATCATTCAATTCAAGTAAGTTAACATCCAGTTCAAGTCAGTTAACATTCAATTCAACATAGTTAACATTTAATTCAAGTCGGTTCACTTTCAATTGAAGATAATGAACATTCAATTAAAGCTAATTGAGGAAAGGAAGAGCTCTAATGTTTGCATGGAGGGAGTTATAGTTAGCTCCTCCTTGTGAACGTGTTGTGTAGTTCCCTGAGTATGTTTACTAAGCCTCTTATGCGCTACATTCTGCATTCTAGGGTTTTTGGGTTGTTATTAATATGCTAGGAATATGGCAAGTTCAATACAGTTGCATACATTTTTTTTTCAAGGCTGCATTGGATATCTCTTCTCTACTGCTGAGGTGATATATCTTATTGGGAAATCTGCGTATGTGTTGTAAACCATTCTTTGAAAATGTATCTATCATACTCAAATAATTGTTGGGTTTTTCATCCTCCGTGTTTAGAGGGATTTCCTAGGGTATATCTTGTCTCTCATGGTTGATTGATTTATATGGTTGATTTATGAAGTTTATTCATGTGGCTAATACATTTGCGATATTTACATGTGGCTGATATATTTGTGAGATTTACATGTGGCTGATATATTTATGAGATTCACATATGGTTGATATATTCATATGTGGCGGATTTATGAGATACATATGTGCTGAAATTGATTGATAAAGGTTTTAAAGTTCAAGCTTCTCTGATTTTGCTCAAACATCAACATGGTATCAGAGCATAGGGCGCAAAAGAGCTTAGTTTTGTTTATAAATATAATCCTACGTATATATTGAAGTGTTCAATAAAATATTGTAGCCATGACATCAATCTTCGTTCGATCATAAGAACAACTTGAAGGCACATCAAACCTCAACACATGGAAAGAGAGGGTGTTAAACATTCTTAAAGGGCATGATCTTGATTCATCAGTGACCACTCTGGTAGAGGAGCCTACCACTAATGAAGGATGAATCAACTTCAAGATGAACCAAGAAAAGGACAAACATGTCATCTTTGATTCGGTTAAGGAAAATCCCGTGTCCATGATCATTCTGAGTGTTTTGATACACTCACCAATATTTTCAAAAAGAAGACCTTGAGTCAAGAAGAGGGGTGCATCTAAAGCAATTTTTTGTACACTAAAGAGGATAATAGTGTCCTCATGACAAGAATGAATAAAGGGAGAAATCATTTCACTACAAAAAATCTCTCCCATTCAAGTGAATAAAGGACTATGGTATTCTCAACAAGGGTGTAGAAATCAAAAGGGATCCCACACAAATCAATAAAAGATCAATACTTTATATTTTAATTGTTATATGATGGTATAAATCAGATCTAAAGGATTTTAAATGTGTTTCATGACCATCATATAGAGATTTGTATTTCTGGACATTGGAATTGTGTTGAGCAAATACATTATTGTTTGTCTTTTATTAGGATATCATTAATCTCATGAGTCCATATTATGTGATATGATATAGGAATGATATAATACTTATGTAGGACTGATATATATTTATTTAAGACTGATATAAAGATGAAAATTTCCTTCATAAGACATGATATAGAGGGTTGTGTGCTTGCTTCATGAGTTGTGAACATAGGATTGCATGATTGGTCATAATATATCAGATATAGGGATTCATGCTTCCTCCATGAGATATGAATACATGGCTGCATATTTCCTTCATAAAATATGAATTTTTGAACTGATATAGGACTGATATAGGCTTGCAAAACATCACATAAGATATGAATGGGGTTATGTCAAAACATTGATTTAGTCTATGTACATAACTATGTGAACCATTGCTTATATGTTGAAAGTTTTCATGTGATTACATTTCTTGATTATGTAATGGTATTAATCATTTGAATATTTTTTCTTGTAGGGAAAAAAATATGTCCTGACCTACAAGAAGAGAATGAAATGGAGTCATTTAGATAGTTGATCCTGAAAAAGAGCATATTGTGAGGTTCCTATGATTCTTAGGAAGAATACATAATAGAAGCCCTAATTATATTCGTAGAAATGTAAGGACTCCTGAAGGTAATATATTTATCTTATTTATATTAATATATGTGTTAGATATAGAGGAGTATGAGTCTCCATGATAGAGGAATCGAATTTATGATTCTCACATCTTAGATGTTGAGAGAGAGAAGCTAGAGTTTCTCGCTCCTAAAAAAACAAACGAAACTGGTTAAATTAACCTCTTGCTATGTAGAAACCATGTATGGTACTCATATTCAAAAGGAATATATATGTAAGAATCTTGGATGATTCTTAAGCTCAGAGGTGTAACAATCATTGGATAAGATTTTTCTTCTATTGAGAAAAAATGTTCAGTAGAGTTCTTAAAAGGATTCAAGAATAATGGATTGTAAATCCATAACCACACACATAAAGATCAATCTAATTCTTTTTCATATTTGTAGGATCTCATAGATACTAGATATATCTCTACAACTTCTAGGATCAATTATATGCTTTATAGTCAGTACATAGACATATACGAACAAAGCATGTGTTGTGTTACCTACTTGGCACAAGAGTATGTGGATTCAGACATGTCATAGTTAGTGAAAGTAAGTTTCATGGATATATGGATTCTGACTAGTACATTGATCGAGAAATATCACATCAAAAATGTTGTTCATATAGAGCATATTGTAAAACAGTAAAACTTAACAAAGTTCCTAGTTAGTTATGTCCAAGACATAGTGCAGAAAGGAGTTGTGTAAATCCTATACATATCCATGAAAGAGCAGAAATGCCAACATATTTAGTAAGCATCTATCCAGAACAAGCTTGGTATAGTATTAAAGGACTCCTCTAGATGAAGAGGGAGTATTGATGTATCTTCATAGGCAACAATAGTTAAATGATCCACCTAGCAATTTCCATTGTTTGTCAGATTTGACGGATGCCAACATCGACTTTGACAATTTCTGCACCTCGACAGGTTCAATATCGACTTCGACAAGTTTCATACCTCAACAGGCTCAATATCAACTTCAAAAAATTCATCACCTCGGCATGCATTGTCGACACCAGCGACGGGCGAACTACAACATATTGTCTTTTTATTTTCCAGTCATTTGTAACAGTTGAAATTCTGTAAACGTTCCAACTTCTCTTGTAACTAAATGTAACAGACAGACAAACCAAGCATTCTCAACACTCTATTTAAGCATGTACATTATTGTAATATACAACACTAATGAAGTGTATAATAAAGTAATAGAGATTGGTTCGAATTCTTGCATATTTCCTATGTGTGTGTGTGTTTCTATGTGTAGTGTATTTCCTGCTTTGCTTATTATTAATATGATTTCTCCATAACAGTACTCAATTCATACAATCGAATGGTTGTCCCCGTCATGCACTTGGGAACATTCGGATCATTGGTATCAGAGCTTGTTCATGCTTAATTTGTGTGTAGAAATTTCTATCGAGGTTACCTAACTTATGCTTGTTCAAACATTCTCACAAACTGAACAATCCAAGAAGACACTACCTTCGACTTTAGAGTATCTATCTACTCACACCACTAGACCAAAGATGGCCAAAGAAACAGATAATAGACATGTAACTGACGAGACAGAGAAACTCATAGAGAAAGCACTGGCTTGACAATGAACCGAAATCTTCACTTAGTTCAATGATGTTCTCACGTGATTCACCTCAACTTCAGGAGGATTATCGACAAGATACAAATCCAACAAAATCAATCCATTCAAGGTGCAAATGAACTTGGACATACCAAATTTAGAAAGTAAGATTGATGCAGAATCTGTAGACAATTGGGTAAAACAACTAGAATCTTATTACTCTATGAACCAAATCTCATAAGATGAAAATATCACCATTGCATCCTTAAAGATGTCGACATCTATGCACTCTTGGTGGGAGAACCAATCGACAAAGATAGAGAAAGACGGAGAACCTATAGAGACGTCAGAGAAATGTTTTGAGTACGTCTTGAAGGAGTTCTACTCACCCAAGTAAATTGAACAATAGTATAAGAAGTGGCAATAACTAAGGAAATGGAAATATCAGTCCGTGCAGAGTTACACCGATGAGTTCTATCGACTAATGGCTATACTTGGCGTTTAAGAAGAAGTGAAATTGCTTGTTTTGAAGTACATCAATATAGTGTCCCCAAACATTCAACAAGAAATGGGGTTTATGATTGTTAGTACGCTTGCAGATGCATTCCACTATGCCAGTAAGCTTGAAGCCAAACAAAAAGGAAAAGCACGCTTCACGACTAAGCTGCCATGACGAACATCCGACAAGAAGTCACCAGCCGACTCTGACAATTCAAGATGCCCTTCTTATTCGACCCCGCCAAAGCAAGACTATGGAAAAAATCACTCTCAGAAATACAAGAGAGAATGTAGAAAAAAAACCCATGCCAGGAAATGGTGTGATTATGAAAATTCACTCTGGAATGATACGTCTGAATGCAAGGCTAGGAAGACATTTTTGGAAAAATTGTCTACCTCCAACTTATCCGACAAAACCCTTGTATAATCTGACCCAAAAATCATCGACTCTTTTGACATCGACATCGACCACTCCAATATCCTCAACTACTATTGACGAGGAGGAACAAGAGCGCCTGTTCCATACACAGATATGGGTTCAAAACAATCCGTTGCACTTGATTATGGATAATGGAAGCTAGAAGAACTTTATGTATGAAGATCTCGTGAAGAAAGTAGGTCTTGTCACCACTCCACACCCTCAACCTTATAATATTGGTTGGATGAAGGATGGATAGGAATTGAGGATCACCCAACAATGCAAACTCGCCTACTTCATTAATCCTTTTGAAGATGAAGTGCTCTGTGATGTGGCACCGCTTACCATAGCTGAAGCCTTATTTGGGAAACCTTACTTATTTGATCGACATGGGAGTTATCAATCATGACCTCAGAAGCCTAATGGTATGGTATACCAAAGAAATGACCTACACCAATGATTGCGATGATATATGCTAAACGGACAAAGAAGCTCATCAACCATGCTTATAGATTCACATTTATCATGATCAAACCTAAACATCCCAGGAATACCACAGCAACTAGTCGATTCACTGACCAGTGCATCTCCTGACAGTAGTAGCAGATCGACAATATTCTTGATGAATACCGAAATGTATTTCAAGATCTAGAAGGAGTACCTATACATTTCCAAGTAAAACACTCCATTGAAATTGTTCCTAGTTCTTCATTACCTAACGCATATGTTTACAAAATATCCATTATCGAGAATGAAGAGATTCGTAGATAGATTTAATATTTTAGCAACAAAGGTCACATCTGACCCAACTCCTCTCCTTGTGGAAGACCATTCGTACTCGTTCCAAAGAAAGAAGAGGCTTGGCGTATGTACATCAACTATCAGGCCCTCAACAAGATTTCAATAAAGATTAGATACTCTCTGCCAAGGATAGATGAACTAATCAATTGTCTGAAATGTGCTAAATTATTTACTAAGCTCGACCTCAAATCAAGATATCATCAAATTCCAATCAAACCCACCAATGTATGGAAAATTTCTTTCAAAACTAAGGAATGGTTGTTGAATGGTTAGTCATGCCTTTTAGCTTAACCAATGCACCCACGAACTTCATGTCATATATAGATTACATTATTTGACCTTTCGTTAGTAAGCATGTCATTGTCTACCTAAACAATATCTTGATTTTCAGTCGAGCATGGAAAGAACATGTCCGATAATTTCAGCAAGTTCTTGACACTCTTCGACAACATTTACTCTATTTGAACATGGAAAAATGTTCATTTGTGATGAACAACATCAAATATTATGGGTATATAATCAACTCTGCAGGAATTCACGTCGATCCAGACAAAGTAAAAATCCTTAAAGAGTGTCCCATTCCTCAAAACATTCATGAACTAAGAATTTCTCTTGGTTTGGCGAATTTTTATTGACGATTCATACTTGGATTTAGTCACATAGCATGGCCTTTGAATTAGTTGATGAAGGGAAATGTGAAAATTGTCTTCAAATGGAAATCATCACAACAACAAGCTTTTGAGAAACTCAAACACAAGCTATGTCCTACACCAGTACTTTTGTTACCTGACTTGCATCATCCTTTTGAGATTGAGACGAGCACATTGGACTATGCCTTGGGTGTAGTGATCACTCAGTCTGATCACCTAGTTGTTTTTCATTCTAAAACTTTTAATGACACCGTTAGAAAGTGTTTGACGTGTGAAAAGGAACGGTATGCCATTGTACAAGACCTTAAGCAATGGGGGAATTACATTCTTGGAAAGGAGACGGTCATTCGTACTGACCACAAGCCTTTACAGTTCGCCCCATCCTAGTCAAAGCTACAAACAACTCAAGTGGATTAATTAGCTGCAACAATTCCTGTTGGTAATTAAGTATCGGAAAGGTAAAGCTAATGTTACAGTTTATTGTCTGAGTCTACCACCCAGTAATCTCCTTTTTATATTGATTATTATGTAGGGATACAAAATCACTACTTGGCTTCAATTGTATTTGGTATACTACGACTTTTCTGGAATTTATCAATAGCTTCAAACTGACCCATCATACACTACTGACTATTTCCTAAAAGACACCTTGCTATACAAGCTTGGACAACATTGTGTACCGACAGAAGCTCATTTGGGACGCACACTACAACAATACTACCGAACACTTTGGAGTAGAAAATACCCTTTGCATCCTCCAAAAGTATTTTTATTGGCCTTCACTTAAGTCGAGCATCAACGGGTACATTCGATCATGCATAATTTTTGTCATTGCTAAACCATTGAATCGATGACGAGGATTGTACACACCTTTGTCGGTTCCTAGTCGACCATGGGAATCTATTTCTATGGACTACTTGACGGGATATCCGGCTACCAAACATCAGCATGATGTGACCTTAGTAGTAGTCGACGGATTTTCTAAGATGGTCCTTCTCATTCCATGCAAGAACACTATGGTAGCACAACAAACTACTCATCTCTTCTTTAAACATGTCTGGAAACATTATGGCTTACCGACGACCGTCATTTCCGGCAGAGATTCCATATTTGTCAGCATATTTTGGAAGACTCTATGGAAGCAACTCGATATAAGACTCTCCTTATCAACATCTTTCCATCCTCAAACAGACGGACAGACAAAAGTTGTGAATATCTTAGTAGTACAACTACTCTACATGTACAACCACAAGCATCGTTGGACATGGGATGAAGTTCTCCCGTATATACAACACAGCTACAGTCATGCTCAACAAAGCTCTATGGGAAAGAGTCCATTTGATATCTATTATGGATTTTAACCCTCAGCACCCATTGACTTGATTAGTTCATCGACACAATCAAACGACACCGACTCTAACCGACGAGAAGTTTAAAAAACATTGAATTTTCAAGATCAAATCTGCAACATCCATAAACAAGCACAGGAAATGTTGCAATGAGCTAATGTGAAAGATAAGGCTTGAAATATAAGCATCGTATAAGGATTTGTTGGGTTTCTGATTCCTGCATTCCGCAACGAAAGGCGGAAATGAAGAAGGCAGAAGGCAGAAATTGGTTAAGTGACTTCGTCACACATTGTATTTCTAGTTTTCGGATTCCGCAACAAAAGGCAGAAAGGGGAATGTGGAAGGAGAAGTGTGGAAAAGACAGGTTTAGAGTGGAAAATATTTTTCTGGTCACAGAATGGATCTGTCAAGGGCGGAACGACTGTTATAGTGGTTTTTATGCCTAAGAATGAATGTTAAAGGATGTTACATGACCCATGACTAAGTTAAAGAGAAATAAAAGATAGATTTTAAATTATTTGGCATACCAGTCAAGTGTATGGGCATTGGGGTCATGGACATTGAGCTATCAAAGTAGTAGTAGAGTAGTGGGGGATGCTACAGTGTGGTGTTAGAGCAGGTTTAGTGGCCGCATTTCTCCTCCAAGATGGGAGGTGTACACTACATTGTGGTATCATAGCTATTGGTTACAACATTGGGCCTAGATGGGCGAAGTGAATAGTACTCAGAGCTATTGGTTACAACATTGTTCCTAGATGGGCCAAGTGAATAGTTCTCAGAGATTTTGGTTACAACATTGGTCCTAGATGGTCCAAGTGAATAGTTTTCAGATTTATTGGTTGCAACATCCCAGCTAACAATGGTATTTAAATTCTAAAATTGATATGTGACTAACAGTATGTTTATTAACACATTTTGCTGAGTCATAGTGCAGTCAAAAAAGTTGGTTTTGGATTGGCCATGAGAACCTATAGAATGAATGATTCACAGGATCCTTATGAGCTCGAGGTAGATGCTACGGGGGAAAACATTCGAGTTGGAAATGCTGAGACAAGATGAAGTGTTCATGACTCTTATATATATACCTGTTGAATTAAATTTCCGAAGTTAATTTTTAGGTATATAGTTATTACAGCCTTTAATGTCAATACTGTAGATTCACAAAAAGCAATCTCAAGTTGCCTATAAATAGAAGGAGAAGATTGCAGAGCAAGAGAGAAGAAAAGAGATTGAAGATAATAGAGTTGAAGCTCAAGCGTCTGTGTGTGTTTGATTCTGTCAAAGAGCCAAAGCTCTGTAATAGAATCTGTCGAAGAGCCGACAAGTTTGTATTACTTATTTGTTATGTCTCGAAAAGCTATATCAATCAAATAGTTTATGGTTGAAATTCATGTTTACTTAGCCGACATTTTCTCCAGAATTACTTGTGTAAGTGTTGTTTACATTTATAGAGTGAAAGATCAAAGAATCCACAAACATTTAACCTAGTAAAAGTTCAAGGTTTTACGTCAAATTTTTGATGTGTCGAGTTTTACTTCATGTTAATGGTAGGTGAAAAATATTTGTTGTAACGTCTTAATTTTTTAGACTTAGAAATATCATCTATTAAATTTGACTAAAAGTGGTTAAGTCGAAGTAAAACAGTAGAAGTAAAACCTGTCTAGTAAGTAGGTCGAAGTAAATCGATCGAAGTCAGTTGGTCGAAGTAAATATGTTGAAGTCACTCGGTCGAAGTAAATCTGTCGAGTAAGTCCATAAAACTGACAATTAAGAACTTGTCGAGGTAAAAGGATTCGGTGGAAAAGACCGACCAAAAATAGAATTTTAAAATAAACTTGTCAAAATATTTTGGTAGACTTGTCTAGTCGGAGTTAGACAAGTTTTACCCGACTAAGAAAAACAAGTCGAAGTCCCGACATGAAAAATTTCATGACTAAACGGTAACTAAAGTTTAACCGACTCAGTTTTGGTTAACTTGTATCATAGCAAGGTTTAGGAAATAAATCTTGTCTTAAAAGTCGAGTTGATGAAAGTCATTCAGTGACACTTTTTATCCACAAATTGCATTTTACCATTGAGTGACGCATCAAAGTCGACTTGAATGAATAGGAAAGCTTATATCTTGCTCCTCTGTCTTACAAGCCCACTCCAAATATACCGGGGAAAGACAAAATTCTAAAACTAAATTGATAAAAACAACTTCATTTTTTAATGAAATTTTGTTTGAAATGCGATCTCTAGATCTTAATAGGACAAAATTCAATATATAAAGTGGCAGATGGAAAGTATGTAATAATATAAAATGGAAAGGTAAGTTTCTTCCCTCAAAATCAGTGAGACATAGGAATTTAGCGATGAGCCTTTACAAAAAGTCTTCTTGTTTTCATACATAAATGAATTCCACTCACAAAAAGTGAAGGGGTGTAATCCCTCATTACCTCTGCAACTTGTACAATGGCAGACATTGAAGCCTTCCTTCAATAGTCATTGTCATGGACATCGAAGCCTACCTTCAATCGTTGGCTCAACTGCTCTAGCACTCCCTCACCCCACTTGAATTTGGGACAACGAATAAATCTCAATTTTGGAAATTCAGTGATTTCCAAAGTCTTAAGGCTCTGGAGGTAAACGACAGAAGGTGGTAGAAATTTTAGCAATTTTCTTCCTAATTCTAGACATTCCAAATTGCCCAGGTCTTCAATGCCGCTTGGGAATTCTCTAAAATTCATACCACCCAAATATAATCTTTTCAGGGATCGTTGGTGTGCAATTTGGGGAGACAAATTTTTAACCCTTTTACAATATGAAAGACCTAAGCATTCCAGCGTGATAATGTTTCCAAACAATTAGCTAGAAATGGTCAAATTAAAGCAACTTCCCAAACATAGATATTTGAGTAGAGTTAAATTCCCAAATGGATTGGGAAGCATCTGCAACCTAGAAGTGCCTCAGAAACTGATATGTTGAAGGTTTGTTAGCTCTCCAAAATAATTAAGAAGCGACAATAATTTCGAGCACTCTCTCAACTCTAAGCATTTCAGGGAATGTATATGACAAAACTCTTCTGGAAAATTGGTGATTCTGGATGGTTCCTGAATGTAATAATTCGTGACAATATTTTTGAGGTGCTTAAGCTGACCTATGGACTTCAAGAATTATTAAAGGGGAGCGAAGATATCTATCTCACGCAACTGGAGAGAAACAGAGTATGCCAGAACTTAAACAAAGTATACATAATAGAACCCTCAATGGGAAATAACAGAGAGAGATAAAGCTCTTGACTTTCTCTTATCCAATCTCAAGGAGGAAAAAAATTACATATATAGCTTGTCACACAAGTAACAAATCCCTACAAAAATGGATCTGATAACAATAAATAAAGGAAATTATGGATTTAGTTGCAGTTGTTTCTAAATGTGGATTCAGTTGTAGTTGTTTCTATTTTAAGCATCTCGATATTAATATCTAACACTTCCCCTGAATGGATAAATGGATTTTCTACCACACCTAACTGTTTCTTGCATTCTTCAAAGTTCTTCTTTCCGAGAGGTTTGGTAAATATGCCATCCACATCATCAGTGGTATTACAATAGATCAAGTCAATTTCGTTTGATTGTATCTTTTCTCTTACAAAATGATATTGAATTTCTATATGCTTGGTTCTAGCATGATAAATTGGGTTGTGTGCCAATTTAATAGATATTTGATTGTCACATTTGAGAACAATTGGCTTCATTTGTTTATTGCTAATATCTTCAAGAATTCTCCTTAACCAAACAACTTCACGAGTAGAAATGCATAGAGCTTTGTATTCAGCTTCTGTTGATGATAAAGAAACAGTTGGTTGTTTCTTACTGGTCCATGACACAACCCCTATACCTATGTTGAATGCATATTTTGAATTTGATTTTCCGCCATCAGGGTTTCTAGCCCAATTTGAATCAGAGTAACCTGTCAACTCAACATCACAATTATGAGTATACATAATACCAAAATTAACAGTTCCTTTCAGATATCGAAGAACTTTCTTCGTAGCTACCCAGTGACTTTCAAGTGGATTAGCCATGAACTGACTAAGAATATTGATTGAATATGCTATATCTGACCTGGTAGTAGTGAGATAGTTCAAAATTCCCACCAAATGTTGATACAAAGTACCATTTACCTCTTTAGTTTCATCAAAACTAGATAACTTAAGATTATGTTCTAAAGGTGTTGTCACTAGCTTGCTTTCACTCATATTAAATATTTCCAGTATTTTCCTTGTGTATTTACTTTGAGTGATCATTGTTTTACCGACTTCTCTCCATATTTCTAGACCTAAACAATAATGTATTTCACCAAGATATTTCATTTCAAACATATGTGATAACTGAGCTTTAATATCTTCAATCAAGTGAGAAGCATTGCTTGTGATAATCAAATCATCAACATATAAGGATACCAAAACAACATTCCCTTCTTCATCCTTTTTGACACACAGATTAGGATCGTTTTTTCTTTTCACAAAACCTTGTTGAGGAAAGAATGAATCAATCTTAATATACCAAGATCTAGGTGTTTGTTTCAAACCACATAAAGCTTTCTTTAGCTTATAGACAATATCCTCTTGTCCTTTCCTTTTAAATCCTTTAGGCTGAACCAAATAAACTTGTTCTTTTAAATCACCATTCAGAAATGCAGATTTAACATCTAACTGATGTATTTTGCAATTGTGTTGTGTACCTAATGTAATCATGACTCTTATTTTATTTAACTTAGCTATAGGTGCAAAAGTGTCTTCATAATCAATTCATTCCTTTTGTGAATACCCTTTTGCAACTAATTTGGCCTTATATTTGTCAATACTTCCATCTGCGTGAAATTGGTTTTATACAACCATTTACATCCTATGGGGACTTTGTTTGCAGACAGTTCTGTTAATTCCCACATTTCATTCTTCATTATTGATTCATATTCTTCATTCATTACATTTTTCCATTCATTATGATTTTTGGATTGTTCATAAGTAACATGTTCTACGACATTCATTACTTTTGTCATCAATGCATAGTCTTTATACCTCGAGGGTACCTAAATTGTTCGTGATGACTTCCTCTACGGTCCACCACTTTGTTCACTTTCACTTCTTCTTTTCTGAGGTGTAGGATCCCCTCTAAGAGAAGTGTTTGTAGTATACGTGCTACTTTCACTTTGTTCTTGTACATGTTTATGCTCATGTACATGTTCTTCTACCTGTTCCTATTCACCATCTATATCAATTTTAACATGAACATCATTGTCATAAGGAGTATGCTAGACACCATATTTACTTATTTCATCATTTGTATTCTCATGAAAAATCACATCTCTGCTTGCTATGAGCTTATGTGTACTAAGATCAAAGAGTTTGAATGCCTTATGATCATCACAATAGCCAAGAAATGTACACTTAACAAATTGTGCATCAAGTTTTCTTCTCTCATCTTTGGGAATATGAGCAAATGCCTTGGAATCAAATACTCTTAAATGACAAACTTCAGGTTTATAGCCATAAAGGACTTCAAAAGGTGTTTTCATATCTAGAATCTTAGTTGGACTTCTATTTTTTAAATAAACAACAGTATTAATGGCTTCTTCCCCAAAACCATTAGAGATATTTTTACCTTTCAACGTGGTGCAAGCACATTACACTAATGTCATGTTCTTCCTTTTAGCTACACCATTTTGATGTGGTGTAGAAGGCACTATGAATTGTTGAACGATCCCATTGTTCTTGAAATAGCTTTTAAAAGCTCTTGAGGTATATTCTCCAAAGTTGATCAGATTCTTAATGCATTTTCTTGTTTGCTTTTCCACCATAGTTTTAATTTCTTTAAAATATTCAAATACATCACTCTTTTTCTTTATAAAATAAACCCAAGTAAATATCGATATGTCATCAACAAATATAATAAAATACCTTGTACCACCAAGTGACATTGTTTGCATGGGACCACAGACAACAATATGTATTAATTCAATTATCTCTCTCTGTTGCTTCTCTTTATGCACTGGAAATTCGTCCCTATGTTGCTTACCTAGCGCACAAGATTTACATTCTATATGCTTATTTTTTAAAACAAGAAGCCCTTCAACCATCAATTTCTTCTGAAGTAGTACTAAGTCATTTTGATTAAGATGTCCATACCTGCGATGCCATAACTCTTATGTTGTCATTGTTGTAGATGTTAATGCTTGATGATTGGACTTTGTTACATCAAGTTTATACAATCCTCCAATTCTTGTCCCCATGTCTATGAATTTATAATGATCCTTAATATCCTTTGCAACACAATGAGACTGCATAAATTCTAGATTCAAATTTTGATCAGTTATTGAGGAAAAATAAATCAAATTATTTTTTATGCCTGAAACATACAACACATTGTGAATCTGTTTCATTTGTCCATTAGGTAAATTCACACATATTACTCCATAACCCTAAATCTTATGACATCTATTATCTCCTAAATATACGTGTGTTTCATTTGTGCTCTCATGATATTCATCAAACCACTCTTTGACATAAGACATATGATCTTAGGCATATGAATCTATGAACCATGTATTTTCATCATCAGTTTCTGTAGACAATGCAACTTCATAAATAAACAAATTTCAATTCTTAAAATTATCATTGATAGAGGTGTCAGTTTTCACATAATTTCCATTATGTTTTCTAAACTTCTGTTTGGATTCATTAGCTTTCCTTTTATAACAATCTTTAGTATAATGACCAGGTTTCACACAGTTAAAAAAACCATCATTTTTCTTATCATGTGCATCAAATTTTGATTGAGTCATACCTCTGTTCCTTGGTTGAAACTTGCCTGCTTTGTTTTCGTCCCATGGCTGGCCCTTGTATGGTTGTTTTCCTTTGGCTACTAACACTAATTTTGAAGTATGAGACATTAGAGGAAATTTCAATTTAAAATGGGCCTTCCGAAAATAATAGAAATTCCATGTCATCATGTATTAGCCAATCAAAATGATTTAAAATTCAAAAAGGGAGTACCTCTAAAACAATTTTTTAATATAAATTTGGGGATAAGTATCATAAAAAAAACTACTTTTTGTGTTCGTATTTTCGACATATCTCCATGTGTTTTTACTCAAATTTCGATCGGGAGAGCTCGTTGGATGCGGAAATAAATTCTGCATCCAACAAGTACCCACTCGGAATACTTTTGACTAGCACCGCTACCCCAAAAACAAGAAATACCTGAAAAAACGTGATGATGACATTTGAGTAAAGTCAGGGAGATATGTCGAAAATACGAACACAAAAGTAAAAAGTCAGGGAGATATGTCGAAAATACGAACAAAAAAGTAGTTTTTTCTTTTCTTCCTCCAAAATTAATAAATATTATTTTATTATTTTAACTATTATTTTATTAATTTTCCTTAGGAGGCCCATTTTGAGTTGAAATTTACTTTAATGGTCCATCTCAAACACCTTCATTATTTCTTCTTCTTGTAGAAGAATACCTGTTAACTCATTAAATGTAGGTGGCTTTGCTCTCCCTCCTAGACTTGAAATAAAGACATGATAATCTATTATTAAACATTTTAATGTAATAGTTACCTTGTCAGAATTGGAGACTTTATCACCAATTGCAGTTAATTGATCACAAAGATCTTTAATTCTGGAAACATGGGTGGCGATATTCTCATGTGCTTCCATTTTCATGGACAATAACTTAGTCTTCAAAAACAGAATCCTATTTGAGTTTGTAGCTTCATACAAACCTTTCAAAATCTCCCAAATCTCCTTGGAAGTTTTACAATCTCTTATGTGTGGAATTATGTTATCCTTGACAGACATCCATAACATTACTTTGGCCTTCGTTTCTCGTTTCTCCCATTATGTATTGGCAGCACCTGTGGGTTTGGTTTCATCTCCATTTACAACAGTCCATACATTCCATGATTCAAAAGTAGTCAATATATTAAATTTCTAGTCAATGTAATTATCACCATCAAGCTTAGATGCTTCATTCAGATAATTATCTACAAATGAATTCGACATTTATGTAGTAAAGTTCCTTAAAAAATTCCAAAAAAATACATGGCAAATGTCTACCAGTGAAATTGTCAAACTCCTTTTTTGAGCAATTCGACACTTGTCTGAAGCTACAAATCAACAAGAAAATGGGCTTGGCCCAGTGACCAACTAAACCAGTCATTCCTCCATGAAAACCCTTGACCTCTTCTCAAGGCACCAATACGATCTCTCTTGGCCCCCACAGCAATATACGACTGAGCGTCTTGGCCCTCAGGGAAAGACTTGGCCCAAATGAACGAGCCGCTCCTCTACAGCTTCAACGTGACTCGCGCCTCCTCTACTCTTATGCCCAATCTGAGCATTGATACCAAAACATAGTATACCGGAATTTAAACGGAGTATACAGAATAGAACCCTCGATGGGAAATAACAGAGAGAGAGATAAATCTTTAGACTTTCTCTTATCCAATCTCAAGGAGGAAAAATATTACATATATAGCTTATCACACAAGTAACAGATCCCTACAAAAATGGATCAAATAACAATAAATAAAGGCAATCGTGGATTCACTTGCAACTGTTTCTATTTTAAGCATTTCTACATTAATATCTAATAGAGAGGAGCCTACAATGTTTAGGTTTCAACTATCATATATTTTCATATACAAAATTAATGAAATGAAACGAAGGTATAATAAAGGCATGCATTTTTTTTTTCCAATCATGAGAACCTCTCCATGCCGCCCAGCGAACTGCACCACATGGATAGCTAAACTCATGAGCGAAGGCTAGCCCTCAGACCCGGTGGTAACAACAGGAGTACGGCCAGCCACCGTAGTTGTACAGAAATTTTCTAGGGTGCAGTATGCTTTCCTGCACCTCTCCCGCAGGAATTGAAACTGGACTTCTATCAGGGTTGACCATCAAACCTCCACGTTGCTCAGCCATTGCTACCTCTAACCATGAGGTTTGAACATGAGACCTCATGAGGACTAAACCCCACAGAGACCAAGAGACCAATAAAGGCACGCATATACCTACACTTACCTAAAATTCAGCTTGCCACAATTGTGTTAATGTGATCCCGTCCATTCCTAAAACGCGTGACTTTTCCATGGGAATCCAGGAAGGAAGATAAGAGGAAAGGAACTTACGCCAGCGTAGCCACATGAGATCTTCTGATCCCACCTTCGTTAATATGTCTTCTACGTGACCATTTTCAGCTTCAATATGTCTTGAACAATAATATGAAATATTTCAAATGTCGTGAAGCAGTTTACGTCATTCATTTGTGAAACCTAATTTCCCTCTTTGTTTATGTTTAATGTTTTTACTGTTTTATCCTTTTTCCATTGTCAACATATTTATTGCAAAGAAACATGTCTTTTAGCCTTGTACATTTGGCTAGGGTTGTTTTCTTCCAACTTTCAGTGTATTTTTCAAATGCTCTCTTGTTTAAAAGGCAGTTCATCCTCTCACAATATGCTATGGATCTAACATTAATTTGGTTAAAGAAGATGTGACCAGATATATTAGGGCACGTTCTAACCATGGCTGTGTAAAGCTTTATTCACTTTGACTTTTTTTTAATGCATGAAGTTATTTCCTTGAAAAGAATGGCGGCGATTTGATCATGTAGACCAAAGTTGGAACCCACACGAAACCATATAATGGCCAAAATTAGGGAGAGAAATTCAGAGTTGTTTGGCGGTCCATTGCAGAACTCAAATCCTCATGTTAAGAAAGAAAATCTCAATGAAAAGAAAGCATAAAAAATGGTTCTGTTGCAGAACTCAAATCCTCATGTTAAGGATTGTTGATGATGACGCAATTGAAAAGATGTTTGAAAAGGGAAGTCCATAATTTTTAATCAGTGGTTGCATTAGAACTTTTCTTAAACCCCAATTCCAACAAGCATCTGAAAAACATTTCTTTTTCAGGATATTGGTTTGGTGGTTTGTATAGTAGCAACTACCGTTCGTTCAGTTTACAAGTTCTTCAAAGAATCTTATATCTATTGGAGTTTTTAACTTATATCGTTAAGTTATATATTAATTTTTTTTAATAGAGCATAAATTTCGATTTTGTAATATTTGACTTTTAGATTTAAGTTATTGTATTAAAGATGCAACATGGCTTTAAATTTTAATGACTTTTGTTATTTTTTTAATATTTATTCTATAAATTATGGCCACATGCCAATTTATTCTAGTCAATATTATTTATTAATTTATACCATTAACAATAAACTATTGAATCTAATAGTTGGTCGTGTTGTGTCGTCATTTTTTATGAGCATCTTAACAATTGGTCGTGTTGTGTCATCATTTTTTATGAGAAATGGCTATAGGACGCATGATTATAAGTAGTGTGAGTGATAGCCTTTTTTAACTTGGTTAATAGCCTTGATTAACTAGGTTGTTTATCCTTAATTTTAATCAATCAATGGAGAATCCGCCAAAATATTTGTGGCTCTTTATATATTTCAAATATGGATCATGAGCTTGGATAAAATAAGGGTTAAAAAAAGGCTTGATCGAGGGTTAAAAAAGACCTCGATCGAGCATTTGCAATCGTCTATAAATAGGCAACAAACCCATAATTTAATTCACTTCATTTGTTGGATATAAAATGGTCATTTATATTCGTTTGTTGATATGGGTTGTAGAGTAATTGGGTTATAGATGCGATTGATCACATGTATGACTCCAATCAATCACATCTATAACTCCAATAACTCTACAACTAATATCTATTCATAAAATCTAGAAGAAGTGGCAGTAGTAATGCTTTTACTCATTTTTTCTTCAAGGTATGTATTATTACCC
Source organism: Pseudotsuga menziesii (assembly GCA_001517045.1). Taxonomy (NCBI): domain Eukaryota; kingdom Viridiplantae; phylum Streptophyta; class Pinopsida; order Pinales; family Pinaceae; genus Pseudotsuga; species Pseudotsuga menziesii. The sequence continues at coordinate 227,645 of LPNX010013405.1, forward strand.
ACAAGTATCATTTTTCTACTCGAAATTATGTTTTATTAAATTTTATTATCATATATTTCTATTTTTTATTTTATTTGAATTTGAAGACCTTGTTCCCATGAACAAGATTTTAAAAACTTTGATTAAAGATATTTTTGGGTGTCCATATTCGTGTGGACACATGAATATGGGCACTCGAGGATGTTTTTAGTTAAATTTTTGAAAAGCTCGATTAAGCTGCTAGCTCAATCGAGATTTTTTCTTACCGCACATAAACATTCAATAGAGGTATTTAAGAACACGTGTAAAAGCTCAATCAATGGTTTTTGATACCTTGATCAAGCTGATAGCTTGATATTGACATTGTATTTCCATATGCATCATGTAAAGTCTCATTTAATGAAGTCTTCCAAAATATGCTTAGACACCTTGTATTTTGAATCCCCATTTGAATTCATGTCATTGAACATTTTCAATTCTTGTCGAAATGAGAATTGGTATCATATTGCGTTTCCATACTTTTTTTTCCCAGAGCTCAGAGTCGTCATAACACCTTTTCTTTTATTTATTTTCCTCTACTCTTAGCATTATGAAACACCAAAACAATTAGTTGCATGTTATTGATGTAAATTCTAATGTCATTCAATAATTTACTAGCAAGATTAACTACAAATGTGTGGCATAATAACAATTTTGAAGAGTAAACAATGGACATTGATATAACCCAAGGAAATGACAGTCGCATTTTTTTTTTTCATGCTCACATTTTCATCTCTCTAAAGGTATTAAAAATACTTTTGCTCCTTCGTATATAATTTTTTATTTTAGAAAACTACAATTATGTGATATGACTCAAAATTTAACACTAATTTTTATCTTAATCGTTCTGTTATATTCCACCCTGGGCTCTGGGATTTAAATATCTATCCCAAATATCTATATCGTAGGTAGATCATAGTCTTGAGAATCCAGGTCGAGTGGACACAACTCGCCTAAGTTCAGGTCATCAATTGAATTGCATGCATCATTTCTCTCCTTGGTTCAATGCAAAACAAATACTATGACAATGATGCATGCAATTCAGTTGATGAGTTGAACTTAGGCGAGTTCTGTCCACTCGACCTGGATTCTTAGGACTACGATCTACCTACAGTATAGATCCTCGAGCCAGATATTTAAAGCTCAGAGCCTAGGGCGGAATATAACATGTTGATTAAGATAAAAATTAGTGTAAATTCAAAGTCATATCACATAATTGTAAACTTTTAAAATTAAAAATTATATACGAAGGAGCAAAGTATTTTTAGTATTTAAAACATTTCACTACATTTTTGTACTACATTGTATACACATTGGTATCATTCTTCTTATTCTTTTTTATCCTTCTTATTGTATACACATTTACTATCCTTCTTCTTCTTCTTATTTATTTTATATTTCATTATTTTTTTATTCTTTTACTTATGTTTTTTTTTTTTTTTACATTTACCATGTTGAACAAATTATAATTTCTCATTTCTCCTTTATTCTTGTGTAATTTTTCTTTTTACTTTGTATTCAAAATGTGTGAAAACAATTACTTAATGAACATTTATGCTTATTAATAGTTTTTTTTCTTAATGAGGTAGAGGCCTTTATTCTTGTCTAATTTTTCTTTTAAATTCTCTTAGATGGGTCCTTCAAACCCATTTCTAAAATGTCCTACATGGGCATAGTATTATATATATTAGCTAAAACCTTGCGTGCATATAAAACCTTAGTAGTCATGTACAAAACTTTTTTTCGATTGTTTAACATTAGCTCGATCAAGGGTTTATTAGACCCTCGATCGAGGGTTTAATAAACCCTTGATCGAGCTTCATACCTCGATCGAGGGCTTGAAAAACATAGAATTAGCCCTCTGACAGAAAAATCAATGTTTCTCTGTGTCTTCTAGGGGTGTAAAACCTGCCATTCATGGCACACAATTGAGCGGAGTTCACCCCGATAGATTCATCACCGAATCCTCTATCCATTGAGATATCATGCATGCTTTTTGGCATTCATATGGGTTTTTTTTTTAATTAGTTTTAAAACTTACACCTAGAAAACCAGACAACAATTTCGAAGCAGCTCAAAGAAAAATCTGCAAGGTAAAATATACACATCCAAAAATTTCTTAAAAATGCACAACCCACACATCGATGTGTCCTCTTCAAAAGGGTATCTTTGGTTTTTCAATTTTTGAAAACAATGAAAAAAAAATTGGGATGGACACACATGTGTATAAAATGATGTTGAAATCAGATGTGGTCACTTTCAAAAAATAATAAATAATTGTATATTGCGAAATAAATTAACAAAAAAATATGCAGACCGCCGTGAATTTTGTGTAGATCATGCTCATATATATATATATATTTTTAAATTATTAATGTAATATTGAATTATTGGGGTTGGACACGAGCCACTTAGTAACTTATTCAAAATTTTAAGGTCACACAGTTCATTAAATGCAAAATTTCACACATTAAATGACATCAGAATATTTTTTTTTTAAATATCATTGAGAAGCCAACATAATATTCTACAATTTGTTTTTTTACCGCAAGTCAAAATTCACATGGCATATATGCGTTTCGAGGGCTTCTATTTAGCACATGAGTAAAAAATCAAGTTTTCATCGCCAAATTTGGCCAAAAGTGTTACCCACCTTCATGGAATCACGTAGTTTATTTTTTATGTTATTCATTGTTAAGTTTCAAAAGAGTATGAAAAGGTCTTTTTCTTTTGGTGAAAAAGACAATATATTTTGGCTTTGAAGATTAAAAAATGGTTTTTCCAGGTATGGTTGATGTTGTTTTTCTTAGGGAGCATAGATCGAAGTCTCTTAGTATGATATGATATGATGTCATGATGTATTTCCTCAACAAGAGGTTTTTTTGTTGGATGTGTGTAACTTTTTTTTCTTTGATTCTAGTGAATAGCAAAAAAGAATCTTTTTTTTTTATTTTTTGGGAAAAAAAATCTTCCACTATAGATAAGTCAAAAAATAAGTTCATTATTCCAAAATAAATAGCTAATTTCATCAATTATTAGATTTCAAAGCAAGTTCAAGATTTTTCTTAAATGATCCTAAAATTTATTAACTAAAAAGTAAATTTGTTGAATGGATAAAAATATTGGAAAATTTCATATTAAAAAGTAAGCTAATGATATTCCCATTTTTTTAAGTCAAAAACTACGGGATGAAAAGAAAATGATACATTGGAAAATTTCACACCAAAAAAATAAGTTTCTCATGACATGAACTACTTGATGCTGATGAAAAGAAATTGCATATTATTTGTATTATGTTGGAAATGATACGTTGGGAAATTTCACACCAAAAAAATAAGTTTCTCATGACATGAACTACTTCATGGAGATGAAAAGAAATTGCATATTATTTGTATTATGTTGGTTTAAAGGAGGTGTTAAATATGCTTTTGAATACGTGAAAATAGGTTTAAGTTGACTATCATTTTTAGTAGAAGAAAAGAAAATACATATTATTTTAAGGTTTAAGGTTGAGTATTATGTGTTTTTGTATTGGTAAAAATAAGTTTAAGGTTAAGTCTTATGTGTTTGTTTTGTTTGTTTATGTTGAAAAATTATTATTAAGTATAATGTATTTTTTTTAATTATTGTTAATTAGAATGTATAACTTGTTTGAATTAATAATGAAGTGATATTATTAAAATATATAATATTGTTATTGTATATTTTGGGATTTTTATTGTAATTTTGTTGTTGTTGGAAATATGATGTATTCTAATATGACCTATTGTTTCTTAAAATTTATTCTTGATTAGAATGTATAACTTGTTTGAATTAATAATGAAATAATATTATTAAAATATATAATATTGGAATTTTTATTACAATATTTGTTCTTGATTAGAATGTATAACTTGTTTGAATTAATAATGAAATGATATTATTAAAATATATAATTTTGGAATTTTTATTACAATATTTGTTCTTGATTAGAATGTATAACTTGTTTGAATTAATAATGAAATAATATTATTAAAATATATAATTTTGGAATTTTTATTACAATATTTGTTCTTGATTAGAATGTATAACTTGTTTGAATTAATAATGAAATGATATTATTAAAATATATAATATTGTTATTATTATGTTTTGGAATTTTTATTGATAAAGGTAAGATGTTAGGAGTAACTTAAAAAAGTGTTAGAAGTGACATTTGTGTTATAAAATTACAAGAGTATATGGTATTATTTTATGTTCATTATTATTGTGAAATCATAGTCTAAGAAAAAATCTCAAATGCAATAATAATTTATTTTGAAAAATGTTAAACTTAATATTTGACTAAAGTTTAAGGTTCAAAGAAATTGATACTAATTTAGTAATTATCTACTATGTGATATTTTTTAAATTACCTTAACCTTAATTTCATCTTAAAACCTAACTATGGTTTTTAGTTACCTTTTGTGAAAAAAGGGTGAGAAATAGAAGTGTTGTGCTATCTAACGCAAAATGCTCATCTTAATATTTTGAAAAAATGCTCATCTTAATATTTTGAAAAAATCTCAAATGCAATAATAATTTATTTTATTTTGAAAAATGAGAAATAGAAGTGTTGTGCTATCTAACGCAAGAGTGACTAGAGCTCCAAAGATTATTCACATCATTTTTTAGTCCATGAGAGAACAGTGGGGGTGTACCTAGCCTGCGGAGATTCTAAAGGCGATTGCATAACATTTTTTAACGTTAAGTATTTTATTCACGGTTGTCTTAATTTAATTCTCCTGGGTAGCTTTCCATTTAACAAACCCAATCATCACGGGTCAAACAACACCATGAAGTTCATTATGATTTGGGCTCTTAATTTAATTCTCCTGGCCACTCCTATTTTTCTTACCTAAGTTGTTTCTGGGCATTTTCCAGGTAATTTCTTCGCATTTTCCAGATAAGTTTGATTTTTAATTAATTTCTTAGCATTTTCCAGGTAAATATAATTTTTTGTCTTTTCTTTAATATGCATTTCCTATTGTTAAATATCTAAGATGCATTTCTTCGAGTCCTACTTTTATCTTCGCATTTTCCAAGTAAGCGTGATTTTTGCTTAATTTCTTTAAATGTTAATTTCTTTAAATGTTAATCAAATTGGTTTAAATGTTAATTTTTTTTAATTAATCTAATTTTTTTGTATTCTTAAAACTAAAAGTCACCATTTTGATAGGCTTAGTAGATTATGAAGATAAGGATAAAAAGACTATACCTAAATATTCAAAAATATCATGCAAGGTTAGTTGTTTTAACATGTGTAGAAATAATTTGATATGTCATGATGTTTATAAGGTTCGTTAAATATTACAATAAAATCTTTGAAAATTTATGAATTGAAAGTACATAGTTCAAATTAAACTAACATCTCTCCATCTACCAAGTTGAGGGACTCTTGTATTTATTTTATAATTTTTATAAGGAAATTTTTCTTTAATATTTCAAGTTTTTTTTGTTATATTTGATGTATGTTGTTATTAGGAAAGTAATGATAAGCAACAACTTATAATTAGAAAAAAACTTTATCAAAAGATAAGTTTTTTTTAAAATATCATTTACATCAATATGAATTGAATTTAGAGGAATAAATGTGTAACATACTTAGAACTGAAAAATAAATATTTTCTATTTATTTCAAAAAAATATTATGTTAAATTTATTGTAAAGTTTTATGACCAAGTTGATAAAGGATGATTGTAATTGAAGAATTATTTATTTTAATAATTAAATAGAAAAGACACCCATCCAAGGGAGACTGTTAAATGAGTGTTCATTGATCCACTAGGAGGAATGCACAACTGTAAAATGTTGGTTGACAAGTGGCAACACTAGCATTTCAATTTCTAGCTGTTGCAGGAAGCATAATCCCTAAAAATAAGGTCATGTTCCATGAGAGGAGGAACTGAGCTGGTGGCTCATTTCATTCCAAAACTGACCCAAAGACCTGGGCAATCTTATAAATACCATCAAGTTGAGCAGGAGGCTCACTACTCATTCTGTTTCAAGAGAATGTACCTTGTGATTGCTGCAAAACTGAAAAAGTCAGGCACACAAGGAATTTGATGAGGGTATAGCTAAAGTGGAATTGTTGAGTTAAGTCTATGACTGAGTGCTAAGTTACAGCAAGTTGTTGTGTGGGCTATTATCCAGTGATCTTCGTCCTATTGATTCAGTGAACAAGCTCAGGGGTCCTAAGCAAATAATTTGGTTGCTTAAGGAGACGGTTGGGTGGAACGGTCTCCCTTGGGTGTTTGTCCCATTCTGCATATTATCTATGTTCAAGTGTTATTTGATATGTACTTTTATTTGAAAATATGTCTAGTAGTTGTAAGTAGGATGATGAATATGTTATGATTCCTATATCTGAAATCTGTTTGGAGACTATTCTAAGAGTAGGGAAAGCTACAGTCCTTTTTATTTAAAGTTCAAGTTTAAATTTACTGATCTGATTATTCTCTGAAGTACTCCTTAGCTTAATGATATTTTTGTTTCTCTTTGTATAATTATTAAGGTATTTCTACCATTTGGTCATTTCACTTTACTATAATGTTAGTATTAGTGGTATTATTTATGTTAGTCTAGGTTTAGAATCAAATAAATATCTATATCTCAGTAAAGACTTGTAAAAGTCCTATAGCAAACAGATACAGAGACTACTATAATATAGATATTTAAATACGAGGATCTATATATATATATATTAGAGAGAGAGAGAGAGAGAGAGTAATAAATCGTATTAAGAACAGAACTCTTCGATAGCTCTCTAAACTAATTAGGGTTTGAACCAGTAACAGTAAATAAGATTATATAGAAATAAACATAATAAATTTAAACTATAACTTCTAAGTAAATCCAATGTTCAGATCCAATTTCCAACTCAGTATTTTGCATTTACAATATTTTCTAGGGCCAAGTTCTAACCTCATAAATCAAACCCTAGAAATATTTAGGATAATCAAAGCTTCAAATTAAAAGTAATAAGTGAGCTAGTTTTCACAGTAGTTCTTTATAAGGGCATCATAGCCCAGTCTCTTAACGATTAATTATTAATACCAAGTCGAGTTTATTAACAGGCTACAACACTGATTACAGGTTGTAAGTTGTGTTGGTATTATCTATCTGTGATGGATTCATTCACAGAAGAAAAGATGCAACAACCTTAGGGATTAATCTTTTAATAAAATTTATACATGGGTTTTATGGCCTGTTAACCATTGCCAGAAAGAAAACAACACTAAAAATGAAATTAAGATAAGACTACAAGCACCTTCACCCATTATGATAAACATAGATTTTATATCAATAACGACTCCATGGTTTTTTTTCCAAAACAAGTGTAATAGGGTAAGAACCTCACGACCCTGTACATTACATTCATAAGGCGTTACAACCGCATTAAATTTATAAAATATTGAACCCAAAAATCAGTCGTTTACAATTGAGATTTCACATTGTATCGACAAGTATTGTAAGTGAACCTTACACATAGCTAATAACCAAAATCAAATAGTCGTATGAAAAACATCACAAAGCCACACTACTGCTAAGATTTGTTGATAAACAGTAAGGCCCTCATAGGTCCATAAACATATTTAAACCCTTACAAGTTAAGTGACAGTAGAAAAACTGCACAAATACATTATAAACCAATTTGAGAAAAGTGGCATAGTCACTATAACTCCACAAATACTAGGTCAAACCCTTACATTTCCTATTCTAGATGCCTCATAGCATTACCAAAGAAAAATTATCACTTTCAACTAAGAATAACAAGTGTAGAGAAGTAATACCCAGGCTATGCCATGGGGAAACAAATGCTAAGCACAAAGCCATGAAAGGAAAGGCCACAAGTCTTACTGACTCAAAAACCCTCTCGGCAAGCGTCCAACCAATTATCTTGGCATAGAGGAGTGATGCAAAAACTTGCCTACACATACAAGAAAGTATAAGAGGTCAGACAGTATTAAACAATTAAAGTCTAGAACACAAAGGAAGCATTTCTTTGTTACCCATGCCTCTGAGTTTGCGAGGAAGAACCAAGCCACTTGTGGCTGAGCAGATGTGGAGAAGGATTGTTGAAAGCATAAGTAACTCGACTTCCCCCCCATGAAAATTGATATCAATCTGTAATTCTTGTGCAGATGGAAACCAAAACAGAACACCATAGAGCGAAACAAACCAAGACAAAAACCTCCAGGACAAACAACATGTTTTACAAAAGGGCAATAAAACCCTACGGTTTTGTCCGACGCTAAATGGCCGTTAGCTGGAAAGGTTAAAGCTCCCACATGGCTTGCATAAGGGAACCTTATTACAACATACACACTTTTAATTTCAACCAACCCATCGTGTTTAATCAAACTTCGAACCTTTGCATCTTCATATATTTTTTCCTTACAATTTATTGCTTTCAAAACTTAGCATAGTTTTGGTAGGATAGTTTTAAAACATGCTTTTTTTATGAGTTTGCAAATGGGCACTTTGATGTTATGGCCCCCATTCCTTAGGATGTTAGGTGTAGGACCTTTTTTTCTTTCAAGATAGCTCAAACAAAAATCACTCTCACAGGGGTTAAGTAAGACTTGCAGTATCTCCCCTTCTAGCTCATAGCCAGGACCAAGACTGAAAGAACCAAAACATTATACCACAATGTAGAAATAATCAGAGTTTTAGAAGACGTTATAACAACAAGACAGTTTTGACATAGTGCCATAAAAGTAGATATGTTGATGAAAACAAAACATAAGTCACGTGGGACTTTTAGTATAGCTAAAGTCCTCTGGTAAATTGTTGTCACAATAGAAAAACATAAAGTACAACATCTAATGGATTTATCATCTAAATATTTTATTAAGTTACATAGCATAATGTATGGGTAAATAAAATAAAAAAATTTATGAATTTTTGGGATGTTACAAGTGGTATCAGAGCGAGTTTCCAAACACTAGGTCTGATTGGCTCACTCGCATGCAAATAAGAAACACATATACTGATCATATTTTACATTTATTTCCGTACAGAAATATAAAATTTTTTTTGCAGAAAAATGGAAGGTGTCGAAACATCTACTGAGAATGGATCTCACCACAATAATCCGGACAACATCTATGCAGAACTAAATAATCCACCTTTAGAGTTACTAAAAACAGTGAGAGAGTTAAAAGATGAACTACAAACTGTGAAACACGATAATGAAAGAATTTTGGAGCTAAATCATATTCTTATGGAAAAAATATGTAACAAGGAAAAAGCAAAAGAAAATGCTTATGAAACTGATCATGAAACAGAATCATATCAGCAGAAGGACCTAAGAAAATAAAATTTCCTGATAGTGAATCTTCTTCAGGAGTTAATATAAGGTCCCATAGAGGAAGGTATAAATATACAATTGAAAGTAGTGAAAGCGACCATAAACCTAGAAAAAGAAAGTATAAAACTTATGAGAAAATCTCTAGGGAATTCAAAAAAATAAAGCCTCGCATTTTTAACGGAGAAGTAGAAAAAGGTGAAGAAGCTGAGACTTGGATGTCAGGAATGAAGAAATATTTCCAAATTTATAATTACTCTGACAGACTGAAATCTCGAATGGCTATATACAATTTAACTGGAAAAGCTGACATCTGGTGGTAAAACATAAAAAGAGTAAAAAATATTAAAGAGAAGTACTTAACCTGGAGAGTCTTTAAAAGATATTTTAAAAGGAAGTTTTTATCTGAACAGTACTACGAAGAAAGAGCTAAAGAATTCTATGAACTAAAATTGGGTTCAATGTCAATGAAAGAGTTAAGTAGTAAATTTCTAAGTCTATTAAAATATGTACCTTACATAATTGATGAAAAGCCTAAAATACAAACATTTTTAAGCTATCTGCCCACTAGTTTCAAGGACATAATAGAGTTCGACAACCCAAAATCCCTTGAAGAGGCTATGAGAAAGCCTGATTTCTGTTATGAACATAGTAAAAAGAGAGAGAACTTATCTAACTGGAAGAATAAAAGAACTAGTAATTTTGATCAGAAGAGAAAATGATTTATGTCAAATAAGAATTTTTGAAATAACTACCGGAATTTCTCCAAAAATAATTATCAAGGAGCAAATTTTAAAAATAAGGCACAACAAAATACTACAACACCAAAAGGCAGGGATATGCTTAACAAATTTGTTAAACATAATGAACATAATGAACCTATCAAGTGATGGGAATGCCAAGGACCACAGTATTTCACGTACTACCAGAACATAAAAGGGAGCTTCACCAACGTGCATACCATGCAGGTAGAGGAAACAGTTAGAGATGTGGCAAATGAAATGCCCAGAATAAATGCATCAATTGAGAACCGACATGCATACCATTAGACTTCCATGGTGGAAGTGAAAGGTATGATACAAAACTAGCATGTTTCCATCCTGATTGATCTAGGTGCTATTTTAATTTATGTGTCACCTAGCATAGTGATAAAAAGCAATTTATCTTTGAAAAAGTTTGAAAAAGATTGGTTGGTCTAGTTAGCTATGGGAACTAAAAGGAAAGTGGTTAATTATGTTGAAAATGATAATTTGCTTTTGAGTCAGTTTGAAACTCAAGTCAAGTTAAATGTGTTACTGTTAGGATATTATGATGTCCTAATAGGTATGGATTGGCTGGAAAAACACCAATGATTTTAAATTGTTTTCAAAAAATGTTTACTTGTTTAAATAACATAGGAGAAAGGATTTCAATCAAAGGAATACCGAAGAAGGTCTCTGTTAGACTAATCTCAGCCTTGCAGATGAAAAACGTTGTAAGAAAAGGCTGTAAAGTTTTCTTGTACATATAATAAATAATGAAATTAGTACTAGAAGTTGTACCAAATTCAAAAGCTCCTTATAGAATGAACATTTTAGAACTTAATGAATTAAAATTACAATTGCAAGAATTAATAGACAAAAAATATGTATGGCCAAGTGTATCCCCTTGGCGAGCACGTGTCCTTTTTGTTAAGAAGAAAGATGATACATTGCATCTATGTATAGACTATCGTCAACTGAATAAAATGACAATTAAAAATAGGTATACTCTGCCCCGCATCGATGATCTATTTGATCAGATATGCGAAGCAACGATATTTTCAAAAATAGACTTGACATATGGATATCATCAAGTCAGAATTAAAGACAAAGATATCTTTAATACTGCTTTCAGAACTAGATACATGCACTATGAGTTTGTGGTTATGTTCTTTGGGCTAACTAACACTCCAGCAACTTTCATGTGCTTAATGAACAATGTCCTAAGTAAATACTTAGACAAAATTGTAGTATTCTTTATAGATGACATATTAATTTATTCTAAAACGAAAGAAAAGCACGACGAACACTTGCAGATAATACTACAAGTTTTAAGAGAACGTCAACTATATGTTAAGTTCAGTAAATGTGAATGTTATAAAGATAAGATACAATATATAGGGCACACAATATTTGAAGAAGGGATATCGGTAGACCCAGATAATATAAAAGCAACTGTTGATTGGCCTATTCCAAAGGACATAACTGATGTACGATCCTTTATGGAAATAACATGTTAGTACAGAAAATTTATTGAAGGATTTTAAAAAATTGCAAATCCTATAACATCATTACAGAAAAAGGGAAAGAAATTTTTCAGGGATAAAAAAATGCGAAGAAAGTTTTAATAAATTAAAAGAATTATTAACCACTGCACCCATTCTAAAAATAGTAGATCCAGACAAAGATTTCGTTGTATGCACTGATGCATGCAATGGAGGTTTTGGTGGGGTACTGACATAAGAAGGTCATGTAATTGCATATGAATCGAGGAAGTTAAAAACAATTAAAATAATTACGCAACTTATGACTTAGAGATGGATGCCATAATCCATTCTTTAAAGATGTGGTGCCATCATCTAATAGGAAATAGGTTTTTTCTAATGTCTGATAACATAAGCTTAAAATATCTGTTTGATCGACATAATCTAAACGCAAGGAAAGCTAGATGGTTATCTTTCCTTAGTGAGTATGATTTTGAAATCAAACAGATTAAAGGGAAATAACATAAGGTGGCTGATGCCTTAAGAAAAAATGCAGTAACAAGTTTTGTAGTTGCCATTAGCAGTTATAAAACTGAATTAGAGAATAAACTAGAAGAATGAATAAAATCAGACACAAAATACCAGATTTTAAGAGAAAAGTAACTCGGGATATATCTGAAAATTTAAATACAGATTACAGTTGAAATGAAATAGGTCTAATGTTGTATAAAAACATACTTTATGTGCCTAACATACCAGAAGTTAAACTGTTGATTTTGAATGAAGTACACAAAATTCCTTATTCCGGACATCCAGGGTATCAAAAGATGATAACATTGTTGTGAAAATAGTATTTTTGGCCTAACATGAAAAACGAAATTGCTGAATTTTTAGCTAGGTGTATAGAATGTGAGCAAGTTAAAGCTGAACATCAACACCCAGGGGGTCTTTTATAACCATTACCAATTCCAAATTGGAAATGGGAAGTCATCAGTCTTGATTTTATAACTGGCTTACCTAAAAACTAGAAACAAAATGATTCAATAATGGTAGTTGTGGATAAACTTAGTAAGGCAGCACACTTTATACCTGTTAAAACAACGCATAAAGCTTGCTAACATTATTGACATATTTATGAAATAAATATTTTGTTTGCATGGAATTCCAAAGGTAATAATTTCCGACAGAGATCTTAAATTTACTGGTAATTTTTGGAAATCTTTATTTAAAGGACTAGATACTAAACTGAATTTCAGTACTACTTATCATCCACAGAGGGATGGACAAACAGAAAAATTTAATCAAGTACTGGAAGATATGTTACGAATGTATGTTAGAGACTATCCCAAGAAGTGGGAAGATTATTTGCACTTCGTAGAATTTGCATATAATAACCATTATCAAGCTTAAGCAAAGCTTAGTCCTTTTGAAATATTATATGGTAGGAAATGTAACACTCCTATTACATGGAGTAATCCAGTAGACAGATTGATGTTAGGACCTGACTTATTAAAAGAACTAGAACTATCAGTGAAGTAGGTACAAAACAATTTGAAAACTGCTCACGACAGACAAAAGAGTCATGACGACCTTAAAAGAACTCCGAAGGAATTCCAAGTAGGTGAGCATATATTTGTTAAGGTAAAACCCAGAAAGAGCTCATTTAAACTAGGGAGTTGTGCTAAATTAGCACCCAGGTATTGCGAACCGTTCGAAATATTGGAAAGAGTGGGGCTAATGGCATATCATTTAGCTTTTCCACCTAATCTTAGAATACATAATGTCTTTCATATTTCTATTTTGAAAAAGTATGTACATGATGCTACTCATGTGATTGACTAGAATGTGATTCAAGTAGAACCAGAATGATATTTTCTGGTGGAACTGGATTGTATTCTTGACAAGAGGGAAATTTTTCTCTGGAATCGCACCATTGGACATGTAAAGGTACAACGAAAACAATTCAGTTCAGATGAAGCAACCTGGGAATATGAGAGCGATATGCAGGTGGCATATCCAGATCTATTCTAGGAAGACTCGAAATAACTTAAGAAACATCGTGGGAAATGTTGAGCTTAAGGGGGGGTGTTTGTAACATAACCAGAACAGGAAAATAAATATTTATTAATTATTTCAGAAAAAAATTATGTTAAATTTATTGTAAAGTTTTATGACCAAGTTGGTTAAGGATGACTGTAATTGAAGAATTATTTATTTTAATAATTAAATAGAAGAGACACCTATCCAAGGGAGACTGTTAAATGAGTGTTCACTGAACCACTAAGAGGAATGAGCAGTTGTAGAAGGATGGTTGACAAGTGGCAGCACTAGCATTTCACTTTCTAGTTGTTGCAGGAAGCATAATCCCTAAAAATGTGGTCATGTTCCCTAAGAGGGGGAACTGAGCTAGTGGCTCATTTAATTCCAAAAATGACCCAAATACCTAGGAAATCTTATAAATACCATCAATTTGAGCAGGAGGCTCACTACACATTCTATTTCAAGAGAATGTACCTTGTGATTGCTGCAAAACTGAAAAAGGCAAGCACACAAGGAATTTGATGAGGGGATAGATAAAGTGGAATTGTTGAGTTAAGTCTGCTACTGAGTGCCAAGTTACAACAAGTTGTTGTGTGGGATATTATCCATTGATATTCGTCCTAGTGGTTCAGTGAACAGGCTTGGGGGTCCTAAGCAAATAATTTGGTTGCTTCAAGAGATGGTTGGGTGGAACGGTCTCCCTTCAGTGTTTGTCGCCTTCTTCATATTATTCAGGTTCAGCTGTTATTTGATCTGTACTTTTATTTGAAAATATGTGCAGTAGTTGTAAGTAGGATGATTGAATATGTTATGATTCCTATATCTTAAAATTGTTTGGAGACCGTTGTAAGAGTAGGGAAAGCTACAGTCCTTTTTATTTAAAGTTCAAGTTTAAATTTACTGATCCGATTATTCTGTGAAGTACTTCTTAGCTTAATTATATTTTCATTTCTCTTTGTATAATTATTAAGGTATTTCTACCATTTGGCCATTTCAATTTACTATAACGTTAGTATTAGTGGTATTATTTCTGTTAGTCTAGGTTCAGAATAAAAAAAAATCTATATCTCAGTAAAGACTTGTAAAAGTCCTATAGAAAACAGATACAGAGGCTACTATAATATAGATATTTAAATACAAGGATNGGTTTGAACCAATAACAGAAAATAAGATTATACAGAAATAAACATAATAAATTTAAACTATAACTTCTAAGTAAATCCAATGTTCAGATCCAATTTCCAGCTTAGTATTTTGCATTTACAATATTTTCTAGGGCCAAGTTCTAGCCTGATAAATCAAACCCTAGAAATATTTAGGATAATCAAAGCTTCAAGTTAAAAGTAATAATTGAGCTAGTTTTCACAGTAGTGCTTTATAAGGGCATCATTGCCCAGTCTCTTAACTATTAATTAATAATACTAAGTTGAGTTTATCGACAGGCTACAACACTGATTATAGGTTGTTACCCGTGTTGGTATTATATATCTATGATGGATTTATTCACAACAGAAAAGATGCAAAAACCTTAGAGATTAATCTTTTAATAAAATTTATACATGGGTTTTATGCCCCGTTAACCATTGCTAGAAAGAAAACAGTACTGAAAACGAAATTAAGATAAGACTGCAAGCACCTTTATCCATTATGATAAACAATGATTTTATATCAACAACGAATCCATGTTTTTTTTTCCAAAACAAGTGTAATAGGGTAAGAACCTCACATCCCTGTACATTACATTCATAAGGCGTTACGGCCGCATTAAGTTTATAAAACATTGAACCACAAAATCATTCGTTTACAACTGTGATTTCACATTGTATCGACAAGTATTGTAATTGAACCTTACACATAGCTAATAACCAAAATCAAATAGTCATATGAACAACATCACAAAGCCACAATACTGCTAAGGTTTGTTGATAAACAGTAAGGCCCTCATAGGTCCATACACATACTTAAACCCTTACAAGTTAAGCGACAGTAGCGAAACTGCACAGATACATTATAAACAAATTTGAAAAAAGTGCCATAGTCGCTATGACTCCACGAATACTAAGTCAAACCCTTATATTTCCTATTCTAGATGCCTTGTAGAATTACCAAAGAAGAATTATCACTTTCAACCAAGAAGAACAGGCACAAAGAAGTAATACCCAAGCTATTCCACGGGGAAACAAACACTAAGCACAAAGCCATGAAAGGAAGGGCCACAAGTCTTACTAACTTTAAAACCCTCTCGGCCAACTTCCAACCGATTATCTATCATAGAGGAGTGCTACAAAAACCTTCCTACACATACAAAAAGGATCAGAGGTAAGGCAATATTAAATAATTAAAATCTAGAATGCAAAGGAAGCATTTTTTTTGTTACATGTGCCTCTGAGCTTGCAAGGAAGAATCAAGCCACTAGTGGTTGAGTACATGTGGAGAAGGACTATCAAAAGCACAAGTAACTTGACTTCCCCACCATGAAAACTGGTATCAATATGTAGTTCTTACGCAGATGGAAACCAAAATAGAACGCCGCAGAGCGAAACAAGCCAATACAAAAACCTCCAGGACAAACAACATGTTTTACGAAAGGGAATTAAAACCGTAGGGTTTTGTCCGACACTAAATGACCCCCAGCGGGAAAGGTTAAAGCTCCCACATGGATTGCATAAGGCAACCTTATTAAAACACGTACACACTTTTAATGTCAACCAACCCATCATGTTTAATCAAACTTTGAACCTTTGCATCTTCATATATTTTTCGCTTGCAATTTATTGCTTTCAAAACTTAGTATAGTTTTGGTAGTATAGTTTTAAAACATGCTTTTTTATGAGTTTTCAAATGGGCACTTTGATGTTATGCCCCCCCTTCGTTAGGATGTTATGTGTAGGACCTTGTTTTCTTGAAGGATAGCTCAAACAAAAATCACTCTCACCTGCAGAAGAATAACAAAGGTTTATGCGTTAGCCACGGGGTCTAAGTAAGACTTGCAATACCTATCCTTCTAGCTCATATCCAAGACCAAGACTGAAAGAACCAAGACATTATACCACAACGTAGAAATCATCATATTTTTAGAAGACGTCATAACAATAAGATAGTTTCGACATAATGTCATAAAAGGAGACATGCCGATGAAAACAAAACATAAGTTGCGTGAGACTTGCAATATAGCTGAAGTCCTCTGGTAAATCATTGTCACAATAGAAAAACATAAAGTACAACATCTAATGGATTTATCATCCGAAGATTTTATAATGTTACATAGCATAATGCAAGGGTAAATAATTTATTTATTTATTTATGAATTTTTGGGATGTTACTTAGTGTTAGACTCCACCTCAAGACAATACAATTTTTTATTATGTTACCACATGGTGACATATATGGATAGGTTAGTTCTATTATTTTAACCGTACAGTGGAAAAAAATTTCAAAAAAATTCTAAATTTTTCCAATGTTATAAAATTTTAATATTTAATACATTTAAAAATATATATATTTATTTAAATTTTGATTGGCCTAATTTGTGCTGACGTAAGTCTCGAAATTTGGTACCAGGGGTTGGCGGCGAAGCGGAAATCATAAAAAGTCTATATAGATTATATTCTTTTGATGGTTTAAATATACTTTGAAGCGTGAAGGTACTTACATGCTTTTAAGTATTATCTTCGACAATTGACATGTGGAAAATTCGGTATCCTCTCATTGGTTGACTGAATTAAAGATTTCAAACCATCCTCCCTGCCTTGCCCGAGCAAAGCTTCCCACGATGCACTTCCAGTCACACGCAAGTCAACTGCCATGCGATAACTGAAAAGCAATGGCGGGCCTTCTATCCCTGTGTCTGTATATGAGGGAGTGCCACGATGATGAAGTAGTTATTACTACCATCTCTCTTGTTTCTCACACACAATCTTCATTTTCTTCTTCTATTCTGCTGGCTTCATTGTTTGGTTGCTTTCTTTTCACCTACATACTTAGAAGGATGAGGAATACCAGTTTCTTGCTTACTATTTACCTACAAACTAAGAAGAGGGAAGGAAGGCCAGTGAGTGAAGAAGTCAGTCACTTCGTTTACTGGCACGATGGAAGAATCCGCCCGGTTCCCGCAGGAGCAAGTGGCTTTGACAGGCGTCCAATTTGGCCTTGCATTGTCCAGAGAAATTGTAATTGGGTGCTTGAAATAGAGAAGAATAATGGACAATCGGGTTCTTTTTTACTGCAATTCTGAGGCAAATAATATATTTTAACTCAGTTAAAACTCATTTTCATGCCAATTCAGTGGGAAACCACCTTTTAACTCTGAATGTAAAGAATGTGTATGTACGCTATTCAAGTTAAACAAAATATAGCACTTATTTTTACTTTTTTTTGGTTGGGAGTACACTTTTAACCAGTTATCAGCCTTAACTGCTCTCCCATCCTTGGTAATGAGCTTATAATTTTCTTGTTATGAGAATTGAAGAATCTTGACAAAACATGATTTGGGGTTTGGCTGGGGTGGGGTGGGATGAAGAGGGTATAATAAACTTGTTTGAGCAATTACGAACTAAATTGTTTTCCTGGGAAAGTTACCATCGAAAGGATAAATAATTGACATTGTATGAGAAAGGGCTCTGAATTTGTTGAAATACATAAACCAGGCATGATCCAGGGTCATTTCCCCCAAAGTAGCATCATGTAGAGAATTGCTAATTTCACAGAATTACCAATTCCATAGTAACTCTAAAACTCACGGTTTTTGTAACTTCTCGTGAAGTTTCCTAAAAATTAAAATTTCTTAACGTCATCTTCATCTTCTAGGTTGTTGCAAAAGGACCATCCTTGATTGTTGCATCACTAATGTGAAGGATGGTGATGCCATTGTCACATATAGTTTAGACTGCAATACGTTTTTTTTTCCATAAAGGAAATGAATTCCAATAGCTGGTATTATGTTCTAATTATACAATAAGATGCTTATGGTTATTAATTGAGAAAGGTTAAATGCGAATGGGAGGTTTACTTAATTGGAGGCCATGCTTTAAAATATAAAGTCGCAGATAGTTTTGTCAGGTTTAGACTACTATATGCTTTTTTTTCCATAAAAGTAGTGAATTCCAATAGCTGGTATTAAGTTATAATTTGGCTCGTGAATTTAGTTATAATCTTCTTCACAAGTGCTAAAAGACTATTTAAGAAAAAATTCCATAGTATAGAGAAAAAAACTAGTAAATTTAATAGCAACAGGGAAGCCAAAAAAAAAAAAACCAGTAAATTTAACAGCAACAGGGAAGCCATGACATGTCCAAGCTAGAGACTAAAAAGAAAACTTACCACACTTAAAATTTGCAACTTGGAACCATTTCTCTTCTTGTAAATCTTTTCACAACATCCCTTGTATTTCATTATGTCCATGACCTCCATCAAGGCCTTGGCTTCTTCTCTACCATCTTTAATTTGTCTTTGTATGTTGTTTGGACAGTTGTTCTTCATTGGAGTAGCCTCAATGGTGCAAGGGCTGCAATGCACCTTGTCCCTGCTAGGGCTACTTTGTTGTAGAACTAAAGGAGCATAGTGCTTGTATGAACTGTTTGATGATTTGGTTTGACAAGGAATTGAAAATCCAGATCCTTGATCAACAAATACTGTGCTTGATACTTGTTGAGAGCTGAATGATCAATAACATTACAATCTCTATATTCCTCTTCATCTTTCATAAAATTATGACTTTCTTTTATTTGGGTTTTCCTCAACTTGTCCGACTTTCCAAATTCCACGTCCAATACAACAGAATCCCAAACAACTCTCTTCACTACAGATGATTTTTTTTCAGTATATTTAGGGAGATTGCAGGTTACATGGAGCGAGCCCTCATGAATTCTTGATCATGCTTGTGAGAAATTCTAAGTTGTCTCGATAGACTTTTCTGTCCCAAAGATGCCCAAGAGAAGACCCCAGTTTGGTATTTTGGCGTGGATTTATATTTACAAGTGCAAAGATTAAGTTCCAAACAATCCATCTTGTTGCATTTCAAGGAAATATAGTCTTCTGGAGATTTGAAGTTAGAAAAAGTGGAATTCTCCACAGGAACTTCATTTGACATATCTGTGGCAGATATAAGACAGTTTGCAAGCAAAGCAGGAGCATAATTCCCACTTGAAGGAGACCTAGAAATTGAAGGCTTGTAGAAGGTGGAGGAAGGCCTATCTGGGAATGATTTATAATAATGAAGTCCAAGCTCTGCGCTTCTAGACCCCATCGAAACTGTCAATTTCTTCCTTGTGCCATTTGTTTTAATGTCATGCAGGTGTGACATTGGCATTGTCATGCCATTTGTTTTAATGTCATGCATTGGCATTGACATGTCATTTGTTTTAATGTCATGCAGGTGTAACATTGGCATTGTTTGTAACGCCTTCACTTACACTTTTTTATTTTTCCAAATTGTTTAGGTTGAGTGAGATGGGTCAACACTAGCATTGTTTGCAACACCTTCACTTATAGTTTTTTATCATTTTTATTTTTATTTTTCCAAGGAGTGGGATGGGGTCGACACGGCTTCTCTCGTAATAATTTGGTTCGTGAATTCCAATAGCTGGTATTAAGTTATAATTTGGTTATGTGAAACTTTAGTGTGAGAGTTTTATAATGATTTTAACTTTAAAATTGGTGTTGGATTTTATTTTTAATGTTAACATATAGTTTGGTTCATTCGTTCATTTACAAAGTATTTGTTTACATAGTATTCAATTGTATTTGGAAAATATTCGTTATTTTTTCAATAAGTAGGTGATTTATTTCTTATTTAGTTTTTTTTAGCATAAAAGATGTTTTTATTCAATTTTTGAGAAATTTAGTTTATATTATGATAGTTATTAGTGAAATCCAATGGATTTAAATGGAATTCATAAAATATTAGGTTTTTTTTCAATAAGTAGGTGATTTATTTCTTATTTAGTTTTTCTTAACATAAAAGATGTTCTTATTCAATTTTTAAGAATTTTAGTTTATATTGTGATAGTTATTAGTGAAATCCAATGGATTTAAATCAAATTCATAGCAATTTCCCTTCACGTCTAAGAAAAATAAAAAGTTTCACGGAAGGAGGTTATTTTTTTACCGATCTTATATAGGTTTTAAGAAAAATCATGGTCACCATGAAGGTTATTTATTCTACCTATTTCAATGAAGCTATTTGTGTGTTTACGTGTATGCTACACCCTTCTCCAAGTTTAAGTGGATGTATCCATATTTAATATGCAATAAATTGGATCTTTGATCATGAATAAGGATGCTTAGCACACATTTTGCATCTTTTCCAATTATCTTTGTTTCCTCAAAACATTGAGAACTCAATTCGATGTCTAAGTAGTGAAATCCATTTGATGGCTAAGTAAATTTTTGACAAAATAATTTTCTTTTTTGTTACAAATTTGTGACAAAGTACCATATTTCTATAGCTTATATAGCAATAGTTGTTGCCAACTGCAGTGACATTGCTACCTCCTGGCTCTTGTTTATTTATGAAAGAAACAAATTATTTGAGAAACTTTATTTAAATTTGTAAGTTGTTACCCAAATTTATTCTAGACATATTAATTATATTGATTATCATTTTTCTTTGTTATAATTTATAAAAGATAATTTAATGTTTGGCTTTTATAAAAGTGATAGAAGCCAAATCTGAGATGAATTATTAAATTATTTTGTATAGAGATACTTTTTTTTACAAGAGCAGTTGGGAGGTATTTATGTTAAAAATTGAGGAAGAAATTACAAAATCTGAAACATGGGCGGAGTCCAGAAGGATTCTAAGACCATATCCTAACATTCTTCGATTACATATTGAATTTTGTCTCGAAAGAGGGCTATCTTGGAGTGACTATAAATTCTTACAAATTTCCCAAGAATCAGAATGCAGGAGTTGAACATAGCATAAATTTAATGCAGTTGTCTTAAAATCTGAATGAATAAATGAATTCTAATTCTTCTGAGTAAGGATCAAAGAACCCAACAACGTTCCTGATTGTTCCCATTACAAGATATAAATCCATAATCAAGGTGCACTCCTTTATTCGCCATTTGATCTGTTGAATGGTTATTTGTTCAGAGAATGTGAAGAAAATTTATAGCATTAAATTCATTGACAAGGCTAATGAAAATGTGATGCATCTTTGTAGAAGGAATTTTATAATTCCTGGATTATTTATGAACCTCTCTAATGACCAATAGCGAATCTCCAAAAACTACTAAATTTTTTATTCCAAGCATGTTAGTAATTTCCATCCCTTTGAACAGGGCGAGCCATTCCGCATAGTTGTTGGATTTTTTCCCTATTCCCCAGGCATAATATTTCAGCCTATTTCCTCCAGGATAAAAAAAAATACCCCTCCCGCACCTGCTAGCCCAGGATTTCCTTTAGAGGCGCAATAAAAAAATAGAGAATGACAGTCCAAAGTTGTCCACCAATTGTTGAAGTTTTCCGGACTCTTTTGAATCTTCCATCTAAGAGAGCTTGTTATTTTAACATGCTTTCCTCCCGCACTTATCTTGTGAGGTCTGATAAGATTACCAAACTAGATTCTTTCTTTTGGGGATAAAGGCTCGAGCTGAAGGTGATCTAATCCTTTTGAAAGAAGAGCTCCAATCCATAAAGATTTTGCAAAAGTCGAGACTCTATTAGGAGAGAGGGCCATATTTTCAAAGATTCCTTTGTTTCTAGATATCTGAATTTTCCAGCATATATATTTAGGGAGAGCAACCCATGCTCTTGAGAAATCAGGATTCTTGTATAATGATCCATAGTAATAATCTTTCCAGCATATGAAGAAATATTTTCAGTTCACTGGAAAGGTAAGATCAAATTGGAGCTCTTTGAGGACAGTGTGCCAAACCTTAGTTACAAATGTGCATTCCAGGAAGAGATGTTCCAGAGTTTCTTCCAAGCTTTTGCATGGAACACATTGAGATGAAACTTCTATTCCCTTTTTTTTAGGTTTTCTGTTGTCAATATTTTGTGATGTGCTAATAACCAACATAAAAAATTGAATTTAGGAAGCCCATTCTTACTCCACACACTGTCCCAAATGGCTTTTTTTGTTTTGTTTTTATGAATAATGCTATAACTAGCTTTAACAAAGTACGTTCTGAATTTTCCCCAGCTTCTTGATTCTGAAATGTTGAGGTGAATTGGTGATGAACCCTGGAGAGTCGTTTGCAGCGCTTGGTAATCCATGGATATGTTTTCTAGAGTCTCCAATCTCTTCCATCTAGCCCAACTCCCACTATTGTGCCAATCTGATATATCAAAAACCATGGAGAGGTCGTGGGAATCCATCCATTGTTTTAAATTCATATAGGCGTCTTTGAGTTTATTTGGAGAAAAATGCCCGAAGTTGTCCTCCCAGATCCGGATCCGTTTCCCATTTCCAGGAGCCCAATTCAAACTGTTTTGGATGACAAAAGTAGTGTTTTGACAAATTTTCTAGACTGGAGAGTAATTCTGGGTTGAAGGAATAATGTCCACACATCTTCTCCTGCTTCCTATGAGATGTTTTTTCCTTAGTGCATCCTTCCACCTCGAATTTTCCCCATAAATGATTCGCCACACAAATTTTGCTCCCAGAGCAAAATTCATAGCTTCTAGATCTTTAATACCAACTCCCCAATTGATTTTTGATTTGCAAACTTGCTCCCATTTGATGAGGTGGAATTTCTTAGCGTCGTTGGATTTCCCTCCTTTCCAGAGAAAACACCTGAGCTCTTTGTTGATGTCATGAATTATGGATTTAGGGGATAATGCCAATGAAACCACTTATACTATGAAACGAGAACTATATACTATGAACGAGAACTCTACCCATAAAAACGATGATTTTTGCAAAAAAAACACCAAAAACACCCCCCAAATAGAAAAGTGTTGATACCGGTATACACGTTTTTTTTTTAGGGTAAAAAATAGAGCCATGGACTAAACATCCCATATTGTTGTTTAACAAAACTTTAAAATCAACCTTAAATTGGAAAAAAAGAAAAATTCTTGAAGAGATAAATTACAACTTTCTGGAAAATTGCATATTAAAGAAAAAACAAATTTCTCTAATAATTTCACCATTATAACCATATAGAAACAAATAAATTATGATGTGATTCATAATGAGATAATATATTAGACCATACAAGAACAAATGGTTCATATAAATATTCAAAAACTCGTCTAGAGATTCAATTACAAAAATCATACTAGTAAAAAGCATCTAACTACCTCTTCAAATTCATCCATGGATTATGACACCCCATCATCAAAAACTCCTGTAGAGTTTCAATTAAAAAAATCATACTAATAAAAAGCATCTACACTGCTTCGTCAAATTCATCCATGGATTCGGGAGTCATATCATGGATCAGTAAGAAACAACCAACTATTTCTTTATCATCCACAAAAGTTGAATACAAATCTTTAACGAGTGCTACTTATGAAGCCATTTGATTGAGGTGCATTCTTGAAGAGGTTGGAACACAATAAAAACAAACTACCAGAATCCAATGTGACAATCAAAGCTCAATTAAGCTGGCACACAATCCAGTCTATCATGCCAGATCCAAACATATTGATCTGCAACATCATTTTGTCAGAGAAAAGATTGAGTCTCGAGAAATTGAACTCATCTATTGTAATACAAGTGAGAATGTTGCTGATATTTTTACTAAGACAGTTGGAAGGATCCATTTTGAGGATCTTAGGAAGAAATTAGGTGTTGTCAATAATCCATTTCTGCATTAAGGTAGGCTATTAGATATAATGCAGAAATATATTCGTAGGTTTTCTATATCTAGGTTTCTTGTTCAAACAACTCCTATGCTGTAGGATCTTATCCACATCTATTGGATCTAGATTTGCTTATCTCTTTTCTATATATCTAACCTTTAATCCATAATACAATTGAGTTGAGTGTTTCTCCTCTTGTGTGTCTAAGAAAGCCTTTGTGCTCTGCTGATTCCTCCTTGGTTTCTCTAATTTATCTTTCATGCACATTGGATGGGCCTTGAGGCCTTAACCATAGTTGTGGTAGGGGAATAACATCGTAAGGCCCTTGACATTTATTAGGGGAGAGATACAACATCCTCGATCCCTAAAAAAATCCTAGAGATCAAGCACCATGAGCATGACCTAAGACCACCACACGAGGGAATGGATGGTTTGCAATGATTTGACCATCATCAAATACATAAAACTAGTGACATGGGATTTTATTGAAGTTTCTTGATATTAATATCCTTGAATAAGAACATGAAATAAAAAAACTTGCATGTTTAAGAAAAGTGCCAGGAATGCCTCTTTTCCTCTACATATTGGATGATTTGGTTTTCTTTGGTTGACTTTTGGAATGGAAAACCTTGTGTTTTGGGCTACATAAGGGAAAACAAATCCATTTTCCCAACTCTATATTCTTAAGGCTGTTTTCAACCATGATTTTAAATATTCAAACCATATATTCATTTCTAATGAAACTAAACAAACTTATAAAGCATTGCATGTAGATTTTTAAATATATGATTTTCTAAGACAGAAAATGGTACTTTATATTTTTTATTGATTTTTATTTGTACATATATCATATTTATAACTTGCATAGGTATCTTATTTTTAAATTATTACTTTTTATTACATTACCTATTTGGAAAAAAAATTATATGTTGTACATGTATAGATGGATACATATATGCTAAAATAAAAATTATTTGATTAATTTAATACCTTCAAATGTAATGTTTCCCTTGAACATTGAGACCATAACATTACCTTTTTTCTTTTCTTTTAAATGAGTCTTTCCCCAACAATGGTCCAATATAAAAATTTTCTAAATAAATAACTAGTGTTGTAGAGTCACATTCTTTATGAGCATTTTATTTATTTTCAAAAGGTACACTGAAAGCTCTAGTCTTTAATTTCTTAATTTGTATTTCAATGTATATTTTCTCTTCTCATCAATCTTTATGAAAATAATTAAAATTAAGGAAGCCTTGTGAGTAATTACAATATTGAAAAAGAAAAAAAACACATTCAATAGTTAAATGGACACATGAAGGAGGTAACTCTAAACAATACACATTGAACTAATGAACAGACACATGAAAGAGATAACTCCAAACTATATTTATCATACATCATTCATGTACAACACATTAGGAGGAAATTGTAATGGATAGCTCCATTGTCAAATGTGTTCCAAACTATACTTGTCGTAGTATCATTATTGTATAGACACATGAAGAAGGTAACTCCAAACTATGCTTTGCATACATCATTCATGTACAACACATTATGAGGAAATTGTAATGCTTCATTGTCA
>LPNX010013405.1:256839-309686 GCA_001517045.1 Pseudotsuga menziesii
GCTGAAAACACGGGCCCGAAGGTTTGTTGACAGGTTAAAGGGCTAGGGTTTGCAAGAACTAGGATACATAAAAAGTGTTACTCTATGCATAATAATTGATCATTATCATTTTAGTTACTTGCAAAACATGAGTCTTGGGATACGAGGGTTTGCTTTGAACTTTGAGAATCATTTGGTGTCAGCTCCATAGGTGAAAGAGGGACAACATGGAGAGAACATCCCATAATTTGGAGATGCAATCAGTATTGAAAACACGGGCCCGAAGGTTTGTTGACAGGTTAGAGGGCTAGGGTTTGCAAGAACTAGGATACATAAAAAGTGTTACTCTATGCATAATAATTGATCATTATCATTTTAGTTGTTTTTAACTGTTTCGGGAGTCCTAACCTTTTAGGGAAGAACCCTTTATGAATCTGTGAAAGACATAAACACAAAGATAATACATAAAAAGTGTTATTATATGCATAATAATTGATCATTATCATTTTAGTTACTTGTTTTTAACTGTTTTGGAAGTCCTAACCTTTTAGGGAAGAACCCTTTATGACTCTGTAAAAGACACTAAACACTGTCAACTGTCAAAGGCTATTCAAGTTCTTCCAGATGAACTGCAAGAAGTTGGTTTGAAGAAATGAGAGTTTAGTGAAACACTTGTGGCAAAGATGTCAAAAGAGCCCCAACCCCCGTTAGGAGGGGTGTTTGGAAAGGAGCACTTTGGGGATCTTGCAGACATAGAAGACCCAATGGAAGAGGACATTGATGTCCCTGAGGAAACTCAAGCTCCGGAAAATTCCAATGTCGATGAAGAATTTGGCATGCATGATATTGTTGAATAGTTTCATGTTTTGAAGAAAATGTTAATCTTGACAATTTTTGAAATTTTTTTGATCAGATATATTAGTAATGTTTTGACTTTTAGACTTTATTTTAGAAATAAAATTTCTAAATATAATGTTTTTAATATGTTTTTTACAAATAATTTGTATATTTTTTCTCGACTTTATGTGAGTCATCACTTTTCGATAACTAATATGAAATATGATCATTTTTAGAGAAAAATTCTCTGAAAATTCATTGAAAATGGTTTTAAATGTCTTTATTTTCTGGAATTATTTACAATTTTGTCAATAAAAATGCCTTATTTTGTACATAAAAATGTCTTATTTTATAGAAAAAATCGTAAAATGTATATGTTTTTCATTATAAATTGCTTAAAAATGTATGTTATTTTGTTAAATTTCAAAAAACACACTTGAAAATAGAAATTAAAAATATTTACAACAAAGATAATTCAAAGGCCCCAAAAAATGTCTGAAAATGAAAATGTGTGATGCTGGCATCAACCATTTTTGAAACGGGGGTAAAAATAGCTACTAAAATTAGGAGAGAGAAAAACGAGAACTGTGTCGAGTTCTCGTTTCATAGTATAAGTGGTTATGAGCAAATATAAATTGGAAAGGCTGCCAAAACAACATTGATGCAAACCAATTTTCCAGTGGGGTTAAGCCAATTTGCACCCAGCGATTGGATTATTTTTTTGTTTTTTCTATCAGTCCTCTCCAGTCAGACGCTTTCTTTTTTCCTTTGTGAATTAAGACTCCCAGATAGTTGAAAGAACTCCAGTTTCTGCTGACTTCATATCCCAAGGTTCTTGAAATTCTCACCATGGTTCAATCATGATAGTTCTAGCAGTAAATTCTAGTTTTTAGAGTGTTGATTTTCCCATCAGAGGCTTTGCGGAAGGAAGTGATAACCCCTCTGAATATTTTAGCGATTGTGATAGAGGCACCTCCCAGAAGAATTGTATCGTCTGTGAATTGGGCGTGGTTGGCATTTTTAACACCTCTTGCAATTCTTAGGCCCGTGAGTTCTCCATTGTTTTGCAGGGCTTGCTGTTTTTTGCTTAAGGATTCAGCTACAATTAGATATAAAAAAGGGGACAATGGGCAGCCTTGATAGAGGCCACGAGATGCTTGGAAGAATCCAGCTGGTCTACCATTTACTAGAGGAGTGATCCAAGGCTTGATGATGCAGGCTTTGATCCATCTAATAAAATTTGTTGAGAATCCCATCCTGTGCATAATCTCACACAAAAAGAAATGATTTAACCTATCAAAAGCATTTTCCATATCTAGTTTGATGGCCATACCTTGTTGTTTGTGATCCAGGATGGAGTGTATAGCTTCTTGGATGATGATGATATTATCCATGATCCGTCTGCCAGCAATTAATCCACCCTAGGTGTCTAAGATGATTTTGGCCATGATATTTTTCATTCTGGTTGCAAGAATTTTGGTAAGGATTTTATAAGAAGTGTTACATAAGGAAATAGGGCAGAATCTATCAATGGAGAGAGGGTTCTTGTCTTTAGGGATCAAAACCAAGAATGTAGAATTGGTTGCTCCACCAATTTTGTCTTTTTTCCTAGTCCAGTTTAGCATCTTCCTTAAATCATCTTTGATAATATTCTAGGATGCTCGGTAGAAATTGATCGTAAAACCATTAGGTCCTGGGGACTTGTCCGGTTGTAGAGTCCAGATTGCCTCAATGATTTCCTGTTAAGAAATTGGCTTTCCTAGTTCCTTATTCTCTTTGTCTGAGATGAGGGAACAAATGCACGAAAAAAGATCAGCTTGGGAATTAGGACCAGTCTCATCGATGTCTGAAAGAAGGAGATTGAAATGATGTCGAACCATATCCTTGATATTCTCCTACTCCATGATGTTTTGATTGTTGTTGTCCTTCAATTATTTAATGTAATTATAGTTCATTATGATTTTGGTTTTCTTGTGGAAGTAATGTGTGTTTTTATCTCCCCCTTTAAGCCAGAGTTGGCGAGATTTAATTCTCAAGGTCTCTTCCTCTTGCCTGGCTGTCTTTAAAATTTCCAAATTTAGATCTTTCTCTTGAGCAATGGTTTTTAGAGTAACTTCTTCAAGTTCAATTTTTGAATGAAGGGAGTTCAAGTCAGCTTGGAGATTTTTTTTCTTAAGGGTAGGTTCAGAATAGAAAGAAGTGGCCCTATTTTTTAGAGCAGAGCAGACAGCCCTAAGCTTTAATTCCCAGATGAAGCTAGGCGAGCCAAGAAAGGAAGTGTTCCAGGTTGCAAGGATAATCTCAAAGTTCTTTGCACTGTTCAACCACAAGGAGTTGAATCTGAAGGGAATGGGGCCTAGGTTAGTAGGTGGAGAAAGTAGAAGGGTTATGGGATTATGATTTGAAGTAGCTGAAGAAATAATGAACAAAGAAGGAAATAAGCCTTTTTGAAGGAATGAAGTACTCACCAGAAACTGATCCAGTCTTGCAGCAATGTGGCTTGGTCTTGTCCGCTTGTTGTTCCATGTGTAATTCCAATTTTTTGGCATTGGATCCAGTAGATCTAGGTTTGTCATTAGATCCTCTATTTTTTCCCCAAAGGGATCCCTAACGATTGATCCTCCTCTTTTCTCCATGCTTGATTTCGTAGTGTTGAAATCCCCTGCTACGATGATGTCTTTCTCTTGTAGATCTAAATTAAAAGAGAGTAAGGAATCCCAGAATTCCATCTTATCTCTGTAATGGGTAGGTCCATAAACATTACAAATAAATATCGTGTCTTGGTTTCTTTTGTTTTGCATTTTTATTAAAAGCCAATGAGTGTTTTCTTTTGCTGATCTGATATTGAATTTATCTGACCTGCAGAAGGTTGCGATTCCACGAGAAGCTTCTTTTGAGCTAATGGCCTTTCCAACATTGTTTTTCCAAAAGAGAGATGATCGGTTCATTACCTCTTCTTCTGGCATATTAGTCTCTTGGATGAGCAGAACGTCTGGTTTCTATGATTTTAATAAGTTTTTAAGGGCTTCGACCTTGATTGATCCTCTCAAGCTTCTACAGTTCCAAGAGACTACTTTCATTATTTCTTGGATGTGTGGGATCCTGCTCAGGACCTGAAGTCTTTGTTTCCATAGAATTTGACATTTTGTAGAAGTCTTGTGTCCTCTATGCTTAGTTGTCTTCCTAATTTGAATTCTCTCTCTGCCTCTTGTTCTCTTTGTTGTCTTTGGGATTTTCTTCCCCACGTGGCTTGTGATGGTCCTAGATCTTTTGCTTCCTGGGTTTCTTGTGATGACGATTGGTCTGGAGATGTATTTTTTGAGTTAATTATAATTTGCTTTACCATTTCTGCCCAAGTTCCCCCAGGGGAGGAATGTATTTCAGGTGATTTTTCATTGTTCTCTTCATCTACTGCTACCATATCTGCCCAGGTTCCTTTAAGGGAGGTCAGTCCATTGGTTTCTTTCTAGATGATCTCTTTAGTCGCTACAGGAGAAAGGGAAGTTGTGGATGCTTCTACTCCACCTTCCTTGGCCTAATTTTCCAAGTCTAGAATTTCTCCTTCTTCAATCATGAGAGGCTCAAATTGATTGCTGGTACAAGTTCCCTTGCTCTTATCAGGTTGTTCCTGAGATTTTTTTGGCCCTTTTCTAGCATTGTTAGCTGAGGTAGGGTTTTTTTTTCCCTCTTAGGTTGATGCCACCCCTCTTCCTGATTTTTCTCAGCTTCCTCCTGGGAATATTTTGGATAGTTCTTAATGAAATGTCCATATTCATGGAATTTCCTACATTTAAAGGGTAACTATTCGTAATCAACCTTCTGATAGAATTCCCATCTGTCCATGAATAAATTGACTCCTTCCAGTAATCCTTTTTCTAGATCTACCTCCACGCAGATCCTAGAATAGGAAAACATGGGACCTTTCGCTTCAGCTTTGTCAATGTATCTACCTAGAGAGTTCCTTATGGTCTGTAGGGCTTCGTCATTCCAACAGTGGAGAGGAAAGTGACGAAGCTGGACCCAGACTGACATTGCATAGGGGACATCCTTTTCTGGGTCGAAGGAGAGATTCCAACGGTTTAGGTATAAGCCTCTCAGTCCCATGAAGTAAGGTCCATTTCGAAATATGATATATTTATCTTCCTTGTTTTCGAATAAGAAGGTATAGAAGCCTTTGCCGCAGAAGCAATGTTGTAATCCCCCTATTATGAGAGGCATCTAGTTTTTAGAGATCCCAATCTCGATATATTTTGGTGATGGCCAAATCCCAGAGAATTGACTAATGAGGCCTCAATCGCTCAGAGCAAGAGCTTTCATTCATGAAGTTGTCGACGTGATTTGGACCTTGGGTACTGCTGCTTGTTTAACAAAAGAAGAGGAAGGAGGTACATCACCAGGGATAGCTGGGGTGTTCACAATTAGAGTCTGAAAAGCAAGGTCTAGGTTTCGTCGAGGCTCCTCCTTCGGAGGATCCGGAGAAAGTGGGGCCATGCAACTGGGCCAAAGCGGATCTCCCTCAAATAAATTAGAACCTTTGTCAACCACGAGCCAAGCTACCAACAAGAGAGCGAAAGGGAGACCAAGTAGGATCGCTTGGCATGCAAACTCAACGATCGAAACTAGCAATCAGATCAAATCGTGGCTCATGATCTTAGCTCAGAGCGGGGCCAAAGGGGCCCCTAATCGAGCTCGCCCACCTGTAAAAATTTCTCATGCAGAGCTCAGCTCGTCCCTTTTGTCTTACTCCAATATTCATCCAATTTTGTATAGAGATACTTAGCTAAGAAAAGAAAACTTATTCTATTTGATTTTATCTTGAAACATTATACATATAATTTTAAAACATTATATGTATAATTTTGATAATATATCTTTTATGTAAATCAATGTAATCAAAGAATCCAAAACTTTATGGTTGGACAAGTCGAGAGTAAGAAGAGTTTGATTATACTTCTCACAATATTATAAATAGATAAATCACATTTGTTTGAGCTTGCTTTGTTGTTAGTGGATTTGGGTTAGTTTTGATTTTATTGAGTATTTATTGGGCCCATTCGAATAGGACATGTGTCACTCCTTCCTTCATCCTAAATGTGTAACTTATTCAATGCTCGTTCTAGAGTTGACACATGTACTTTTGAAAAAATAAAAAAATTATTATAAAATAATTATAAAATATCATAAAAAAATAACATGTCAACTCAAATTAATTTAAAACATTTACAACTGCATATACATAAAACTACATAAATTAAATAAATTAAAATACTTCTTTAAATCTTATACTCTAACTTTTGGAGTAAAGATATTTGATCCCTCTTCACACTTATAAATTCTTTAACATATATCTATGCTTATTATTTATGTTCTTACACTTCCATAAAAATCCAATCATTGATGGAATTGTCACTAATCATTGAAGTCATCAATAATTCCACTCATCTATAATCTAATGATAATTTAAAAGCCTTAAATTTACATTCATGTTACATAATATGTGTAGACAGATGTTCAAAGTACTCAAATTTGAATATTTCATAATCGTCATGATTGATTATTAAAGAATACCCATAGTAAGAGTCATCATTATGGTTTATTGATGCCATGGATTAGTGAAGGATGTCACATTGGATTTAGCTAGTGAGATCGACAATGGCTTTTGTTGCTCATATTATTGGCTAGGATTAAAGTATGTGAGGATTTCCACTATCTCGCGCATGCTAGGTCTGTGTACATGTTGTTCTTCTATGCAGTGTAGAGCCACCAACAATATATGCTTCGCCTCCTCCTCGGGAACGATGTTCAGTCTCGGATCTATGATTTTCGTAACTTTTTCTCTTTTCCAATTAGTCATCTTCTCCACCCATGCTGTGATGTTCATGCCCTCTTCATATTCACATTCATCCACTACCCTTTTCCCAGTAATGAGCTCAAGCAAAACCACTCCGAAGCTGTACACATCGCTCTTCTCGTCCACTTTCAATGTGTGCGTGTACTCTGTAAATTCCATGATTGTTAAATCAGATCGAGAAGTTTCTTGAATTGTTATAAATGCATATGAATCCAAAAATTAAATAATTATAAAAATATGACACACTAATTTACCTAGAGCTATGTAACCAAAGGTGCCTGCCACTGATGACATGCATTCGAAGGCTCCGAAATGATGCAAGAACTTGGCCAGGCCAAAATCTGCAACATAGGCTTGCAAGTTGGAGTCCAGAAGAATATTGTTGGACTTCACATCACGATGAACAATAAGCGGACTGCAATCATGGTGAAGATAGCACAACCCTTGGGCAGCCTCCACTGCAATTTTATATCTGCTATCCCAATCCAAATTCCAGCTACTGTTTCCATGTAGTAGCTCCCCCAAGCTCCTATTAGCAATGTATGGAAATAATATAGAAAGAAGAATACAAAATATAATGGACTAAGAATGCTACAATTTATCTCTGATTAATGTATTAAATAGCATACATTGGACCATTTACGGTTGATAACGGAAACCACTGAATACAACAGTTTGAAAGCTGTCTACAACTAAACATCAAACTAAACATCTAACATACGAGATTAATTATTTATTTCTAACACTCCCTCTTAATCTCAAGGGTTACATTATTAACTATGCTTAGATTTTGACGTTGATACTGAAAAACATCTCTTCCCAAAGGCTTGGTGAAGAAATCAGCTAGTTGTTCTTTAGAACCACAAAAATTGAGAGAAATGTCACCACCTTTGACAAGTTCACGAATGAAGTGAAATCGGGTGTCAATATGTTTTCTTTTCTGATGAAATACATTGTTCTTTGACAAGGAAATGGCAGAATTATTATCACAAAAAACCAAAATAGGTTCTTTTGTTGTATATCCAAAATCCATCAAAAGTCGTTTAAGCCAAACTGCATGACATGCTGACGTTGTTGCTGTATGTATTCTACTTCTACATAAGAGATAGAAACTATGGGCTGCTTCTTGGATGCCCATGAAATCAAATTCTTGCCAAAGAGAAAAGCATATCCTAAAGTGCTTTTTCTGTCATCTATACTGCCTGCATAATCATTATCTGTGTAACCTGTGAGCATACTATCTGGTGAAGCTGTGTACCACAAACCATAAGTGGTTATACCTGCAATGTATCTTAAGATTCTTTTACCAACTTTCCAATGAGAATCCTTAAGAGATTCCATAAACCTGGAAATGTAACTTTTTGCCAATGCTATGTTAGGTCTTGTAGCAGTAAGATACATAAGACTACCAACAAGTTGTTTATACAAAGTAGAATTAACTACTATGCCCAAATCTTCCTTGCTTAATTTTGTGCCAATAGCAATAGGAGTGTCATCATGTTTACACTTTTCTATCTTAAACTTTTTTAAAATATCAGCAACATATTTCTGTTGATTAATACATATACCATGATTAGATTGTTCTACTTCAATGCCTAAGAAATACTTCATTAATCCCAGATCTGTCATTTCAAACTCACTTTTCATGGCTGCTTTAAATTCATCTAACATTATGTTTCCTGTGTAGATCATGTAGTCAACATAAAGACATAGAATAAGAATTTTACCTTGCTGATTTACCTTGATATATAAAGTAGGCTCATTGTTGCTACTACTAAAACCATCTTTGAGTAGATATTGATCAATTCTACTGTACCAAGCTCGCGGAGCTTGCTTCAAACCATACAATGCTTTCTTCAATTTCTACACTCAAAGCTCTTGTCCTTTGACTTCAAATCCAGGTGATGACACACATACACTTATTCATTTCATACTCCATTTAGAAAAGCAGACTTTACATCCATTTGATAAATAGGCCACTTATTTTGTGCTGCAATGGCCAAAACAAAACGAAAAGTATTCAATCTTGCTACAGGTGCAAAAGTTTCACCATAATCAATGCTAGGTTGTTGTGAAAAACCTATGGCAACTAACCTTGCTTTATGTTTATCAATCTCTCCTTTCTCATTTAGTTTTGTTTTATAAACCCATTTAACACCTATTACATTTTTATCTGTCGGGAGATCAACTAAATCCCATGTATTGTTTCTTTCAATAGCTTCAATTTCATTATTCATTGCATCTACCCATTCTTTTTTCTTTGTAGCTTCATCAAAACAAGTAGGTTGAGATGAGAAAAAAGCAAATTGTACTACATCTTGATCATATATATCACTCAAACTTCTCATTTTTTGATGTGTATGATCATAATCTGAATCACTGTGAGATGAAGAACTACTTTCATTTGGAACTTGCAATCTTGGTAGGTGTGTTGTAGATGCTTGATGTTCATCTAACTCAATAAAAGGATTATGAGATGTATTGTTTTCCATTTCATTCCATGATTTATTTTCGATGAATTTAACATCTCTACTTACAAGAAATTTTTTAGTGACAGGATTATATAATCTGTATGCTTTCGACTGTTCACTATAACCAATAAAAATGTACTTTTCACTTCTATCATCAAGATTTTTTCTTAGTTCTTCGAGAACATGAGCAAAAGCAACGCAACGAAATATTCTGAAATGAGAAACAGTTACCTTTAATCCACTCCATTTTTCTTCAGGTACCTTACTGTGAACACTGGAAGTTGGTGATCTATTCAGTATGTAAACAGAACATGCAACTGCTTCACCCCAATAATCTTTGGACAATTTTCTTGCTATAAGTAAACTCTTGGCCATGTTCATGATGGTGCGATTCTTCCTTTCTGCCACTCCATTTTGCTATGGAGTATACCTGGTAGTTGTTTGTTTTTTTATACCATGTTGTTTACAAAAATCAACAAACTCTCTAAAATCATATTCTCCTCCTCCATCTGATCTCAAAAATTTGACAAATTTGCCACTTTGTTTCTCTGCTTCAGCTTTGAACTCTTTGAAATATGTGAAAGTATTTGATTTGTGTTTGAGAAAATAAACCCAAAATTTCCTACTAAAATCATCAATAAATGTCAAAAAATAAAAACTTCCACCAATTGACTGATTTTGCATAGGTCCACATAAGTATGTGTGAACTAACTTTAAACAATATTTGGCTCTATAAGAAGCTGATGAAAAACTATCTCGCTGATGTTTTCCTACTATGCAACTTTCACAAGAAGGAGTCTCATTAATTGAAGAAGGCAATCCTTTGACCATACTCTCTTTTTGCAACAAACTCATACTTTTGAATGGTAAATGACCATAGCGATAATGCCATAATTCAGTTTCATTTGCATTATAAACATTACATGCATACATATTTCCACTTTGCATTTTGAATGGAAATAGTCGGTTCTTCGTCATAAATATTTTTGCAACAAATTCTCTATTTGGATTAAATATTTAGCAGTAAGTGTCGTGGAAATTAATATCATAACCATGCGCCATTAGTTGTAAATGATATAGAAAGAAGAATACAAAATATAATGGACTGAGAACGCTACACTTAACAGATTGTGCTTGAGATTTGGTACATAATAAACATCATAAATATTTTTCACTTCATCATGCTTTGTTAAAACTGGCACAACACCATTTCCTGAAGCTTTGACTAAATGATTATCACCCAAACTAATTGTAGTAGTAGAAAATGTATCAAGATTAGAAATCAAATCTTTGTGACCAGTCATATGATTGCTACATCCACTATCTAGCAACCAAATATTTTTGTCAAGAACTTGCTCAGAAACTTGACATGAAAGAAACATTGCATCAGATGTTTCACTTTCTATAACATTAGCTTTATGTTTATACTGCAACTTACGACATTCAGATATATGATGACCATACTTCTTACAATACCGACATTGAATTTCTGATTTGTCTGTCCATCTTTGGCTATGATCTTGTGAAGATGATCCTGATTGCTATGACTTTTCCTTTGTTTGTTCTGATTTATCTCTTGACTGAGAACCTCCTCTACCACGTCCTCTTTTTCCATGAAAACCTCTGCCTCTTCCTCTGTCCATGGAAATTTTAGACTAAAATGCATGTTCTAAAGTACCAACATCCAAGTTCATCCTTCCTTCATGAGATAACAATGAACCAGTCAATTCTTCTATAGAAAATTTAGTTAAATATTTCGACTCAAGAATAGCAGTGACTACCATTTCAAATTTCTTGGGTAAACATCTTAGAACTTTTTCAACAACTCTTTGATCAATCAATTCCTTTTCACCATTAATTCTAAGTTGATTCACAATACCCATAACTTTAGTCATAAACTGATCAACACTTTCTGATTCAGCCATTCTGAGAATTTCAAATTGAGTTCTAAGGGTTTGAAGTCTAACAGTTTTTACTTTATCATTACCCTTATAAGCCATTTGAATAATATCCCAAGCTTCTTTACCACTTTTAGAACCAATCATTATAGGAAATATAAAATCATCCAATGAAACTAAAATGCATGATTTTGCTTTTCCTTCCTTTTGTTTAAGTTCTTCTAATTTGTTTCTTTGTGCAGCAGACATGATTGCAATAGTATTTGAATCAGGTTTTGTAAACCCTGTTTCAACACAATCCCAACATCCTTGACCTTGCAAAATAGCTTTAACTTTCTCACTCCAAAAATCATAGTTGGGACCAACTAAAGTTGGTGCCTGAACTGACCAAGAACTAGAAGACATTGGTTTTATTCACAAAGATCAGCCACAATAAAAATTTGATATAACTTTCAGGTTTAAATAAACCAATCTTTCATAAATTCCAATGTTGACTCTCAAATTTCAACCAATTTTTTTATTTATTTTATAACTCCCGGATTAAAAAAACTTTGTTTAATCACTTGCAAAGTAAAAACTTTTTGCAACTCCAGAAATTCACAAAAAGTTACTTTTCCAAATATAACCAATTTATCGATGTAACTTTCTCTCCACAGTAGCTTTACATTCATGTAATGTTGTAAATATCTATTTTGTACTCACTCATGATAAGAAAAATTATCTTTCAAAAAATTACCGAACAGGCTGATAATTATTGCAGCAATCCTCGGAACTTTATATTGTAGCAGTCCTAAAAACTTTATGAGGATAACTGAAATGTTTCAACTTCTTCACAAAAGGTCAGCAAGTGGGCGTGTGCAGCAACAATCTCTTCTTGCAACCTAAAGCTCCGATACCATGAAAATAATATAGAAAGAAGAATACAAAATATAATGGACTGAAAACGCTACAATTGATCTCTTATTACTGTATTAAATAGCATACATTGGACCATTTATGATTGATAACTGAAACAATTGAATACAGCAATTTGAAAACTCTCTACAACTAAACATCAAACTAAACATCTAACATACAGATTAATTATTTATTTCTAACAATTTAATCATAGACCAGAAGATTTGTTGCATTATTGGAACAGAACGCCAGTAATCTAACTATGCGGCAATGGCGGATTTTACCCAGAGTGTTTATCTCCCCGGAGAAAACTTGATCATTTGAAGAACCGGTCCCCATTAGTTTTTTCACTGCAACTTGATCACCAGTGGGCATGATACCTCTATACACAACACTGGCTCCTCCTCTGCCGATGATGTTCTCTTCTTTTAAGCATTCAGACACGTAATTACTCCCAAATTTGAGATCCTGGAAGGCCGTCATATTCCAGGACCTGCACTGTCCTACTTTCTTGACGGCTTCTGCCTTAATTTTGATTACCCCAATCGCTAACACCAGTGACCAAAAGAGTAGAAGTCCCAGTACTGAGAGAGCTAAGGAAGTCCAAACTTGATGTGTGCTAACCCACAACTGCCCAACTTTTGTCCGCATAAGTAGAGATTCCCTACAAACAAGTTTGCGTTGAGATGTGAAAACTGACTACCCTTTAGAACACGACAGGGAAAATTATTATAAGAGAAATCCGGAGAGCTCAAACTAGGCATATTTTGCAATTCTCTGGGAATGCTCTCGTTCAAGTGATTTCTAGATAAGTTCAGATACTTGAGAATGGGAATCCTGACGATTTCCACTGGAATGGGACCACTGAAATCAATGTATACCAGAGACATACAACTCCCAATTTCCCCTGGAATCGTACCAGAAAGCTTTTTTTGCTGAAATCAATCTTTTCAATCTTCCCCAGTCCACCAACCTCCGACGGAACATTGCCTGTTAATTGATTTTCAGAGATCAAAAGAGTGTTCAAAGCAGATAACTTACTAAAATCCCTAGGAATCATACTAGAAAGCCTATTTCTGCTAAGATCGATCTTTTTAATATTCTCCAATCAGCCAATCTCTGGTGGAACAACACCTGTTAATTGATTTCCATCGATCACAAGAAATCCCAATGCCAATAACTTACATATGGATGAAGGGTGCGAGCCATTAAGACAATTATTGGAAATATCTATCCACCATAGCATGGTGGATACATTACTAATTTCCTCCAGTATGTTCCCACTGATATTATTGTTCTGCAAATCAATCCATTGCAGTCTTAGTAAGTATAGTAAACCTGCAGGAATTAAACCATTCAAAAAGTTTCGTCTCAAGGAGACTCCTTTCAGAGAATTGCATGTGCCTAAAGAATCAGGAATAGGGCCTGAGAATAAATTATTTTGCATATAAAAGACCCGAATCTTCCACCCTTGCAAATATTAGGAGGGATGGAACCACTGAGCTTGTTGTCAAAAACATCCACTTCCAATAGCTTTCCATTAATGCGAAATTGTTCCTCCAAAGAAACAATTTCTCCAAGTTTGGAAAATCCCCAATGAAAGATGGAATCAAGCCATGTAGCCTGTTCTTAGATAGAGGCAGCACTCTCAACTGTTTTATCTTGGAGAGTTCCATGGGTATTTCACCAGAGAGAATGTTTCCAGTTATATCCATCTCTTTTAATCTCCCAAGATGGACCAATTGAGGAGGAATAGGGCCATGTAGTTTGTTCTTAAATAGATGCAACAGTCTCAACTCTTTTAGCTTTGAGAGTTCCATGGGTATTTCACTAGAAAGATTGTTTTGAGATAGATCCATCTCTATTAATCTCCCAAGATGGCCCAACTGAAGAGGAATAAGGCCAGTGAGGTCATTGGAGAACAAATACAATGTTTCCAGATTTTTTAGACCACCAAGCTGAGAAAGAATTGCACCACTGAGACCACAACTGGCCATATTGAGAAGTACAAGCTTGCCCAAATTCCCCATCTCAAGAGGAATCCCACCATCAAATGCATTCTAGGATTGACCCAAATAAAGCATTGTCAAATTCCCTAGATTACCAAGCTCTCGGGGTATTGTTCCAATCAAACAGTTTCCAGCCAAGTGAAGATATTCCAAATTTGTGAACTTCCCATACTCACCGGGAATGTTTCCCAAGAAGTAATTTACTCAGAGATCAAGATGCCTGAGCTTCATGAGATAGCCCAAATCCAAAAGTAATGACCGTGACAAATTGTTATTATTGACCTTGACAAATTGTTGTTATAGACATCGAGGACCTCTAGGTACTTCAAATTTGATATCTTGAAGGGGAGCAGGATTCAAATTTGAAGCCTTCACAGCCCTTCAAATGCCATTTTAAACGTCATAGAAGGCCACAAAGAATTTTACCATGCAAAAAAAAATTAGTTTCATTTCTAGCACTTCAACAATGAAATTGAGTAAGCCTCTGTAAATTTGCAACAGAAGGGCAGCTACAAAATTTTCCTATCTAGGGATTCAGTGGACTATGGGAGATTCGGGACTAGAGTCTTCCCAAGTGCCCTTGAATAGTTGGATCATGGATGAGGATCTCCATGCTAATTGACACGGACCACGGTGGGCCACTAGGATACCTAGTGCCAAGTTCAAGTCGGTGAGTCAGGATTTTGACTCACTATTCGATGTTCACTTTCAAAGCATTTAATGGAATTAGCATGCATTACTGATTCACCAACTTCATTAAATCTTGGTATGAGATGATGCCACCTGCCAACTCCATTTTCCATCTGTCATCTTATTGTTCACCGAGTCACCTGATCTCACAACTTACAATTCACTTGAGTATTTGAGTATATGATGTGAAATTAAATAGTCATATGAGTCATATCTATGGATAGTGAATTGATTTGAATTGATTTGATAACCTTCCACCTTCAAGACTCCGTAAGGAAAAACTAATGGTGTTGTTTTTTGGGTTACAACTTACAAGTTGCAATTTACAATGCATTGAGCAATCTTTGCTAGATTTGAACCTAACTTGGTCCAATGTAGGGTATGTAAGTTTCCAAACCAGGGTTTCACCTAGTGCTAGACATTTCTATTTTGACCACCACAAGGCTGGGATGATAGATCTTTGGTAGTAGGCATCTAGCAGCACGCCGCCCTTTGTTTGTGCTCATGAATCATATCCTATACTAGTTAGTCCATGATTATAGGATTTATTCCAATTTCCATTCATTTACTGGGGTCAGAATCATTTGAAGCATCACTCCCAGTCTCCCACGGTCCACCTAGTCCGCTTAGTCTACCTGTCTCATCGGAGGAAGGGGGTTAGGTAGTAGAGACAGAGGCAACTGGAATGGAGGGCCAGCTAGAGAGAATGGTTGTACAATATGCATATAGTCATCTCTAAAAGAAACAAAAGAATTTGTCATATACCTAACTGAATATTATCATTACTTAATTTGTTGGGATGCTTACACGGTAACTCTTGAGCCCATTGTTTATGAGGGTTTCCTATGTCTATAATGGCTACGATTTAGAGAGGTTTGTTCCCATCATTAGAGCACTAGTGGGTTTCTCCTGCAAATATCGCTATTATGTCTCCCCTCCTCACTCACCTCACCTTTTGACTTGAGTCCTCTTCTTCTTCTTCTTCTTCCTCCTGTGGGCTCTCTGACCCCTTCGTTTTCCTGTCAGCCTTATAATAATGGAAACAAGAAGTAAAAATTGTCTACCAATATATCTAAACAAGGGAATCCCTTGATGGACGTTCATGAATGAGGGATTGGGAGTGCAATCACAATGATCTAGCGAAGAACATGATTTCAACATCCTCGTTGTCGCAAACCTCCCAAACGTGTGTTTATGATTCACCTTCCTTGTTGAATTTGGTAGAAACTAAACACCCAACTTGTAGTGATATTTGTTGGAGAATTTAAAGTTCTTCCTTATAGTGGACTAATAAATACTTAACCTTTTTGATAGGGTTGATAAACTCAATATAGATTGGAGGGAATATCCATAATCTACCTAAAATTGGGGATTTTGTTTGATCACTTTGAATTGGGGTATACACTCTATATACATTGGAGGGACTATCCATAATCCACCTAAAATTGGGGCCTTTGTTTGATCACTTTGATTTGAGCATGTGGGGAGGACATGATTCAATTCTAAAAATAAGGGTTGAATTTAGGGTTAATAAAAAAGTTTCTCCGTGAAAGCATTAGGTATTACATTCGGGGGTTTTTCTTTTAGGTAGGCCCAATCACACTTGACCAATAGAGCCACCATCAAGCTGAATCAATCCTCCATTCAAAGGTCCTTCCAAATTCCAATGCCTTATTTTATCAACTACCTAACAATCGAGTATTTCACTGGTCCCTTATCTAAGTTCACTAAACTATATGCTTTAGGGACTAGGAGAGTACATAGTTTACCTCACTAATTCCATGTAAATTTTGAATTACTCGA
Organism: Pseudotsuga menziesii; assembly: GCA_001517045.1. NCBI lineage: Eukaryota > Viridiplantae > Streptophyta > Pinopsida > Pinales > Pinaceae > Pseudotsuga > Pseudotsuga menziesii. Next base: position 273,275 of record LPNX010013405.1, read on the forward strand.
GATTTCTTCTTATTGTCATTTTTTTCCTATACACTTTTTTTAATAAATAATAAACTTTTGTTGAACACTTACAGTTTCAAATGAAAAGAATGATTTATTTTTACATGTCAACATTGAAAAGTTCAATTTCTCACAACCCTTGAAAGTGAAATGGGACCCTACCCTTCAAATTTTATCCCTGAAGGGGAGGCTTTCATTGAGGAGGTTATTGGAGACGTTTAGTGAACTGAGGGCTACCAGATTTGTGACCTGACTCGGGAATGGGCCTGACATACTCATGCTAGAGAGATTAAGAGCCACCACTTGACCCAGATGGTCACATTGGACATCACGCCAGTCCATGAGCAATGTGTGGTGTAATTGGAGGGTGTCCCAGTCCAGCTATCTAATAGATGATACAGATCAATCACCACTGCTCTCATTGAGATAAGCATTGCGGCATCTCCATGTAATGATGAGTTGAGGAGAGCAGATGATGGGTATCAGGCTTCAAATTTGAATCATTTAGAGCCCTTCAAAGGCCATTTTAAATGTCATAGAAGGCCACAAAGAATTTCACCATGCAAAAGAAAATTAGTTTCATTTCCAGCACTTCAGTAATGAAATTGAGTAAGCCTGGGTAAATTTTCAACAGAAGGGCAGCTATGAAATTTTCTTATCCATGGATTCAGTGGACTATGGGAGAGTCGGGACTTAGAGTCTTCCCAAGTTCCCTTGAAGAGTCAGATCATGGATGAGGATCTCAGTCCCAGTCGACACGGACCACGGTGGGCCACTAGGCTTCCTAGTGCCAAGTTCAAGTCAGTGAGTCAGGATTGTGATTCACGATTCGATGTTCAAATTCAAAGAATTTAATGGCATTAACATGCATTACTCATTCACCAACTTCATTAAATCTTGGTATGAGATGATGCCACCTGCCAACTCGATTTTCCATCTGTGATCTTATTGTTCACTGAATCACGTGATCTCACTACTTACAAGTCACTTGAGTATTTGAGTATATGATGTGAAATTAAATACTTATAGGGGTCATATCTATGGATGGTGAATTGATTTGATAACCTTCCACTGTCAAGGTTCCATAAGGAAAAACTAATGGTGTTGTTTTTTGGGTTACAACTTACAAGTTGCAATTTACAATGCATTGAGCAATCTTTGCTAGATTTGAACCTAACCTGGTCCAATGCCGGGTATGTAAGTTTCCATACCAGGGTTTCACCCAGTGCTAGAAACTTCTATTATGACCACCACAAGACTGGGATGATGGATCTTTGGTAGTAGGATAGCAGCACGTCTCCCTTTGTTTGTGCTCATGAATCATATCCTATACTAGTTAGTTCAGGATTCTAGGATTTATTCCAATTTCCATTCATTTACTGGGGTCGAAATCATTTGAATCAACACTCCTAGTCTCCCACGGTCCACCTAGGTCGCTTAGTCTACCTGTCTCATTGGAGGAAGGGAGTTAGGTAGTAGAAACAAAGGCAACTGGAATGGAGGGCCAACCAGAGAGAATGGTTGTACAATATGCATATAGTCATCTCTAAAAGAAACGAAAGAATTTGCCATATGCCTAACTGAATATTATCATTACTTAATTTGTTGGGATGCTTATACCTTAACTCTCGCGCCTGAGTTGTTTATGAGGGTTTCCTATGTCTACAATGGCTATTATTTAGAGATGCTCGTTCCCATCATTATAGCACCAATGGTTTTCTCCTGCAAATATTGCTATTACGTCTCCCCTCCTCACTCACCTCACCTTTTGACTTGAATCCTCTTATTCTTCTTCTTCTTCCTCCTGTGGGCTCTCTCATCTACACCCTGAGCGCCCTCATAACGAAGAATGATCTCTGAAAGTATCTAGAAACCTTAGTAAAAAAATACCCAGTTTCCCCTCACCTCCGCAGATATATCTATGTTATGTAGAAGCAATTATAAAATGTTTTTTTTTTGTAATCATGTGAAATACACAAACATGCATTCGCCTACCTCGGGCAAGGTAAACCAACTCAGGAGCGTCGGGATATTGTGGAATTGAGATGGGGTTGCTTCCAATTGTATTTCTGTAAAAGGAAACGGTTGCACACTCTAATTCCTCGTTGTATTCTGCAGTGGGTAACTCGAAGGTTTTACCTTTTTCATAGGTAGGAGCAAGAGAAGCAAAGGTAGAACGTTGGGTAGGAGCAAGAAGAAAGAGCCTTGTATTTGAGTTCCAAATATGTCAATATTATTTATCTGTCATGAATTGTAAACATTAGGTTGAAAGAAAGAACAATATTTGAATATAAGTGTTTGAAATGTTCCAATTTCCTTAATGAAATCCAATAGTTGAAAGGATAAAATATTTAACAACCGACACTGTAAATGTTGTAGACTCTGACGCCTTCGTTTTCCTGACAGCCTTCTAATAATGGAAACAAGAAGTACAAATTGCCTACCAATATATCTAAACAAGGGAATCCCTCGACGGACGTTCATGAATGAGGGACTGGGAGTGCAATGATCTAGCGAAGAACATGATTTCAACATCCTCGTTGTCGCAAACCTCCCAAACATGTGTTTATGATTCGTCTTCCTTGTTAACTTTGGTAGAAACTAGACACCCAACTTGTAGTGATATTTGTTGGAGAATTTAAAGTTCTTCCTTATAGTGGACTAATTAATACTTAACCTTTTCGATAGGGCTAATAAACTCGATATCGATTGGAGGGACTATCCATAATCTACCTAGAATTGGGGATTTTGTTTTGTCACGTCGAATTGGGGTATAAACTCGATATAAATTGGAGGGACTATCCATAATCCACCTAAAATTGGGGCCTTTGTTTGATCACTTTGATTTGAGCATGTGGGGAGGACATGATTCAATTCTAAAAATAACTATTGAATTTAGGTTTAGTAAAAAAGTTTCTCCGTGAAAGCATTAGGCATTACGTTCTGGGGTTTTTCTTTTAGGTAGGCCCAATCACACTTGACCAATAGAGCCACCATCAAGCTGAATCAATCCTCCATTCAAAGGTCCTTCCAAATTCCAATGCCTTATTTTATCAACCACCTAACAACCAAGTATTTCATCGGCCCGACAGAATTGTCCCTTATCTAAGTTCAATAAACTATATGCTCCAGGGATGGGGAGAGTGCATGGTTTACCTCTTCTTCTTATTGTCATTTTTTCCTATACACTGTTTTTAATAAAAAATAAAATTTTGTTGTACACTTACAGTTTCAAATGAAAATTTATTTTTACATGTCAACATTGAAAGATTCAATTTCTCAAAAGATTCAATTTCTCACAACCCTTCAAAGTGAAATGGGACCCTACCCTTCAAATTTGATCCCTGATGGGTATGAAAAAAATGTAGACGCGCAGAGGAAAACAAATGTCTGCATGACAAGGTTTTGCAGGCTCATGTTGTATTGAAAGCTACTATATTGATAGTACTGTTATTGTCAGTGGCATAGGAAAAAGGTCCAACAACAACCATCTAATCTAATCCAAGATTATTTTAGTATATGCTGTCTCTTTAAGCACCTTTAGTATTGATTCACTTTTGATTGGAACTAGCTCTTTTCAAGGAGATTTTCTGTCATCCTTTTATGCTCACTCTATATGTCTTCGATGCTCATATCATGGGAATGGATAAAAATTTGACCTGTGTTTCACAGAAGTGATGAAAAAAGCCTGATTCAATACAGGCTGTTTATTGCTTGCATGCAGTTTGATGTTTTTGTTTTGCTGATCCAATAGGATTCACAACAGCACTCCCTTTGGGATATGTCATTGCTATTGAATGTACATGATGATCTTTGATTCATATGAATAACAAGATCTGGTATTTTTCTGCTGGAAAAAATCTAATCCAAGATGGTGCGTACCTCCGACGCGCAGAGATCAAGACAAGTTGAAAGCCTACCCCTACTTGTATTTTACGATTTTACGATTTGTATTTTATAATTTAATTTTTTTACGATTTTACGATTTGTATTTTATAATTTAATTTTTTGTTGAAATGTGATAATGATATTGTAATTTGATTACATTAATGAATTTAGCGAATTTGTGTACTTCCAAAACTTTCCAATTACAATTCCAACCATTTTGATTTGAAAAATCCTGAAAAGATAAATGCAAATCATACAACCTTATCCCATTCTATTATTTTTTTTAAGAAATTACAAATCATAGAACGGCGGCTAATTCCATTTTCCTTGGTCAAAAGTGCATCCAAAAACCTAAGGGAATTCGATATTTTTATATATATTTTTCTCAAAATGTAAAGTTCATGGTCAAAAGGTGCTTTCATTTCGTGAATTTTTAATTTTGAAAGGAAGTTGAGGTCTTTCGTAAATAATCAGAAAGTCAAAAATAAGTGGAAGTTTTGAAGTTCAAGGTTTTTTTATTACATGAATAGAAAAATTTTTAGGTAAGAAGGTAAGTCGGTTGAATCCATCAAAATAATTGGAAATTTTCTTAGTTGGGAAGTAAATGGATGATCTTTCTCAATTTTACGTAATCAGTGACTAGATAATATGAGTTGTTTGAATTAATAATGAAAATAATATGATAAAGCTAATATTAGTGTTATTTTCTTGTTTTGGAATATGCATATCACGGTTGGATTGGATAACCAAATAAGTGTTGAAAGGGCATTTATGTAACTAAAAATATTAATAATCCTATTTCATATTTACTTATGTCAAACGTTGGTAGTATATCCAAGAATTATTATTATTATGTAATTGTATTTAAAAAAATACTTTATATTGATTTATGTTAAAGGTTGGGAGCAAATCCAAGAATTATTATTATTATTATTATTGTGGAATTATATTTTAAACTAGAGCTTTTAGGTGGCAATGTTTTTTATGTTGATTGTAGAACATTAAGAGTCATTTTCCCTACTTGTGAGTAATATCAAGTCGGACTTGTGAGTCATATCAAGTTCTATGTATCCTCGTATGATTGAGCTGGTGATGTTGTATTGTAAATCTTGTGACTAATATCAAGGAGTAATATCAAGTTGAGTCTTGTGAGTAATATCAAGACTAGACTTGTGAGTAATATCAAGTCAAGTATTCTGTGTCTAATATTAAGGAGTAATATCAAGTTGAGTCTTGTGAGTAATATCAAAACTAGACTTGTGAGTAATATCAAGTCAAGTATTCTCATAGAAGGTACCCCATGAGAATGGACCTCCAATTCTGGAGATGATCTTTTATTGTATCAAGATTGTAGGCCTCCATTTGTTGACGAGGTTATACTATGTGATATATTGCTAGTCATGGTCACATGTTATAAGTCTACTTTAGGGCTTAGCTACCCCTAGAGTGAATTACTTTAGCATATGACTATATGGCCCGGGATAATATATATGATCATTAGTATGTATGGGATAATTCTTCTGAGTATGATATGATAAGATGGAAAAATAATACACATATGGACCATGCATTAATTATTTAATGATAATGAGATAAATCATAGAGAAAGAGAATTTGAATTTCCCATGCAAATGTCCGAGTGAACTCAAGTTGTAAGCTTCAGTAAAATATGAATGTCTCAATCAATACCCTAGTCAAAGCATCAATTGAGCTATTAATGAATGTAATAAGTTAAGTAAATAAGAGCTTAATGTTCATTAATTAACATGCATCAGTTAACTAAAGAGATCCATGCAAAAGTTAATAATAGAAATTGTGCATGGATGGCACTAAGAGTGAAGCATTGATAACACTTAAGTTAGTATGTTAACTAAGTGATCAACACTTAGTTAAATATTGAGTTCAAGCCAGTTATCATTCAATTCAAGTAAGTTAACATTATGTTCAAGTCAATTATCATTCAATTCAAAATAGTTAACATTCAGTTCAATTCAGTTCACTTTCAGTTGAAGACAATGAACATTCAATTAAAGCTAATTGAGGAAAGGAAGGGCTCTAATGTTTGCATGGAGGGAGTTCTACTTAACTCCTCCTTGTGAATGTGCTATGTAGTGCTATGAGTATGTTTACTGAGCCTCATATGCGCTACCTTCTACATGTTAGGGTTTTTGGATTTTTATTAATATGCTAGGCATATGGAAAATTCAATATAGTTGCATACATGTTTTTTTGCAGGGTTGCATTGGATCTCTCTTCTCTACTCTGAGGTGATATCTCTTACCGGACAATCTACTTATGTGTTGTAAACCATTCTTTGCAAATTTATCTATGAAACTCAAAGAATTGTTAGTTTTTTTGTCCTTTGTGTTTTGAGGGTTTTCCCAAGGTATATCTTGTCTCCCATGGTTGATTGATTTATATGGTTGATTTATGGAGTTGATTTATGAAGATGATTTATGTGGCTAATATATTTGTGAGATTTACAAGTGGCGGATATATTTATGAGATTCACATGTGGTTGATATATTCATGTGTGGCTGATTTAAGAGATACATATGTGCTGAAAATGATTGATAAAAGTTTTAAAGTTCAAGCTTCTCCAATTTTGCTCAAACATCAACATGGTATCAGTGCATAGGGAGTGAAAGAGCTTAGTTTTGTGCAGCTAGATAAGCCTATGTAGATCTTGAAGTGTTGAGCAAAATATTGCATCCATGACATCAATCTTCATTTGAATGGAATACCAACTTGAAGGCACATCAAACTTCAACACATGGAAAGAGAAGGTGCTGAATATTCTTGAAGAGCATGATCTTGATTCATTTTTTGCCAGTATTGTGGAGGATCCTACCCATTGGTGTCCTTTCCACTAACCCAAGTTTAGATTTCTCTATTTATCCAACAAAGCCCAAGATATTGTCTTGATAGAGTGTAACCCAATCAGCAACACCTGCAAAGGTGAAGTATTACCCGATATATCTACGGGGAATTCCAGAACCAGGTTTCTACATTTATGGAAGGGGATTTCTTCAAGACAACATTAACAAGCAGCCAAACCAAAATGTAGGGATGGATTACCATCAACACATACACATCAAGAAAGTATACCGATCCGTCGACACATATGCACCATCTAAAAATATACAGATTAAAGCATATTTCCCATCATTATTATTGACATTCCATAATATTATCTCAGTTTAAGTGAAACAAACTCATCAATATTCAAACACAATACATACAAACATCAAAGACACAGATATTTAACGTGGAAACCCATATTGGAAAAACCACAAAAGCGCTCTTCATTTGGCATGAGTAATCTTGGAATGTTTTTGGTCTGCACACACATGAGCTTGCAAACTTATGTCAGAATATTCTTCTGCACACTTCTGTCAACCTCTTTGACGAGATCGCAAGTTGTGAAGGTCATCTGCACACAGCTCTTAGATGGACATTACCACTTTCTCTCTTTCTAGCCAACGAATGAATATCTGCATATCACACTCATAATGATTTAGTGATCATCCACACACAGCTTGAATAGCGATCATCCGCACACAGCTTGAATAGCGATCATCCGCACACAGCTTGAATCAACCCTATATACTTCTTACAATTCTTGTTCCAACCATCGACTAGTTCTCAACTGACAGTCAACTGGTTGTTCTAACTAATCCAATAAATCCTGCTACATTAATAAAGGTGCTAACGACCCAATTTACAATCATTACCATTCTCAAAATAGAGTATTATTCTAACTTAACTCACTGTTACATTTATTGTTTCCTCAAAATATGTAGAATTTCTGTTTTTATTTTCTAGAATTTTTTACAAATCTGTCAATAACATTTTATTATTTTGTCCATAAAAATGTCTTATTTTAAAGAATAAATTGCAAAATGTATATGTTTTTCATTATAACTTGCTTCTAAATGTATGTTATTTTTTTAAATTTCTAAAAAACACACTTGAAAATATAAATTAAAAATACATTACGACAAAGATGATTCAAAGGCCCAAAAAAATGCCTCAAAATGAAAATTTGTGTGATATTGGTATCAACCCTTTTTAAAACGGAGGTGATAATAGATACCAAAATTAGGAGAGAGAAAAATGAGAACTGTGTTGAGTTCTCGTTTCATAGTATAAGTTGTTTTAAGCATATGAAAAAATTGTCTCTATTTTATTTCGCTTATATTTTGGGGTATTTTAATTGAAATGTTGGAATTAGATTTGTATGGATTATGTTGTTCCAAAATACTTCATTGTTTAATTCCTTTCATTCACCACCAATGAACACCCATTTCTTTAGAGTTTTCTTTTGCATGCATGCACCGACATGTAGACAAGGCTTTTTATGGTCAAAAGTATGACAAACAATTTACAGTATCTGTACCATTTATTTTGTGGCAGTGAAAATCATTGCCATGACTTATATTGTTCAATATTGAGCGTTGTACTTAAATCTTGTTTTCAATGAAAAGCAACATTTCCTTCACACGATAAGCACCAACCTAGTTTTAGTTTGGTTATTAAAATTAAAATGATTCATTGCTTCGAAGAATAAACTTTTTTGAGGAGACAACCTTGAACTTATTTAAAATAGGTATTATGGTGAAATTATTTTATGATTCTTGTTAATCTATTGCAATTTCTTAGCCTGTTATATTTTTAATCTAAGCTTTTCTATTGAAATATGTATCAAGTTTCAATACTGTTGGTATCAGTTGCATCACACTCATTACAAATATTTTAGTCATCCATTAAATGTGTGTAGGAGTCTTGTTAAGCTGGGATATCCCATCTTGTTACAAATGATGACAATCAAGTAGCAATTTTTCCAAGTTGTAGCATAAAATTTAAGGGGAAGCCAGTAACTATGTTCAGTTAAAATTTAATTTTATCACTTTACTAGATTGTGGAAGTGTGTTAGATTATCATATTATCTACATTATATGCAATGTCTTTGACGAAGAAATTCCTCAAAGATGCATAATCTTTGACAAGGATGGTGATCAAGGATGCATTCCTCGTTAAAGATGCATGGAACTTGTTATGTTGGTATTTCAATAGGCACATTAGCACTTTTTCCCTTGTAATTAGACAATTGGTGTTGTAGGAAGGACATCACTGAGACCATATAAGAGTGGTTGAACAAGACAGATTTTGATTGTAGACAAATTACATGTACTTGCAATAATTGCAGTAGAAAGGCTAGGTGAAAATATCACTAGCAATAGCAATAGAAGAGTAGTTTTATTTGATGTGTAGAAGGATAATTTTGCATTAGTATTAGTAATATTTATTTGTTGAATTGATATTAGAATACAAGAACTGAGGTATAGACAAGTGCCAATCTTTTTCCTTTGCACCTCACTAAAGGCTCTAACCAAACAGGTGATGGAAAATGTTATTCTTTTCCCATAGTGAAGGGAGCGACCTAATTGCTCAGGGGTGGGTTATCGCTACCTTTATTATCCTCATGTAAGTGACGATTTTTATTCATCTTCCTATTGGCTTGCTCTTGTTACGTAATTAGTTGAGATATGTACAAGACAAACATATCCCTTTGGGAGAGGACTATCACATGCCCCAATTTTGCAAAAAAAATAATTTTATATTATTTGAGGAACAATATGTTAAATTTTATGCTAAATTGTAATTGATGCCCCAGTGGGGTCAAGGATATTTAATGTAAATTATAAATATTTTATTTATAAATAAATAAATGAGGAGACAACAGCTTAGGATAGTTGTTAAAAGAGTGTTTACTGGTCAAATTGGTGGAAGAGACTGTGTGGAGAGAAAACTGACATGTGGCAACATCCTCAAACCACTTCCAACTGTTGCAGGTGGGAACCTCCCTACATTTGTGGTCATGATTCCCCAAGAAAGTGGAATCAGAGCAGGTGGCTCAATTAATGAAAACTGACCCAAAAGACCTAGGCAATCTTTATAAAAATTCCAAGAGAGCTGAGGCTTCTCATCCTAGAGAAGTGATCATTCAGGGTGAATGAATGTACTTCAGAGAAATTCAATGGAAGGAAAATCTGGAAAGTGTTTGAGGGGATAATTGTTGATTGATCTAGTTGCAATTTTTAAGCTGAAGATCATACTGCTGAGAGCAGAGTGTTTTACTAAGGTATTGAACTAGTCAGTTGACAGATGGTTCTACTGTTTGCATTCTCCACCAGTCCTCAGCCAAGAAGACCAGGAACATGCTCTGGGGTCCTTAGGAAGTGTTGTTTGAGCGCTCTCCAAGATATTGGTAGAGAGGAACGACCTCCTAAAGCTGTTGTCGTCTTGTCCTCAACAGGTTCTATGTTAATTTATTTTATTGTTTTAGTTAAATAAATATTAGTTTAACTGCTATATGAATGTTAAAAGTTCAGAGTTTGTGAAATGCTAGATTTAGTATTCTTATTAGATTTTTATAGAAATAAAATTGGTTTAGAGAATAGTGAAATAGAATAAAAATAAATTTCTAAACTGTGTTTTTCCACATCTGGAAACCAGGTCGTATTCTAGCACAGTTAGAATGCTTTAAGTAGATGAAAGAATTCTTAAGAGAATGAAAATAGTAGATAGAATTTTGTATCTATAGATACCAGAGTAAACTTATTTGAATGTTTAAAATATTATGAAAAAAAGAAACAGTGTTATGGTTTATTTGTGTTTAGTGTTTTTACTTGGTGTAACTAAATAAAAATGTAGGAAAAGAAATAGTAAACTACACTAGAGTTACAGTAATAATACTGATACAAATAAAAGTTTATAGGAGTTAACAGCTAAGTTTGTAAATAACTTATTAACCAAACAATATTTCTTTTAAAACTATTAACTAAATCTTAAAACTATTACTTAATAAAACCAGATTAGGGTTATATATATAAACCCTTTATTTATGAAAAATAAATAGAGCTCAAGAGTTAACCTTATATTCTTTATAGAACTCAAAATAATTCTAAGTTACAGAATATTAAATAAAAATAAATATAAATATAAACATTAAACAAAATATAACTAAGAATTACGTATATAGGAGCTAATTACTGTTTAACAAACAGGCTTATAACATGTGCAAGAAAAACGTGAGGGTCAAAACCCTAATAACTAATTTATCCATTTATAAATTAATTATTTAAGTTTTACCCCTTTCACATTGATAACTGTGTAAATAAACTTAACAAAAAGACTACAACTCATGCTTTGGACTGTTTACAGTCTTTTTCTTAAAATAAGCCTCTTTTATAAACAGTAAAATAAACACATAATTAACAGGTTAATAAACAACCATACACCTGTAATAGCAAAACTGAAGCATACAAGAAACAATGCTCGAGTAATAATTAATTTAAGAATACATTTATACAAGGGTTTCTTTTCTATTAAACCCTAGCTATTATATTCTGGACTGATAAGTATAAAATTATAAATTTTACATTATGGCTGATCCATAGTCTTCATATTAACACTAATTATTTATAAAAGATATCATTAACAGTAAATTTACTTCACTGACAGTTGAAGAAGAAAAACCTATTTTACAGTATTATTATTAAAAGATCGATTTGACCAAACTGGAGAATTGAAACAGGAGTCAGTTAAAAACCCAAGAGAAACCCCTTTTTATCCTAAAACTAGAGCATGAGAATATCAAGCCGTAAGGCTGTAATCCTTTTTACAAACAAAGAAAACTACATACAAGTCACAACTTATAAGCTGGAGCTACCTAGCAACACGCAAGGGTTTTTAACAACAAAACTAAGTAATAATAAAAACTAAGCATCTAAACATTGGAGGAACTGAAGCCATGCTTCCCTTCAAACTGAAACTCCTTTCCAATAACCAATTGCAAGCAGGGAGAAGCCATGGCAAATCGGGGCTTACCCGTTATGGACATGGAGATAACCAGCGCTGCGGAGGTTTCTTTCAAGACTGAAGTCGAACTGTAACCTACAAGAACAAGACCGAATGCATTAGTTAGATGTTTTATTCTTTATACTAAAACTGTAACTGAAAATTAATAATAGCAGGGTAAAAACTATTATTTGTAAGTATGAAGTCTAGAGCCGAGGAGAAGCCTAAACCAACTCGAGAAACTGCACCTTGAAGAAACGAAAACCTCGTGCTAACCTGTGACAGAGACATCGAGGTTTATATTCCAGACTTTCACTAACGATGGAGCAAGTCACTAATGAAGTCAAGGGTAAAGCTATGGCCAGAACTTGAAACTACTGACAGATTAAAACCCACTCTCATGGTGTCACACTACTTCCAGAAGGAACTACATTGCAAAAATTGTAAATCCCTTAACTCTTGCACAAGTGTTACATCACTATACTATTCACATTGGAACTATCATTTAATGAACCAGGGAGCCTCTCATGGCAGCAAAGAAACCCAAATAGAGCAGAGCCAAACCCTCGAAGGATAATGAAGAGGATAGGGTTTCTATGAGAGCTTTTAAATCGACCAGTGCATGGTGGAAACTCATCCATGTGCCCAATGAGATTTTTAATTAGAAGTGAGTCGATCTATATAGTCAACCTGTACTGTCGGGGAAACACATATTATTAAAAGTCATTTATACTTATAACTAATGATAATGTTTTTGGTATCGTATCATTGTCATATAGGATAACTTTGCAATCAACCTTTCGGTAAAACCATATATTTTATACAGCTAATAGTATGGCTTATATTAAAAACAATTCTTATCATTTGCTATTTGATAACACTACAATCAATCAATTGTGAAAGTGTATATGTATATTGTTATCATTTGCATTTGATAACATTAAGATTATTCATTTGTAAAAATATATATATCGAGATCAATATTGGAGTTAGTCCTTTGACCTTTAGTCAATAGCACTCCTAATAATTCTTCATACAAACCTTGTATTAAAGGAATAATGCTATGTTTAGAATTAGTGTTATGTAAAATCAAAGCTGGTAAGGTCACTATCTTTAGTCCAACTTTATATAAGTAAATTTTAGATAATATTTTTACACTAGCATAACTCTTACAAATGCATAAGTCGACAGTATTATGGTTGGAAGACTTCTTGGAAGTTATTGTCTTTTGGTTTCCATAAAGAACCAAATTCTTAATAAATCAAACCAATATTTAGACTACACTTGGTAATTACAAGGTAGTAAGACTATCTAGGGTTAAAGGTAAAATCACTTAGTAATATTGTTAAGTGATATGGTAATGTAATTTCATAGTAATACATGTGACATGGCCCAAAACTTGGAAAATCGAAATTATAACTTGATGACTAATAGTGCAAGTAGACATTTATAACTGTATACAAATAAATAGGCTGATAATTCTTCTCTACGAGAGCATAATTAAAAGTAGAGCTATGTAACCTCTTGTAAACTATCTCTTGAAAGTCTTAGAATTATATTCATGCTTATAAAGCAGCACTTTGAATATTAGACATAGCAATGGCAGTAATTTCATGCTTCACTAGAAGTGTCTTTATGTTAATTTAAGAGGGCCTATGCTCATCAGTAGAACTTGTGAGTAACTTGGCTTATAACATTAAAAACGAAAACTTAAGTAGAAGTCATGCTGGTAAAAGACATTGGTATGTTAAGGATATTGGTCTTTACGACTAACTTAAAATAATGACTTAGATCCAAAAACAACAAAGGAAGATACTTTACCTCATCGTAGCTTCTCTCTCTATTAATCAATATATGCTCTAGCATTTTTATTATGCTAAGAAGTACTTCTTGACTTAACGCAAAAACAAACTCCTACTTGTTCAAAAATTTACCTGTTGAACTTGTAAAAACCTGAAAGCCAGATGAGTTAGCAATTGCTAAGTAAGCCCTAGTTTAGAACATAGCTTCTCACCTACTTGACAAAAGAAAATCATCAGTACAGCTAAAAGTAACTGAATTCAGGTCATTTACATAACATATCAAAATTAAAATGGAATTAGTTTTTTTTGTGTTTGAAGTTAATCACTACCTATTGTTAACTGTTTCATTTTCCACTAGCCGGTAGTAGTTATTAAACTGCGACTTTAGACATTTTATGTTACATTAAAAATTTTAAATTTGTGTGGAAATTCTAGGTTATGACATGTGGTATCAGAGCACAAGGTTCAAACACTAGGCCTTGATGAGCTCAACTTGCTTATATGAAACAATGTATTAAATCATTTTGCTGATGTTGTTTTCTTTTAATGTTATCCAACAGATAAATTTGTTTCTAAGTTTAACAACAGTTATGGAAATACTGGAGGAATATGTGGAAGATGAATCTCCCTTTACTGAACACGAAAACTTACAAAGATAACCTATACAAGAAGACATAACCACTAACTCCTCAGAACTTTTACAAACAGTAAAAGATTTAAAATTTGAAATGGAATATGGTAAAAAAGAAAATGAGAGGATTTTGAGAGCTCAGGAGGAGCTGAATCGGATCCCAACAGAAAGATTTCAAACTGAGGGAAGGGGTAAAAGAGCTGATTCAGAAGATATAAGTTACCAACATAAGTATAAAAAGATTAAACATGCTAAAAATGAAAGCAATTCATCTTCTGAAGTGTTTGGTGATCAACATAATTTTCATTCTACTAGTGATAGTAGTGAGGATAACCACTATACCAGAAAGAGAAACTATAAACCTTACGAAGAAATTTCTGGAGAGTTTAAAAAGATCAAACTGCCAACATTTAATGGGGAAACTGAGAAAGGAGAGGAAGCAGAATCCTAGTTATCTAGGATGAAGAAGTACTTCCATATTTACAACTATTCTAACCAATTAAAGGCTAGAATGGCTATCTATAATCTCTCAGGGAAAGCTGATATATGGTGGCAAGACTTAAAGAGAGTGAAAGGAATAAGAGAGAAGAACATAAATTGGAGTATCTTCAAGAAGTAATTTAAAAAGAAATTTTTATCTGAACAATACTATGAAGAAAGAGCTAAAGAATTATATGAGCTTAAACTAGGTAAAATGACTATGAAAGATTTGAACAGTAAGTTTTTAAGTCTGCTTAGTTATGTGCTATACCTTGTGGATGAAAAACCGAAGGTACAACGGTTTCTCAGCTGTCTACCTTATCACATAAAGGATAGGATTGAGTATGATAATCCAAAAAATCTGGAAGAAGCTATGAGGAAATCCAATTTCTGTTATGAAGAGAATAGGAAAAATGAGAGTATGGCCAATTGGAAGGCCAAAAAGAATAATAATTATGATCAAAAGAAGAAAGAGTTTGTGCCCAATTGGAATTCTAAAAATAATAAGGCTAGAAATTTTCCTAATAAGAATTTCCAAGGGAAAAAGCATAATTCACCAAACAATCAGAACAATCAAAAGGGTAAAGAGTCTGCTAATAATCATGGTAATTACATGAAAAACTTTGAACAAAAAGAACCCATAAAGTGCTGGGAGTGTAATGGCCCACATTTTGCCTCAGTCTGTCTTAATCGAAAAAATACTGTCAGTAATATCCATACAATACAGGAGGAGATGACTATTGGATATTTAGCGAGGACTATGCCCAGGATCAATGCAACCTTGGAGAATCGACAAGCAGACTATCAAAATTCCATGGTGGAAGTAGAAGGTAAGATAAACCAAACACCCATAGATATTTTAATTGATCAAGGAGCTAGTTTAAGTTATATTTCACCTAATTTGGTAGAAAAATGTAAGCTACCTGTTGAAAAATTTGTAAGTTCTTGGTTGGTTCAGTTAGCTACTGGTGCAAAGAGGAAGGTAACTAGGTTTGTAAAGAATTGCGTAGTAGTTATGGATCAATTTGAAAATTTTGTAAAGATTAATGTACTACCTTTGGGTTCTTATGACATACTAATCGGTATGGATTGGTTAGAGCAACATAGGGTGATCTTAAACTGTTATGATAAAACCTTTACTGGTATAAATAAAGATGGAAAACCAATAAACATAAAGGGAATCCCTAGAAAAACAATTGTAAGCCAGATTTCTTCTCTACAGCTTAAGAGAGCTGTTAGGAAAGGTTGTAAGGCTTGCAATAACAGTAAATAATGAGGAAAATCTAAATAATACAGATAAATTAAAATTGGAGGATATACCAATTTTAAAAGAGTATGCAGATGTATTTTCGGAAGAAATTCCAGGACTGCCTCCGAAAAGGGAACTAGATTTTACCATTGAGCTGGTACCTGGTGCAGTACCCAGCTCAAAGGCCCCTTATCAGATGAACATACATGAACTTAATGAACTTAAGTCACAATTAAAAGAACTTATTGACAAGAAGTATATTCGACCTAGTGTGTCTCTCTGAGGGGCACCTGTCATCTTCGTTAAGAAAAAGAACGAAACTCTACGACTTTGCATAGATTACCATCAGTTGAATAAGATGACTATTAAAAATAGATACCCGTTACCTCACATAGATGATCAGTTTGATCAACTACATGGAGCCACGGTGTTTTCGAAAATTGATTTAAGGTTGGGATATCACCAAGTTAGAATTAAATATGAAAACATCTTTAAAACAACTTTTAGGATTCGATATGGCCATTACGAGTTTGTGTCATGCCATTTGGGCTTACTAATGCTCCAACTATTTTTATGTGTCTAAAGAATAATGTAATGCATAAATATTTGGATAAGTTTGTGGTCATGTTTATCGACGATATATTAATCTATTCGAAATCTAAAGAAGAACATAAGGAACATTTAAAAATTGTCTTGCAAGAGCTACGATATCATCAACTCTTTGCAAAGTTTATTAAATGCGACTTCTTTAAGGATAAAATCCAGTACTTAGGTCGTGTGGTGACTAAGGAAGGACTTTCGGTGGATCCCGAAAAGATAAAGGTGATTGAATATTGGCTAGTTCCTAAAGATGTAACTGATGTTCAATCCTTCATAGGAATTACCGGTTATCACCGGAGGTTCATTGAAGGGTTTTCGAGAATCGCAAATCCAATAACATCCTTGCAGAAAAAAGGAAAGAAATTTGATTGGAATCAGAAGTGAGAGGATAGTTTTAAAAAGTTAAAAACCTCATTGACTAGTGCACCTATTCTAAGAATAGCTGATCCAAATAAAGATTTTATAGTGTGTACTGATGCCTACAATGATGGTTTAGGTGGAGTATTGACTCAAGAAGGGCATGTTATTGCTTATGAGTCTAGGAAATTAAAAATTCATGAAAATAATTATGCAACTTATGACCTAGAATTAGCTGTTGTCATACATGCTCTAAAGATGTGGTGTCATCATTTAATTGGAAGAAAATTTATTCTAATGATGGATAATAAAGGACTAAAATATCTGTTAGATCAACCTAACCTGAATGCTAGACAAGCTCGATGGCTAGCTTTTCTAAGTGAGAATGATTTTGAAATTCAGCACATTAAAGGGAAAGAAAGTAAAGTTGTTGATGCATTAAGTAGAAATGCAAGGTTGAACTTTACAGCAGATGTTAGCACTTAAACAACAGATCTGGAAGAACAACTTAAAGCAGGAATAGAACAAGATTAAATTTACCAAAAATTACAAGTAAAAGCAAAAGAAAATCCAACAGAAAGTTTAAGTAAAGGGTATAGCTTGAATGAAAAAGGATTTTTACTATATAAAGAGAGAATGTATGTACCTAATGTACCTAAAGTTAAGTTATTAATTTTAGACGAAATCCATAAAACTCCATACTCAGGCCATCCGGGTTATCAAAAGACTATAACTATGTTAAGAAAAGAATATTTTTGGCCAAACATGAAGACTGAACTAGCAGAATATATCGCTAGATGTTTTGAATGTCAGCAAGTAAAAACTGAACATCAACATCCAGCTGGATTACTTCAGCCATTGCCCATTCCTAGCTGGAAATGGGAGATAATTAGTCTTGATTTTGTTACTGGACTGCCTAAAAATCAGAATTTAAATGATTCTATAATGGTAGTAGTTGAAAAATTGAGTAAAGCAGCCCATTTTATACCTGTAAAAACTACGTATAAAGCTGCAAACATAGCTAATATATTTTTAAAGCAAATTTTCTGACTACGTGGGATACCGAAAGTTATAATCTCAGATAAAGACCCTAAATTTACAGGTAACTTTTGGAAATCTCTGTTTAATGGATTAAATACTACACTAAATTTTAGTACTTCGTTCCATCCTCAAACTGATGGAAAAATTGAAAGAGTAAATCAAGCACTGGAAGATTTACTAAGAATGTATGTAAAGGATCAGCCAGGTAAATGGGAGGATTATTTGCACCTGGTAGAATTTGCTTATAATAATAATTATCAAGCTTAAGCCATATTTAGTCCTTTCAAAATCTTGTATGGAAGGAAGTGTAACACTCCTATATCTTGGAGTAATCCGGTGGACAGATTAGTATTAGGTCCTGAATTATTGAAATAAATGGAAGAAATTGTAAATCAGATACAAGGTAATCTGAAAATTGTGCAAGATTGATAAAAACGTCAAGCAGACCTTAAAATAACTCCAAAAGAGTTTCAGGTAGGTGAACATGTGTTCATCAAGTTGAGACCCAAAAAGAGCTCTCTAAGGTTGGGTAGTTGTGCAAAACGAGCACCTCATTACTATGGTCCTTTTGAAATACTATCCAAGATTGGACAGATAGCCTATCAGTTGGCCTTACAACCAAATTTAAGAGTTCATAATGTTTTTCACATTTATGTATTAAAGAAATATGTTCATGATGCTACTCATGTTGTTAACTAGAATGATGTACAGGTGGAACCAGAAGGATATTTTCTGGTGGAACCGGACTGTATCCTCGAGCGGAGGGAGATCACACTTCGAAACCGCACCATTGGTCAGGTGAAGGTGCAATAGAAGCACCTTAGTCCATAGGAAGCCACTTGGAAATTGGAAAGTCATATGCAGGATGCATATCCAATTCTATTCCATGGGAATTCTGAGGACGAGGAACAAATAACATCGAGGACGATGTTATAATTTAAGGGGGTGTGTATGTCACATGCCCCAATTTTGCAAAAAAACATTTATATTATTTGAGGAACAATATGTTAAATTTTATGCTAAGTTGTAATTGATGACCCAATGGGGTCAAGGATATTTAATGTAAATTCTAAATATTTTATTTATAAATAAATAAATGAGGAGACAAAAGCTTAGGAGAGCTGTTAAAAGAGTGTTTACTGGTCAAATTGGTGGAGGAGACTGGGTGGAGAGTGAACTGACATGTGGCAGCATCCTCAAACCACTTCCAACTGTTGTAGGTGGAAACCTCCCTACATTTGTGGTCATGATTCCCCAAGAAAGTGTAATCAGAGTAGGTGGCTCAATTAATGAAAACTGACCCAAAAGACCTAGGCAATCTTTATAAAAATTCCCATTGAAGAGAGCTGAGGCTGTTCATTCTAGAGAAGTGATCATTCGGGGTGAATGAATGTACTTCAGAGAAATTCAATGGAAGGGAAATATGGAAAGTGTTTGAGGGGATAGCTGCTGATTGATCTAGTTGTAGCTTTTAAGCTGAAGATCATACTACTGAGAGCAGAGTGTTTTACTGAGGTATTGAACTAGTCAGTTGACAGAGGGTTCTACTGTTTGCATTCTCCACCAGTCCTCAACCAAGAAGACAGGGAACAGGCTCGGGGGTCCTGAGGAAGCATTGTTTGAGCACTCTCCAAGAGATTGGTATGGAGGAATCACCTCCTAAAGCTGTTGTCTTCTTGTCCTCAACAGGTTCTATGTTAATTTATTTTACTGTTTTAGTTAAATAAATATTAGTTTAACTGCTATATGAATGTTAAAAGTTCAGAGTTTGTGAAATGATAGATTTAGTATTCTTATTAGATTGTTATAGAAATGAAATTGGTTTAGAGAATAGTGAAATAGAATAAAAATAAATTTCTAAACTGTGTTTTTCCACACATGGAAACTAGGTCGTATTCTAGCACAGTTAGAATGCTTTAAGTAGATGAAAGAATTCTTAAGAAAATGAAAATAGTAGATAGGATTTTGTATCTATAGATAGCAGAGTAAATTTATTTCAATGTTTAAAATATTATGAAAAATAGAAACTATGTTATGGTTTATTTGTGTTTACTGTTTTTACTTAGTGTAACGAAATAAAAATGCAGGAAAAGAAATAGTAAACTACACTAGAGTTACAGTAATAGTATACTCATACAAATAAAAGTTTATAGGAGTTAACAGCTAAGTATGTAAATAAGTTATTAACCAAACAATATTTCTTTTAAAACTATTAACTAAATCTTACAACTATTACTTAATAAAACCAGATTAGGGTTATATATATAAACCATTTATTTATGAAAAATAAACAGAGCTCCAGAGTTAACCTTATATTCTTTACATAACTTGGAATAATTCTAAGTTACAGAATATTAAATAAAAATAAATACAAATATAAACATTAAATAAAATATAACTAAGAATTACGTATATAGGAGCTAATTATTCTTTAACAAACAAGCTTATAACCCGTGCAAGAAAAACTTGAGGTTCGAAACCCTAATAACTAATTTATCCATTTATAAATTAATTATTTAAGTTTTACCCATTTCACATTGATAACTGTGTAAATAAACTTAACAAAAAGACTACAATTCATGCTTTGGACTGTTTACAGTCTTTTGCCTAAAATAAGCCTCTTTTATAAACAGTAAAATAAACGCACAATTAACAGGTTAATAAACAACCATACACCTGTAATAGTGAAACTGAAGCATACAAGAAATAGTGCTCGAGTAATAATTAATTTAAGAATACATTTATACAAGGGTTTCTTTTCTATTAAACCCTAGCTATTATATTCTGGACTGATAAGTATAAAATTATAAATTTTACATTATGGCTGTTCCATAGTCTTCATATTAACACTAATTATTTATAAAAGATATCATTAATTGTAAATTTACTTCACTAACAGTTGAAGAAGAAAAACCTATTTTACAGTATTATTATTAAAAGATCGATTTGAACAAACTGGAGAATCAAAACATGAGTCAGTTTAAAACCCAGGAGAAACCCCTTTCTATCTTAAAACCAGAGCATGATAATATCAAACCGTAAGGTTGTAATCCCTTTTACAAACCAATAAAACTACATACAAGTCACGGCTTATAAGCCGGAGCTACCCAGCAACACGCAAGGGTTTTTAACAACAAAACTAAGTAATAATAAAAACTAAGCATCTAAACATTGGAGGAACTGAAACCATGCTTCCCTTCAAACTGAAACTCCTTTCCAATAACCATTGCAAGAAGGGAGAAGCCACGACAAATCGAGGCTTACCCGTTATGGCCATGGAGATAACCAGCGCTGGGGAGGTTTCTT
This sequence comes from Pseudotsuga menziesii, assembly GCA_001517045.1. Taxonomy (NCBI): domain Eukaryota; kingdom Viridiplantae; phylum Streptophyta; class Pinopsida; order Pinales; family Pinaceae; genus Pseudotsuga; species Pseudotsuga menziesii. The sequence continues at coordinate 294,492 of LPNX010013405.1, forward strand.
TCAAGACCGAAGCCGAACTGTAACCTACAAGAACAAGACCGAATGCATTAGTTAGATGTTGTATTCTTTATACTAAACCTGTAACTGAAAATTAATAATAGCAAGGTAAAAAATATTACCTGTAAGTATGAAGTTTGGAGCCAAGGAGAAGACTGAACCAGCTCAAGAAACTGCACCTTGAAGAAACGAAACCCTCGTGTTAACCTGTGATAGAGGCAGTGGGGTTTATATTCTAGACTTTCACTGACAACAGAGCAAGTCACTAATGAAGGCAAGGGTAACGCTATGGCCAGAACTCGAAATTACTGACAGAGTAAAACCCACTCTCACGGTGTCACACTAATTCCAGAAAGAACTACATTGCAAAAACTGTAAATCCCTTAACTGTTGCACAAGTGTTACAGCACTATGCTATTCACATTGGAACTATCATTTGATGAACCAGCGAGCCTCTCATGGCCACGAGGAAACCCAAACAGAGTGGAGCCAAACCCTCGAAGGATAATGCAGAGGATAGGGTTTCTATGAGAGCTTTTAAATCGACCAGTGCATGGTGGAGACTCATCCACGATTTTTAATTAAAAGTGGGTCAATATATAGATTCAACTTGCACTGTCGGGGAAATGCATATTATTAACAATCATTTATACTTATAACTAATGATAATGTTTTTGGTATCATATCATTGTCATATAGGATAAATTTGCAATCAACCTTTCGGTAAAACCATATATTTTATACAGCTAATAGTATGGCTTATATTAAAAACAATTCTTATCATTTGCTATTTGATAACACTACAATCAATCAATTGTGAAAGTGTATATGTATATTGTTATCATTTGCATTTAATAACATTAAGATTATTCATTTGTAAAAATGTATATATGGAGATCAATATTGGAGCTAGTCCTTTGACCTTTAGTCAATAGCACTCCTAATAATTCTTCATACAAACCTTGTATTAAAGGAATAATGCTATATTTAGAATTAGTGTTATGTAAAATCAAAGTTGGTAAGGTCATTATCTTTAGTCCAACTTTATATAAGTAAATGTTAGATAATATTTTTACAATAGAATAACTCTTACTAATGCATAAGTCGACAGTATTATGGTAGGAAGACTTCTTAGAAGTTATTGTCTTTTGGTTTCCATAAAGAACCAAATTCTTAATAAATCAAACCAATATTTAGACTACACTTGGTAATTACAAGGTAGTAAGACTATCTAGGGTTAAAGGTAAAATCACTTAGTAATATTGTTAAGTGATATGATAATGTAATTTCAAAGTAATACATGTGACCTGGTAAAACTTGGAAACTCGAAATTATAACTTGATGATTAATAGTGCAAGTAGACATTTATAACTATATACAAATAACAGGCTGATAATTCTTCTCTACTAAAGCAGAATTAAAAGTAGAGCTATGTAATCTCTTGTAAACTCTTCCTTGAAAGTCTTAGAATTATATTCATGCTTATAAAGCAACACTTTGAATATTAGACATAGAAATGGCAGTAATTTCATGCTTAAGTAGAAGTGTCTTTATGTTAATTTGAGAGCCCTATGCTCATCAGTAGAACTTGTGAGTAACTTGGCTTATAACATTAAAAACGAAAACTTAAGTAGAAGTCATGCTGGTAAAAGACATTGGTATGTTAAGGATATTGGTCTTTACAACTAACTTAAAATAATGACTTAGATCCAAAAACAACAAAGGAAGATACTTTACCTCATCGTAGCTTTGCTCTCTATTAATCAATCTATGCTCTAGAATTTTTATTATGCTAAGAAGTACTTCTTGACTTAACACAAAAACAAACTCCTACTTGTTCAAAAATTTACCTGTTGAACCTGTAAGAACCAGAAATCCAGCTGAGTTAGCAATTGCTAAGTAAGCCCCAGTTTAGAACATAGCTTCTCACCTACTTGAAAAAAGCAAATCATCAGTACAGCTAAAAGTAACTGAATGCAAGTCATTTACATAACATATCAAAATTAAAATGGTATTAATTTTTTTTGTGTTTGAAGTTAATCACTACCTATTGTTAACTGTTTCATTTTTCTGCTAGCTGCTAGTAGTTATTAAACTGCGACTTTAGACATTTTATGTTACATTAAAAATTTTAAATTTTTGTGGAAATTCTGGGTTATGACAAGGACAATTAATCTAAATTAATAACCTCCTTGCTTTGCCAATGCAAAATATTAGCCCTCTCAAAGAAGGACCTTGAGGAGACTTGTATAATTGGCCATGTTGGAGTCTATGGTTTATCGTCCTAATAACTCAGTCTCATGTCTCCAATAATCCTAATAACACCATCAACTACAACAATAGCAGCTTCAACAACAACATTGGTGTGGCATACATCCTACATATGTTATAATTATATTGATGGAATTTATATTGATGTTATTTCCTACATAACACAATTTTATTAGCATAAATCTCGGTAGTAGTTTGGCAGTTGAATGATCTAAATTTATTTTGAGAAGACATGGGATGCATATTTTTAATATTATAGTTATTATGATCTTCTAATTTGCGTTAAAATGTAATGTTGGTAGGGATATGAGTCACACACAATGGAGGAGAAGCATAAGTTGTTTAAGATATTAAGAATCTTACCACTTTATATTTTCCACGATTAATTGAGTTTACCAAAAAATAGTCTTTATTCGAGTGGATCATATTATATAAACCGGGTGAAAGGACCAACAGAAAGGGTAAAAGCAGGATAAAGGGTAGAAAAGGTAAAGGGATCACTCGCTTTCTTATTTTCCTTTGTTGTAATTTAAAAATGTTTCCATATTATATGGAGCCCTTGGTTTTGATACTAGCGAGTCGTGTCATTTCCCCTAAGATTTTAAAATTAATGTGAATCTCATGAACCTCGGCGGGGAGTCGAGATTGGAGGATTTTACACCCCTTGGAATTGCCATCGATGTGTTAAATCATAAGTGATATTGGTGTAGGGATTTTGGATTTGCATGCCATGGATGACAGTGAACTGCTTTCTGAGGTTTGTAAAGGCATATTTGTTTTCTTCATTTTTAGACATAGCATATGGTCATGTGATTCTAGCCTAAAGTTTCTTTAGCATTTTTATCTTGTATCAAATGGTGCCTAGCCATTTTTCTGAAAGTACCACAATATTACAGCTATGGGTTAGAAAGCTCCAACTTGTTACCAGGTTCTTCTCAGTTGCGAATTATGTGAATGTTAGCCCATCCAAAAAGATCTATGAAACATTGTTGTCTATTGATTTGGAATTGTGTTGATTCTTACATATCATTATTTCAAATAAGAGGGAAAGAAAATTCTCTTATAAAAATAGAATGAAGGAACTAGTAATGGTGGTTCATTCTCCAACACTTTCATTTTTCTGTAGGTCATATTTTAATTTTGGGCATTTCTATATATGTATTTATCCATTGTAGATTAGCCTATGTTAATGTTCAGATCATCTAAACCATAAAAATAGTGTCCCAATCTAATATGTTTCAAATCCAAGGGTGGATTGCCTTATGCTTTGTTTCTCCATTCATGACCTAACCAGAGATAGATTTCTTGAGAGAAGAGAAATCTAGAAGATTCCATAGAAAACATATAAGCTTTGCACACCACTCACATTGAGAAACAAAGTATGAGAATTCTACAGCCCAGTATGAGAGAGAAGAGTAATTCTGTAAATAATAAAATATTGAGAAAAGAGATTTTACAATTTGGTCCCTAACCTAAAGTTCAAAACAAGTATGAGAGAGGTTTACAATGACCTTTTTTAGGAAGACAATGAGTCTCGTGAAGAAGTCTATGGATGATGATGGTCAAAAGAAGAGTTAGATTAATGAGATTATTCTTGTTGGTGGGAATACCTTTACTCCTAAAGTTCAACAACTTCTCAATGACTTGTTTGATGGAAAAGAGCCAAACTAGATTGTAAACATGAACGAGATTGTTGCATTTGGTGTATCTATTCAATGTGGCATTCTGAGCAAAGAAAGTGGAGACAACTTTCAAGGTAAAGTAGGTCAATAGTTTTTTCATTTGGCCCTTCATTTCCCTATCTTGCAAAACTTATAGTTTATTTCCTCGAGGTACTACACCAGATATATGCCAACTTGGTTTTAGTTCCCCTTTTCATCCTTCCTGACCCTCCAACCCTACAACCTCTCAGCGTATTATTGCACCTTCTTGGGGAAATTGCTAGTTTATTTAACAAAATTTAACTACATAAGATTAAATTTTATATTAAAACTTGATCATGGATTGGTTAAACTAGAAATTTCCTCAAAGAGGTGCAATAATACATCGACAAGTTATTGTTGGAGGGTGAAATGGTTGAAAATTAGGAAACTAAAATCAAATTGGTGTTTTGGGGAAAAATCCCAAAAGAAAGTACATGAAATAAAGTTTGCTCGAGGTGTATACCTAGGGTAGTACCTTTATTACCTCACAAAGCGTCTACCAATTTTGCAGTGAAGGACAAGGAAAGGTGAATTCAAGTATTTTATTTACAAAATCATATGAATAATTTATTACCTATTTGCAAATTGGGTGAGTTTGATCTGATTTATGTCCTTGAAAAAAATGTGGGATAAACGGATTTAAAATACTTTAGTAATGCAATTGTGCTTATTTTTACTCAACACCTGCAAGTGAAAAAGTAACCACTACCGATTTGATAACCTTGAAAAATGTTCTATTTTGAATTAGCGAGATGTAGAAGCAAGTGAGTGAGAATAAGAGAAGCTCAAAGGAAGAGGTAGAACAGCTTGAAGGAGGAATAAGGATGTTAGGTAAACATTGTGTAGCTATGAAAAGTGCAAAGGTCAAGCAAGATGGAGAATTATGGTTGTTTCAAGACTGTGATAAATACTTTGATATTGAGGAAGAAAATTAGGAAGTGGAGACATTCTATCAGTGGTACACTGGTAGGAAAATCATTCCATGATATCTGTTGTGCACTTGGTACCTATATATAAATAAATTATCTTGATAAAAAAATCAGAGATATTTAGAGTGAATTATATTGTTGTGAAGTGTCAATTATCTCTAGCTCCTTTGGTTAAGGTGTGGGTCTCATCACGAGGGAAACCCAAGTTCAATTACCCTTAGGGGTGAGCTAGTTGGGAGGAGACATAATCCAACCATGTTAAGGATTAGTGTGTCCCAGGATGATTTTGATCCTCGGGTGAATTTCATGGCTTAGATGCTCATGGGTTGCGGTTCTTAACTATTGGTTCATTGATTCCACCCCAGCATGATGGGAAATCGAATTAAAAAAATGAATATCGTTGTGAATCATAATTATTCACTAAATTATCCCACCAATTTTTTTTCTGCAAGGAGAAAAGTTGAATGATAACAAGAGGCCCAATCTATGAAATATGGAACAAAATACCGTCAAGTATCAACAAAAATTAATTCAAGGCCAGATGTTCGACAAAGGGTGTGGGTGTGTGCAATAAGTTGAGGGACCTTTTAGATGCAATCCTAATTTTTGGAAAACACTCACAATACATAAAAATACAATGCTCTCACGGTATGTAATGCTTGGTTTGTTTAATCTCGAGTGCGACATGTCATATGACACGTAAGTTAGGCTAGGAAAAATGCGCATGTGTTTTATAGTTACAAAACATGCACGCGTTTTATAGTTACAAATTTCATACGCATTATGGAGAAGAAAAATACGCATGCATTATGGAGAAGTAAAACGTGCATGCATTTTGGAGAAGCAAAACACACACGTGTTTTGGAGAAGCAAAACACACATGCATTTTAGAGAAGCAAAACATGCACGCTTTATGGAGAACCACAAAAAATGGTTTTAGTGCATGGATAGGGAAATGAATAAAAAAATAGTTTGCATCATCAACACTTAGAACCTATAGTAATATTTTAGCATCATTAAGAACAACATCTCAAACAACCATGCCTAACCTCTCAAGAGCATAATTTTTCTTTGTTTTGTAATATGGACACCATTAGGAGGTTTTAAGAACTAAGTATGGGTCAGAGTCCCTTGAGCATGCTTGGGGGAGGAAACTCAATAATTATGTCCTAAAGGTAGCTTTTAAGGATTGAGGTCCATGAACAAGGCATCGTACCTGCACCTAGGACCTCCGTTAATGATATTTTGCATCTAAGAGAGAATATGCATTGCATTAGAATTTTCTTCGCACTAGAAACATATCCACAGAAATGGTTGAGGGAGGAAACATAATCCTTAGGCCATAAAGGAGTCCTATAGACATATGGGACCAAGAAAAACACCTCAAACAAACACACATGATATTTTAAGGGTATCCTCAACCATTAACTTGGGATATGGCTATGATTAGGATTTTTTTAGCATTAGATATGGAGGATAAGATGTTAATCATGGTTGGTACATAAAGCTTTAATTTTAGGTTGTAAACCAGCTTTTAGGGCTCAAGGTCCATGAATCACCATAGATGACCTCTCATGTTGACAGTTCTGTTTTGAATGGGATATGGATACCATTAGGGGTTTCTAAGTACTATGTATGTGTCTTGGGACCTTAGACATAATAAGGGAGGAAACCTATGCCTTATCCCATATAATATGCTTCTATCCATCTAGATCCAAGAATTATGTGTTGAACAACATCAATAGATCCTTCCATGGTTTCATTTACCTTGAAATGGGGATACTAGTTCCATTAGAACATTTTTAGCACTAAGTACATATATTAGGCCCCTTCACATGGGTAGGGGGAAACACTTGGTCCTTAGGCCTTAAAGGAATTTGTTAACCATTTAGGGCCAAAATCGATGCCTCCAACCACCACACATGACATCGAAAGTGAATCATTTGAATCTTAATTGGGATATGCATGCCATCATCATTTGTTGAGCACCAAGTATGCATCTCAAGGCCATGGACATGGTTAGGGGAGGAAAATATGGCCTTAGGTCCTAACTAAAGCTTCTAGACTTCTAGGGATAGGGAGGATTCCTTAAAAAATCACACATGGAATCTCATAGATATATTTGGACTATGAATATGGATGTTAGTAGAATTAGGTGGTTTTGAGCAATAGGTATGGGACCTTTGAGACATGATTGAGGGAATATGCTCATTCCTTAGGCCAGAATGGAATATTTGAGGCACCCATGTTAATGAATAATTCCTTTAAGCATCGCAGATGGTCTACTTAAGGTATGCTTGGTCTCCAAGAAAATATGCACATGCATTTGAGAGGTTTTGAGCATTAGATATGGGTATTAAGGCATCAACATGGTCAAGGGAGGAAATCCAAGACTCGATCCTTAAATAATATTTTTGGCATCTATGGATACACAAGTACCTTACTCACTATCCCTCTATGACTTACTCACTGGTCCTCCCTGCCTTTGTATTTTCATGTCTCACTATCTCTATGTGTATGTGTGTGTCTATTTCCCCCTTCTCGCTCAAAACCTCCCTCTCTCTCTATCTCTATGTGTGTGTGTGTGTCCCTCATTCACTCCCCATCTCTCAAAACCTATCTCCACCTTCTATATAACTCCCTCACTATCCCTCCCTCCATATCACTCTCTACATCATTCACCCCCCTCCCTCTTTGTCTCTCACCCCCCCTCCCTCTCTCCCANCCACTTCCTCCCCTCTACCTTATCCCCCTTTGTCACTCAAGTCTCTTGTACTGCTTCTAACCCTATACGTCTTCAACACCTCTTCTCCTCCTAATAATGATCTCAATCCTCACTCCCCTTCACCGTTGTAACCCATAATGTTTCCATTCCATTCATCCTTCTCCACTTGAATTTACAACATCCTCCTAGGAACTTTACCCTTCCCCACCCCCTCTCAACTATTAACCATCCCCACTTGAACTTCCAACATCTTCCTAGGCCGTTGACCCTTCCCCACCCCCTCTCAACTATTAACCATCCCCACCTGAGCTTCCAACATCCTCCTAGGCCCTTGACCCTTCCACAACCCCTCTAAAATATTATCCATACATTTGATATATTACATATAGGGATATATTTTTATCTCTACAAAACGTGTGTGCATTATAGAACTACATAACGTGTGCATGTTTTGTAGTTCTATAATGCGCATGCTTTTTTTAGTTCTATAATGCGTGCACGTTTTGTAGTTCTATAACGGGCACACGTTTTCCAATTCTACAAGGGTGGGAGATGTAATTTCAATTTAAACATGCCAATTCACTTGCTCACACGTCACCAATAGTCCTATGTGTATGGTTTGGATTTTTCTTCGGTAATACCAAACTTGTGCTATGGTATATGATAAACCATAGCTAATTAGGTATTTCTTCCATTTTCTAAAGAAGTAGTTGTTTACGCACTCGTTATAGTATGCTACACACAATAATTTTTGACGAAATCTTAAACATAAATATCATTTTTCTGCAGATTCTCGAAAAATAGTGCTGCACTAGTGCTATATGTTCTCTACATGCCTGCAAATTTTTGTATCTCGAAAGCATTATTTAGGCCCTCAAAGGCTGCACCCACAAAAACATATACCTTATCATTTGCCTAAAAAATAAAAAGTGGTTGTTAGAAAAAATGAAACTTGACATAGTTATAAAATTTTTCAATACATAACCTTGTATATTTCGAAGCATGATTCAATTTCCTACATTTAATCTTATTTACTCAAAGCAAGATATTTTGTGTAAGTATCTCAAAAAATACAATTAAGTTGAGGGATGCCTAATTTTTCAGTTTTTTATTCCATCTAGCGTGCCAAAAGTGACCCTCATTAGCTTGCACTCACCGGCGTAGCTAGGATAGACTTCCACCAGTGTACTGCATGTCCAATGGATTTGGATCCAACATACTATTCATATACAAAAAAATCCTTACTCTTTAGCCACCTTACTTGCAGCCAATCTCTATGTGTCGTTAGTGTGGTGTGACTGACAATGAGATTCCAAATATCCCTGTAAAACAATTTTGATTGATTCTGTTAAATTAGTGCTTAGTTTTCATTTCACTTAACCTTAGTTTTTGCTTATTTAGATTCATGTAGTCTTGGTAAAATGTTTCATGTTTTTTGTTTCTATGTATTTGTAATTTTGAAATCCCTTATTCTAAATTTGTGTGCATTGGGTATCCATAATAATTGTGCTTAGATTCAATTTTAAAATCCCAAATTGTAGAGTGCCTTCTTATGCCTGCATAAGGATTGAATTCCATGTATATAAAGACTTATGAATTTACATAATTTTTGAGTGATCAAAACTCCCAATCCCTTCTCTCATATTTTCCTTCTAAGTGCTCTTTGACTTATTCCTATCTTCAATTGTGAATGTTTATAAGCTCCAAATTCAATGTGATATTTTTGTGAATCTTAGCTTTAACCTTAAACCTACAAACAAAATTTACTATGCTAATATTTTTTGAAATGTTTTAGAACATATTATTATAAAACTCATTTGTATGACAACATGCAATCCTCCATTGGCGAATAGTTAGGTATTTGCTAATGTTTGATTGCTAAGAACTTCCCAACATTAGCATGATGAGTTTGAATACCCAAGATTTTATGATTATCAAACATCAATTACAACATAATTTTCATATAGATACCATATAGTAATTCAGATTGTACTTTTCCACGACCACTTAAAGTTCTAAAACAATGTAACTTCAAAAAGATCCATTACTATTTGTATTTATGTAAACTTGAATCTCAAATCCTAGTTTTTTATTTTGTATTTGAGGATTATGTCAAATAAGCATATGGATTGGGATTTTTAGTTAATATTTTTTTTATGTGGTTATCTAACCTTAATAATTTGTGTTAAGGGACTCGTCTTTTATATGCTAATTTGTATGGTAGTGATCCCTTATGCTGAACTTCAATCATCTATATGACCATTCCTTTATTACAAGAATCTTTTTAACTTTTGTATTCGGGATTGTACTTTTCTTCTAGCATATAGGTGTACTACTTTTGTTAGTTGGATTTTAAGTGTAGCCATTGGAAATATTGGATGTCTTCCTTGCTTAGAATATTCAATATGATACTTGGAATTTGATTATGGTTAGAGTTTTTTTTTGTTTCACCGACAATAGGTACTCATCTACTAAGTGTCTTGTTTTTATCTCATGCATCAACGAAAAATGATAGAGCCAAAGAAAAAAGAGTGTCTTTTCTTTCGACAAAATATGTAATTAAGATATACAAACTATTAGTCTAGTTTACACGATTTTTTTTTTCTACTAGCATGGTTACAAGAAAAATGAAATGTATTCTCCTATGGAAAAGTATCCAATTAATGTGTAAACCCAAAATTTTAGTTTTTTAAAGACTTCTTTCTAATACTGGAATAATATTGCCTATTATATTTCCTTTTAGTTTTTGCAAAATTTCTATTTGCATGAGAATGCAATTTATGATAGCTAAAAGACTATTGTTTTTTTTTTTCTTCATTGCAACCATATTTTAATGTCATAAATGAATTACAATATTCTTGTATTTTGATGTAGAAATCTTGTATATTATGATTGTATTCAAACTAATGGACTTTCCTATAGCCTATAGTTTTCAACAATGTTCAAAAGCATATGGATGCACATTCATGACTTATGTTGATGCACATATGGTCTTTGTTGTTTATTTCTTTCCTAATCTTACATTGTTGTTACAACATATTCAACTAAAAATAATAAAACATTGTTACTTTGTGTTTGTTGTTGTGTATGAAATCAATGAATATAAATATGAGAATGACAAGAGCATGGTGAATGATTGAACTCTGAATAAACACCTTGATTATAAATATGTTTCTAAATTTATTATGTACTCTTAATTTCTTAATTTCACATGTATTTCATTTTACATCAATAAATCAAATTACTATATCCAAACCATTAACTTAACCATTAATATATTGTTTTAAACAACTTAAACAACTTATAAAAATCTATTTATAATTTATATAAGATTCTAACAAATTTGTTAAAACGTCTCAATATTATTTATTATTCTTTATAACTACTTAATGACATAAAAGGCACTATTATGCACATATACAACATATTATGTTTTAATTTATATACATTTAAATATATTATATATATATTCCATGGAAAATTAAAATATATTGTATAATTTCTCATTTAAAAAAAAAACTAAGTATTCAATTTCACATAATATGTTTAGTTCTTATAATGTATATCTATTGGAATTACAATTCAGACGCAACCATGTGAAACTAGGACACATCTTCTATTTATGATGTTTGAACAAAGAAGTTAAAAGGTTTTTAAGCTAAAAATCATAACATATTATATACATTTATATATTCCATGCATTAAAAACATGTTTTAAAATTTATCATCTTAAAAGACAACCGTATTCATTTTCACATAATATGTTTAGTTCTTAGTTCTTATAAATGCACATCTATTGGAATTACAAGCAGATACAACCATGTGAAACAAGGATACCCCTTTTACTTATGATGTTTGAACACAATATATTAATCCCTAAAGAGCCTAAAAGTTTTTTAGCTAAAACGCATGATATATCAAGTTTTAGATAGGTGAGAGGGTTTTTAAATATTGATGAATTTTGGGATACAATTAGATAAATTTTATAATATTATGCTTAAATTTGTAAAATGCATTGATGATAAGGAAGGGTGCGAATTAAATGTGTGAAGAAAATATGTTTTTGATTTTGAAAGGCAATCTTCTCATTTGTATTTATTATTATTTTTATCTACAATACACATAAACATATATTGAACTTAGTTTTTTTATTTTCCAATTAAAAGGTTAACTATATAGAATGTATCTAAGAGTTAGATATACATTATGTTGAATTACATTCAAAAGATATTCAAGTTTAGTATATGTACTTAAAATGTAAGGATGCTAAGAAAGGGAGTTGAATAATAGAAATGGAATATGAATAGTTTTTTTTTCTCCATGACTATTGATCCTAGGTTTTATCATAGTTGAAAAACTCCATTGCATGCTATTATTATTATCAAATGATTTATAAAACATAGTTTTTTTGGCTTAGTGAAAATATGTGAATCCACCCTCAAATTCCACAAGGACAAACTTGATATTATGTGTAACTAGTTTAAAGGCTTTTTACAATGTCATAAGGGTTTTATGTCTAGATAGGTTAAATTATCACTCACATATGTTTCCTATGATTGAACTTATTTTTTAATTCAACATATCCTCCATAATCGTTAATAAATCCTTAATTTAACAAATTCTTTATAATTAATTGTAGTTAATATTACTATTGTTTGAACCGCATACATGGGGCACATGTAAGATGGGGTGATTTGAACTCGTGACCTCCATTTACAACATGTCCTTCATATCAAGCAAATCGTCAGTTGAGCTATACCCCTATAGGTAGTTATCATTACTAATGTTAGTTCCACCTTCATTTAATAATTATTTATGAACTTATGGTTTCTATTGCAATTACATGTTATCTCTCCCATCTTTTTCCATAAGAAATGGTCCAAGTCTCTCATGATAAGAAGAGTACAAGTTGGGAAAACAATCTAAACTTAATCATGCAACAACAATATATTTTGAGAAACAATTAGAAAAGTGCCTTTCACATATGACTCCAAAATCCAACAACTTGGTCCCTAAATCATTGCTTATAACATTTCAAAACATGCCAATGGAAACATAAAAAGCATGGAGGCTTGGCAAGGAGGGGCTTGAAATCCTAAATGTATCAATTTGACAATAATTGTCATTCTTGATGAGGTTGGATTTCCTAGGAATCTATGGACAACCCTACAGAAGATAATTTTGTGATCTTTGTTCCCGACATGTTTATGGTATATCAAATAATATATTGCATTGAAACATGGAACTGTGTAGTGTCCCTCCTGTATACCATTAAGCAAATTATAAATTCAAATTGTAGTTGTCCTCCAGTGAGGAGCTCAAGGCCAAGGCCCCCCCGGAAGCAAAACTTTCAGCTTAGAAAGGTTAATTGCCTAAGTGGAAGACTTAGGAAACGCAAGCAGTGACACCCATTAACAAGGGGTCAACTCAACCCACAAGAAGTTTCGTCCACCTGAACTTAGTCAAAAAAGTATGAAAGCACACCCATATATCTATATATATAGTATATACAAAAAGTAGGTTACATACATGGCAGGAAAAATATATATATATGAAAGGGATTTCATGTCTAATATATATTAAAGGAACCTTATAAAAGTAAAAGAAAGATAATACATACATATATATGGGAAACTAAGAGGATATTATATATAGATATATATTACCCCATATATAATGGAGCGAGAATATCATATTAATTGAGCATTGAAATTTTACCCTCATTAATATGCATGGTTGAGGAGTCACTGCCTAAATGATAGTCACTAATTTTGGAGACGTTATGTAATTCCCTGAGCTGATGGACGTTGATAATAATTATCCTCATTTATGGTCACCCATTGTGTAGGCATTACCAGAGTTGCGGGTCAACTGATTATGAGAGGATAATTTAGCAAAACTAATTTCGGGAGGAGAAGACATGTTTTAAAAGGAGGGGGAAAAAAACCCAAGGGGGGCAGCTCTACTCCGGATGCTTGTTTTTCTTTTGATATAGATTCTTGTAAGGGGTGCTAGAGCGTGGAGCTCTCAGGAGAAACGATGGGCTCTGTTATTTGCTTTTCTATCTGCGCATAGGGAAGAAAGAGATATCCCCGTTCTTCAGGGAATAGAAGGTGGCCAAGGAGCACTCCATGGATTTGGAGAGCTTAAGTTGCAGTCGACTCCGATCAGGTCTACGAGGTTGAGTAGCAGGTATTGTGATTTGTCACCTTTTTAAATGGGGCCTGCAACTGTTTTTATTTTGGCATTCTGGTTAATATTATCATGGACCTCAGTTGACTGGGTCGCTCCCCATGTCCTGTACCTGAAGTATGTGATGGTCCGTAAAAAACCATTCATGTTTGGTTTTTCTAAGATATATGCATTAGTTAAAGGAACACCTGATCTTAGTTACCGGTTGGGATTAATATCCTTGGTTTTTTTTGGGTGTGCCCCCCCGGCTCACATGAAGGGCAGGTGTTAGGGTTTGCAGTCGAAAACTCTGCAAATCGCACCTCCTAAACTCCCATCTTTCCATGAATGGCAATAGAGTTGGGGTTTGTATTGACATACTTATGTATAGTTGTCTCCCAGCTTACCGTTCTTTTTGACCATGTCTCAGATGGCTACGTTAAGCGGTGTTTCTCCTTTGGGAGTTTTTGTTTTACTGTTGTCCTCAAACGGATAGGAGTCCGCATATGTTAAAAGCTGAACTCTAGACTTTCATGTCTAAACCCTTCAGCGTGGAACAAAAATACACATTTCCATTCACTGCATTTTTGTTTTCACTGAGATTTTAGTATTGGTCTGGATTAAGCCTCCCAGCGAATAGCAGTGGATTCCTTGCTTTAGAGTTGGACTGTGTGTTTCCCGAATTTTACCTTTCCTACATTACAGTTTTAGATCACATCTTCCTCATGGGAAGCCGATCTATGCTTTCTCAACTTAGGTTTGTTCACGCCGCTGGTTGTTTGTTAATTACTGGGACTGTATAGTGCCCGTATACCCATACACGCGATAGCGTTGGCATTTCCATTTTGAACATTTAAATCTACACAGCCCAGAGAGCTACTATTTGGGAATGGCTGGGCGAGGGTAGATCCTGCAGTCTGGTCCGCATTATAGATAGGGTATAACGGATCCTCAGATGGGACTCATCAATCGCTCGGATACTCGAGGCATGGGCATCGCTGGCATATGCAATTTGACTTTTCCTTTCTTTGCTTCAGTTCCTGTTTCCATTGAATGGTCCAGTTGTTATTCCAGCATATTAAATGTGTTTCAACACCTTTGCTAAGCTTTAAAGCTATACCTAGTTAAGGCATGAATGCCAGCAAAAATGTATGGAAGGTTTCAGCATGCGTTGTGTCTGCCATACGCCCTTTGTACGTTTGGAAGCTACGCCCAGTTCGAGTACGAACCCAGTCTGGCTTATCTATTGCAGTGAATGCTTTGATATTTTATTGCAGCGAATGTTTCAGTGCCCCTTAAATGTCAGGCTTGGTGCGCTTGGGTTTTGTTTCGTGTTGGATATTTGTGACTGGTGCGTTGCATTGACGTTGCAGTTTTTCTTGGTCAACATATTGAATGG